>JANAVB010009616.1:0-172500 GCA_029216955.1 Iris pallida
CCATCGTCAGGCTCTGCAGACTGGACTGGCTGAACTGGGGGCTCGGGGTCCCCGGAATGCATGACTCGGGAGCCTACTCCAGAGTGCTGGGCTTGGTCTCCAGGTTGCTGCTGGTCTACTGGAGGTGCTCCGCCTTGCTGATCGGTAGGACCAGAAACAATGTCGTTGAAGAAACGACATGGGGAACAATAAGAAAGGACCATAATAGATCGAGGACACAAATATGTGATCAGGTCAAGGATTCTGAAAGATCAGAAGGCACGAGTAGAGATCAAGGGCGAGTGCTGATTGAGACATCTATCCGGTAAACCCTCACACATCTTGATTTACAAGACCTGCATGGGCCACCACTTAAACTGTGTCACGCCCCAGAACCAGAATACTGGAGAGCGGGGGACAGACACAGCCAGCTACGTACATTGAAGTAATTCTCACCTCGCAATACGGTCACGGCTGTCTAGAAGCATGAGGGTTTACTACAAGCCATTAGTCTCTTAGGGTCAATAACAAGCCTAGTGTCTCAATCTTAAGCAAGCGAGTAGATATAACAAGATGGTAGATCATCAGACATACAAAGTAAGGCATCCCATACATTACATATTCAGATGATCATGAAGCTAGTCATACAAAATACGAAGACTAGCAAGAGTTTAAGTCATACATGATCAACCCTAGGATTTATCAATCATGCTACAGCCCGTAGGCAGACAGTGAATAAAGTTGCAAACGAGCTAACACTTGCTCGGCGGCTAAACGCCTCAAAAGAATATTTTTACAAGGGAGTGGGAGAGCAAAATAAAACCCACTCGTTGCCGGGATTCCTTCTAGTGTTCACCATCTGGCAGAAAAGTTGGAGGATCCTCGGTAGCTGCTCCGAAATCTGGCCATACAAAACCAGCTGGGTCAGACCCCAGAAAGAGCAAGTGCCACAAAGAAGGCTTCACTTAAGAACTAAAACTAGCATGTCAGCACATAAATCATAGGTGAAATAACATAAGACATGAGTTAAAGAAAACAGGATGATAAACGATAAGATAACTAGAGGACTATTCCGGTACCCAAGTTACAACCCGTAAACCAAACAAGGACCGGGGTTGTAACCCTTCACCTGAACAGAACTTAGCCTCGAACCAATTATCGATAAAGTAAAGCATAAACAAGCATGTCCGAAGATATCCATGTACTGGATCTCGGCAAGACTAAACAAGATAGGACTCCATCCATCATTCACGGCCAAGCAAAGAGTACGGCTTGATACTTAACTAACTAGGGTTATCACAAGCTTAGTTACTAGCAAGATGCAATGAGGTACGCCTACGGCCACAAGCCCTGCAGACTATCCAGGTTATCCAGACGCAAGGTTCAAGCTTAGAGTTATCATGCCTTGTTAGGTGACTTGGATACAACACATAACAGTGTGCATAGTAATCGTTTCATGTAGTACCCCACATAACAGTGAGCTGAAAATGTGTCCTACTCGTCGGCAGGCTACAAGTCCATCAAGGAAGGCGCCCAGATAACAGGATTGCTTATAGCCGGAATACCTCTCTATATGCTCTACTTGATCAATCTAGTCATTAACCTAGTCAGATTCGGTATGAATCCCTGACCGTGGTAACCAGGGATACATGTCCTAGACATGATGCGAGACAAGACTGGTTGCTTATACAAGCAAATTCAATACAATCACCCACGGTGTCAAGAATTCACTTAGCATGTCAGGTTAGCCGTCGCAACAGCGTATCACGGTTATCATGTCGGGTTACTTTATCAAGATTACTTATCAAGGCAAGGGTGCGTCACAACGGACCACCATCAAGAATTATCATGTCAAATTGCTTGTCAAGAGTGCAACACGGCGGGTCACTAATCATGCAATTCCATCACTAAGCCTTGTTCCGATTAACATTCATAAATAATATCATGATCACATCGGGTTCATGTCGAGTTACATCAAAAGGCGTAAGGATATAAAATGGGTGCAAAAATCATAAAAAAGGGAATATGGGGACATAATGCGCCCAAGGGGGGGAGCAAGGGGTACTATGGCCAACAAGTGGCATTAGCCAAGTTGCGCCAGGGTAACAGGTTACGCCAAGGCAAGTAGGGTCAGGTCCAGTTGCGCCTAAACATCAGGTTGCGCCAGAGTCAGACTGCGCTCAAGTCAGGCTGCGCTCAAGTCAGGCTGCGCACAAGTCAAGCTGCGCTCAAGTCAGGCTGCGCTCAAGTCAGGCTGCGCTCAAGTCAGGCTGCGCTCAAGTCAGCGTATGCAAGACATACGTCTCCAAAAGGCAGCGTATGGACTCCATACGACTCCTCTTCAAGGCAGCGTATGTACTCCATACGACTCCTCATCAAGGCAACGTATGAGGTCCATACGACTCCTCTTCAAGGCAGCGTATGTACTCCATACGACTCCTCATCAAGGCAGCGTATGAGGTCCATACGACTCCTCTTCAAGGCAGCGTATGTACTCCATACGACTCCTCATCAAGGCAGCGTATGAGGTCCATACGACTCCTCTTTAAGGCAGCGTATGTACTCCATACGACTCCTCATCAAGGCAGCATATGTACTCCATACGACTCCTCTTAAAGGCAGCGTATGAGTCAGACTGCGCTACGCTAAAGAGCGTATGCAATTCAGTGGCACAAGCTAAAAAGCTTGCGCACACTGCTCACTATCTTCTCCAAATCAGCAAGAACTCCATGGTTGAATCCAAAGCTTCAAAAGTCCATAACTTGGTCAAAACAAGTCCAAATCCAACTTTTCAAAGGTCAAAATTGGGTAGAATAAAATTCTCTACAACATGGAACCATCAAAACTTGAAAACAAAGAAGTTTGATAGATCAAAACTACCAAAATCTGAAAATAACTAATTTCTAGATCTACAAAAATTAAAGCCTCAAAATGGAAAATGACAAGTTCTAATGTGTCTTAGAAACACGAGGAGAAGCTAATAGAACAATAAAAATGGGCTCTCTTGTGGAAGCAAGTTGCACTTGCCTAAGGGGTGTTCTTGGTTGGTGGTGGGTTTAATGGAGAAGGAAGAAGAGTTAATGAGAAAGTGGAGGAGAGAGAAAAGTTAGGTGGGTTATAAAGGGGGATGGTGGTGGGTTTAACATGATGAACCAAAGAATAAACCAAGCTATCCTAAAATAAACCAAGTTAAACCATTACATGCTATGATGAACCTAATCAAGATTAAACTGAAATTAGCTAGCCAGGCAGGAAAATAAAAATACATGTCAGGATCCCGTATACATATACTGGAAATACGTAGAACGAAAACGGGGGTGATAATTTTGTTTGGATATAATTGATTGTTGTACCCACGTGAGTGTTAGAAGCGCTGTGGACACACACAAAAAGAAGAAGAAATATTGTCTTTTCTTTATTGGCGCAAGGCACCACAAATCGAGTACGCTTGAGAGATCATGCGCTGAGGATCCCCGAGTACAAAAAAGAATTCTGGGGAATGGGACGGTGGAGATCGAGCGACAGTTGCTCCTTTACTCCGTTGACACTCCGATTACAAATGTGGGGGAAAACCTAAGAAAATTGCTAACTCTCAGCTTACTGGCAAAAAGTGCAGTAATTTGGCTCTTAAAAATGCTCTTCGTTCTGTGTTTTGAAGAGGGATGAGACCCCTTTTTATAGTCGTTCTTGAGATGGAATGATGTTATGCACCCACATGAGAAAACATACTAGTTTTCATGTGGGCGTATGGTCTTGCTTTGGGCACATAGGATGTAGGCGCATGCAAGCTGCATGGTCGTGGGTTGATCGTGGTGGTGACGTGGCCGCATGCTTCGGTGTACGACTGCTCGTGGAGACTGACATGGCCGTACGCTTCAGTGCACGTTTTGATCGTGACTTTGACCAAGTCAGGGGCTATTCTGGCTTGGGCCTATAGCCTGGAACAGGGCTATGCACCCTCTTTCTGGGAGAGCTTGTCTTGGACGCATAGAGCTTCACAGGATGACTTGGATGCATAGAGCTTCACAGGGTGACTTGGGTACATAGAGCTTCACACGGTGACTTGGGCGCATATGTCCTCGTTGGCTTGGACGCATAAGGCTTTATTGCTGAACTTTTTATGCTTTTACAAGACCCCCTTCAAAGCTTTCGATACTTGAACGAGTTCGAAATACTTTGAAAGAAGCATGGACCGTCTTCTCGTGATACAGTGGGCGCATAGCACGGTTCTCTCTTGGGGTGCGTAGCGTCTGGTCAGCCTGTCAGAGAGACGACTGTTAAGATCTTCCTCGAAAATCTAAACTAATAAGTTCATCGGGGTAGAATTTGAAGAGGTCCATCCTTCATACGTCGTCCATGTCAGCAAATGGCAGTCGCATAGTGTGCAAGAGGCTGGATCTTTACGTGGGCGCATAGGCTATGGCGGGCGCATAGCGCACAATGGGCGCATAGGAAATAGTAGGCGCATAGGAAGTAGCCCATGCCTATAAATAGGCTCTGAAGGAGAGAGAAAGTTTATTATTCTTCTCTCTTAGAACTTTCAAAAGACTCTTCATCTCCTTTCTTTACGAACCATGTCTCCCAAAGTCGCCAAGAGATCTGTGAAGGGAAGGGGGCTGCACTGAGTGGCTCTCCTCCTGCGATAGCGTCCCCACCAGTCCAGGTCCCGATTCTCGGTGAGGCTATGCCTCAAAAATAAAGTCTCGAACGTTAATTTGCGACGCTCAAACTTTTCTTCTGCCTGGGCGCATGCGCCTAAGGCAACATACTTCTGTGAGCATTCTTATACTCCCACAGAAGTCAAGTACCAATACTGTGGTGTGCTATGCGCCCATATGTTGCCATATTATACGCTCACAAGCTGTTTCATGTTATATGCCCATGTACTGCTGTGCGTTTATACGCCCACATGTTTGTCTTGGACGCATAGCCCTTTGGGCACATAAGAGTCCTTCAGCACTTTGTTTTTCCTGCGGTTTCTGAGTCTGGTTTTCTCTTGTCTTTGATTCTTGCAGCATCCATGCCAAAGGCTGAGACCATTGTGAAGGAGGAGGTGCTGCCTCCTTTCATCAAACAAGAGTCACCGTTCGTTAAGGAGGAAGTGATACCAAAAATTGAGGTAAAAGAAGAGTTGGCGCCCATCGGAGAGGGAATTACTCCCAAGATTGAAGCTGCTGTGAAGAAGGAGCCCAAGTCTGATATTACTAGCATTGGGAGTTCTGACCCTCCTGTCCCGGCCGAGGACCATAATCAAATGGATCCTTTATATGCAAAATGGTTGAGGGGATGGCATATGCCTCAACACAACTAGGATCCGTGGTTTCCTATAAATGTTCGTATTTTATCATGGTATTTCTGTCTGTCTTTAGCTGTAGTTTATGTTTCGCTTCTTTTGGACATCAATGTAATCCTTTACTTCTTGTCTAGATGAAGAGATGAAGAACTTTTTGGTTTGCTCATGAGATATAGTCCTGTGAATGTAACTAATTTTGAAACAAAAAATAGAATGCATTCATTCCATGTTTTTGCTTTTGGTATCTGTGGTGCTTGTATTAGAGGGCCTAATACAGCATTTGTGTAAAGGGTATCCCGCTGGGGGACCCCTCTCTTTTTTTTGGACCTATTGCCCCTTTGTGTATCAGAGAATGTGAGCAAATAGATTTGAAACAAAATCCAACAGAGGTAATATGGACGTGATAGGTTTTGTGGCCTTGACACCGTGTCTTTTATCCCGGGTTGGGTACAGGTGTCAAGTCAGAAGACTATCGGTATCAGAGGTAATGTTGACGTGACACATGATAATCAGGAATAATTTTTGGTGGAATGGATTTTCTTGTCAAGTTCGGCTTCTTGTCAGGTATCCCTTCCTGGAGCGGAAGAAACTCTCCAAGCCTCCTCTCCGATGACCTCCACTGAAGATGAGGAGATGGCCCAGGAAGTCGTCAAAGCTTTCTACTTTGTGCTGAAAGTGAAGCTTCCTGGAATCCTGAATCGGAATGCTACCTTTGGCCCTGTGAAGGCTGTTGTCGAATGCCAAGTGGCGGCCCTCGAGAGCATTGCCAGTTATGAAGTGCAGACCAATACTCTGAGGAAAGTTCTGAATGACCTGGAGGGTCAGGTGGCCAGGTTCTGGGATACCAAGCAGCGGAGCCCGACGTCGCTGTTTCGTGCAGAAGACGAGGCTTTGATCACGGCTCTTACGGAGGAGAAGACCACTTTCCAGGCAAGGAAGGATGCCCTCGTTCGAGAGATCGGCGAATTGGCTGACCAGTATGGTCAGTTCAACGCTGCAAGTGAGGCGCATGCTGCCTCAAAGAATAAACTGGCTGTGCAGATCACCGAGAAGTATAATCACATTACACAAATCCAGAATGAGATTACCCAACTGGAAGTCGACTTGAGGGCGGCAACATCTGAGCAGGAGAATTATTTGGCTGAGGCTGCCATGACCGTCACCACTTCTGCCCATTTAGAAGAACAGCTAGCAAAATTGGAGTAAGAGCATCTGAGTCTGATCCTTTTCGAGGATGAAGCTACTCGTCAAGAAGAGGCGCACCGTCGAGCTACCGCGAAGTCTGAAGCTGAAATTGCAGCTCTAAGGGACAACATCAATTGCCTATGTATCCCTTAGATTCTTTGTAACTCCTTTTTTCTTCCAGCCGTCACGGCTCTTGTACCTTTTTTTCGTCTCTTGATAGACGTTTTTAAGTAAAGAATAAAGAATCTTTTCAAAGTGAATATGGTTTTGTGAAATATCGGAACTAGAGGTAATGCGGACGTAGCAAGGATATTTTTTGGTGGATATTTCGCTGGAGAATTTTGATGTGGACCTATTATCCGTTTTATATTCAAGTTTTTTTTTAATATAGATAATAAGTTGAACGAAGTTGCTAGTAGAGGTAATATGGATGTAATAGCAGAGGATGTTCTATATCTGACCAGAGGTAGTATGGACGTGGAAAGATATATAATGTTAGGTGGGAGTGGATAATTCAGAGGTAATATGGACGTGATTATCCTTGATGAATGCTTTGCTCAGAGGTTATATGGACATGGCGAAACATTTCTTAATCATTCCACTGGAGAAATAATTATTGGAAAATAATTCAGAGGTAATAGGGACGTGACTTATTTAAGTCAAACCGAGTTCGGACAGAGTAAAAAACGGGAATGATTCCGCTGGAAAAATATTTTAGAGGACCTATTATCCAAGGCGTATTCAAGACTCTTAAAATACGAATAATAGTTAGATAATTTTTGAATCACATAAACATCGCACTGTACATTTATATGACTGAACATATGTGAACATTATGTAAAAAAAAGGTTACACATAGTATTTCTTCATGAACTTGTCGTTGATAGGCATCATGAGCAAGTCACCATCAGGCTTGGTTAGTCGGTACGTACCGTTAGAATACACTGATTCTATGATGAAAGGACCCTCCCATTTAGGTTAAAATTTTCCTTTCATTTTGTGTGTCATAACCATTGGTCTTTTCACTGCAAAGACTAGATCACCGACTTGGAAGATTCTTTCCTTCACCTTTTTGTTGAAGGCTCTAGAAAGACGTGCTTGGTATAACTCAATATGCTGCTGAGCTAACAAGAGTTTTTCATCTAGCGCTTCGAGCTCCTGGAGTCGCAGACGGTAGTTTTCTTCGATAGTCAACTCGCTGGCTAGGGCTACTCGAAGAGAAGGAATCTAGATTTCTAGGAAAAGAACTGCTTCGCTTCCATAAACCAGAGAGAATGGTGTACTGCCTGTTGGAGTCCGAACCTTTGTATGATAGGCCCATAGACACTCACCGAGCTTCTCATTCCAGTCGTGCTTGTTTGAAGACACGAACATCTTGAGAAGTTTAATGATGGTTTTATTGAAGCCTTCTGCTAGCCCGTTAGCTGCTAGATTGTAGGCAGTAAAGGCTACATTCTGGATTCGGTTCCTATCGTAGAACCGATAGAATACATGGCTTGGAAATTGTGGACCATTGTCATGGATGATCATGTGAGGTAGGCCGAAGCGGTAGATAATGTGATGTTTGATAAAATTGATCACGTTTGACGCCTTCACTTCAATGAGTGGTATAGCTTTCGCCCATTTGGAGAAGTAGTCGGTTATGGCTAGGATGAACCGATGTCCTCTGGAGGATGGCGGGCTGATTGGTCCTATGACGTCCATGCCCCAGACTTCAAAAGGCCAGAATGCTGCCGTCGGGTGTAGGAACTCTGAAGATTGATGAATGAAATCGGCGTGGAGCTGACAGGCCCTATACTTTCTTGCATATTCAACAGCATCTGCTATCATTATGGGCCAATAGTAACCCATTCGTTTGAGGTGATCTTTTAATTTGGGGCCTGGTTGATGTGCACCACAAACTCCGTTGTGAGCCTCCCGGAGTGCATGTTTGGCTTCTGTGTCTGATAAACATCGTAACAGTAGCCCGTCGTAAGAGCGTCGGTACAGCATCTTGGTAGCTGTGTTGTAGTAAAATTTGAGGGATCGCCTTTGGATAGACACTGCTTCCTTCGGGTCCTCGGGAAGGATTCCATAGACAGCGTAGTCTATGAAAGAAAATCTCCAGTCTTTAACATCGACGATTGTTTCCGTTATATAACTGTGATGAATATGCAAGGCATTTTTCACACATAATAGTTCTCGACCAGACACTGTGATCGACTGCTGAGTATTGGTAGGGACGGTCAAGGAAGCAGCGAGACTGGCTAGAGCATCTGCTTCTATATTCTGTAGTCGAGGCACATGCTCGATAAAGAATCCAGCAAAAGTAGATGCCAACTCGATTGTTGATCTGTGATAGGGGATGAGATCTTCATGACGAACTTCATAATCCCCTCGGACCTGACTAACTATTAGCTTGGAATTGCCGTAAGCTTCTAAATAGTCAACTCCCAGTTGTTTTGCCAGTTACAGGCCGATTAAAAGGGCATTATATTCGGCCACGTTGTTGGTGCATGGTTCCACGAGAGAATATGCATGATGAATAACCAGAAGATTAGGTGACACGAGTACGATGCCAATTTCGGCCACAATATTTTCTTTTGGTCAAGTTCTCGATGCACCGTCAAAGAACATTCGCCAAATGGAGATTTCTTTAGTTGCAGTGTTAGACTCCACTACTTCATCAGGGATTTTGTCGTAGAGTTTGGAAGATTCTGGCACCGGATGAGCTGCTAGGAAATCAGCTAATGCTTGGCCTTTTACTGCCTTCTGAGGAACGAAGAGCATATCTTATGGAGTCAACAGCATTGCCCATGTAGCTAAATGGGAATTGAGAGAACCCAGTTTAGTCATGAGTATTCTGAGAGGATTAACTTTAGATATGATGTGGATAGCCTGTCCAGACACATAGTGGCTTGTTCTCTAGATGGCAAATACCAGTGCAAGGCATTCCTTCTCCACTGGTGTGTATCTGTGTTCGACATCCACCATTGTGCGGCTGAGGTAGTAGATTGCCTGTTCATGGCCGCCTTCATTCTTTTGAGCTAATAGGGCGCCAAGAGAATGGTCCATAGCACAGACATATAGTAAGAAGGGCTTCCCCATTATTAGAGCTACCAATATTGGGGGGCTTGGAAGATACTTCTTGATGTCGTCGAATACGCGTTAACATTGTTTAGTCCAGACGAAGGATACGCCTTTCTTCATGAGCTGAGTGAATGGTTGACACCTTCTAGAAAGGTTCGAAATGAATCGTCTGATGTAGGCTAGCCTTCCTTGCAGTCCGCGTAGCTCTTTGAGGTTTTTTGGAGAAAGCATATCGAGGATAGCCTTCACTTTCTCCGGGTCAAGATGTATACCCTTTGAAGTGATGACAAAACCAAGGAACTTGCCGCTGGAGACTCCCAGAAAAGACTTGGTTGGATTCATCTTGAGTTGGTGTGCACGCATTAATTCGAACACCGTTCTCAAGTCTTGGAAGTGGTTGCCCTTGAGACGACTTTTAACTGCGATATCGTCTACGTAGCACTCTACAGTTTTTTGCAAATGATCGCAAAAAATTGTGTTCATGGCTCGCTGGTATGTCGCCCCTGCATTCTTTAATCCGAAGGGCATCACCGTATAGCAGTATACCCCCAACGGTGTTCGAAAAGATGTGTGCTTCTCGTCGTTAGGGAACATCTTGATTTGGTTATTGCCTGAGAACCCATCCATGAAGGACATCTGCTCGAAGCCACAAGTATTGTTGATCATTACTTCGGTGATCAGTAGAGGGAACTTATCTTTCGGGCATGCAGAGTTCAAATTACGGTAATCGATACAGACTCAAACTTTACCGTTCTTTTTTATGACTGGAACGATGTTGGCAACCCAGTCAGGGTGTTGTTCTTCACGAATGAATCTACTAGCAATGAGCTTCTTGACTTTATTCTCGATGCCCTCTATGACATCTGGTCAGAAGCGTCGTTGTTCCTGCTTCACTGATTTAGCTTTAGACGAAATATTCAGGCGGTGCATGGCGACTTTATGGTCCAGGCCTGGCATGTCTTCATAGCTCCATGCAAAGTCGTCAAAGTATTCTCTTGTAAGCTGTATAAGAGAGTGGCGTTCATCGCCAGATAGACTTTTGTTGATGAAGATTGGTTTAAAAGATGAGTCATCTCCTAAATTGACTTGGACGACTTTGTCTTCGGTGGGTGGTTCACGTTGTTCGAAGCGTAGCTTCCACCTAGTATCCATCTTTTGAGTCCATTGTTCAAGCTCGATTGATTGGACATCGTCCGTAATTTGGTCAACAAAAACCATATGGACGGACAGAGTTGCTTTGAACATGTCGCCAATGTTGGAGTCTGAGTCCCAGAGGGAGGAATCAGAAGAATGAGAACAACGATCTGCTTCATCATCTGATATTTTGGGAGTTGTTGGAGGAGAGATATAACCCAAACCAACAGTGTTTCTTTGATAGTAGTTCTCGGGTTTGCCGGAAGGAACAAAGTGTCGTATTGGCAACCGTCGTCCCCGACCGTAATTTAGCCCCTGGTCGCTTTTGATGTCATATCCCATTTTCTGGATGATATTCTTGGCCTGCCAACTATATCGAAAAAGTTGTATTTTTCCAGAGTCATGGTCAGCTTCTGTGTTGTGCTTGGGAGAAGTAGAGTCTGGAACAAACTTTCTTTCGCCAATTATTCGACCGAAGATGATTAGTTCTTCATCCTTCTTTCTGGCTGGAACGATGAAGTAGTAGATATCTTCTGGGTAAACTTTTTCTCGCAGGTGAGGCATCATGACCGGCATGCAGAGATGTGGTCCTATGCCGTGCTCTAGAGCGTATATCGTATCTATGCAGTGGTTTACAGTTTGATAGACATCGAAGTAATTCAAAGATAAATCTTTACTAAGAAAATACGCAAGTTCTTCTTCAGGGATAACATCATCCGCTGAAGCTATATTATTATGAGTATTGATATACTCATTGAGAGGATCATCATCTGGAAGAGGAGCCACAGTCTTGGCCAAGTTCACCACGTAGGATAATTCTTCAGGATTGGGATGACGGACTTCAGCAGGTCCCTCCTAAGGTTTGACCTTGTCAGGGTTCTTACGAAGAGTGATGGTCAATGGTTTGACCTTGTCAGGGCTCTTCTTTTTTACCCAGATTGTGAAAGGCTTCGGAGTACTTTTTGGAGTAGCACGTCCTTTGACTCGGATAATCAGGGGACCATCATTGGAGGATTAACTTGCTTCAGCTTCATTGTCAGCTTCGTTGCCATCATCTTTGGGGGACTAAGATTGGTAAAGTACCGAATCTCCATAGTAGGCTTCGATGTCCTTGAAAGAATCGATATCGGCAAACTCCGTCTTTACGACACCGTCGTTGTTGACGTACTTAAAGCACTGGTGAAGTGTGGAAGGAACAATCATGTTCTCGTGTATCCATGGACGTCCCAACAAGACGTTGTAGGATACATTGGCATCGATCACATAGCAAGAAACCTCCATTCGGTGATCATCGATCTGGCACTTGAGACGAATCTTGCCCAACGGGTGGCTTCGACAAGCATTGAAAGCCATGATACTTGTATTGGTTGCAGATAGCTTATGTAAAGGGATTCCCAGAATTTGAAGCAAACTTCTAGGAATGATGCTGAGGGAGGATCCTGAATCGATGTGCATACGGTCCACCTTGATCGCCCCGATGTACCCTATATAGTACAGGGGTCTGTCATGACGATTATTTTTTAGTAGCATGTCCTTCTGTGAAAAGGTGATGTTGGATACCACTTCCATAGTAATATGGCAGTGAGGGCAGGAGACAGGATCTTCAGTGGGGGATTTGACTTCAGTAAGATAAGAGTCGACATGTAGTAATGACTCACTTAAGGCCTTACATATTTTTTTGGAGAGTCGCAACAGATCGAACAGAGATAACCTGGCAGGTGTATTGGCCAGCTATGCTAGTATGTCAAAGTTGTAGGGCTGGCCCATGCCTTCGGGAGCTGGCGCCTTCAGAGACTTGTCAAACCGCGTCTCCTTCTGCTTGGCTTTGTCAGTAGTTGAAGGATTAGACGGGCCGGCTTCTGAGCTTGTGGGGGCAACAGGAGCTTGAAAAGGTACTGCTTCTTCTTGTGCAGGATCGTACGTCCGAAGATAAGTCTTCCCCCGATCGTGTCTCGCCAGATAGAACCTCGTAGATAGGAGAAGACACCATATGACATGACTTGTATTTCTTGCCCCTTTTGCTTTGAGAGATACCACCCCCTGTGTCATCTCTTGCACAAGGTCCGGATGGACCTATATGATCTCACCATGTTCAGTCGTGAGTGGCACCAAGGTTTTAGTTGTGAGCTGGTGGTAGGTTGACGACTTCCATTATCGCCTCGGGGATCGGGACCACGCCGTCTGGGACTTCTGTAGGAGGAAAGTCACCAACTGAAGGGAGATCATGTTAGAAGATACGACCTTGTCTTCAGCTTCGAGGTTGATCACTTGGCAGTCGATAAGTTGTTGTATCTTCTTCTTCAGGACGATGTAGTCCTTGGTGGAATGATGTACGTACTGATGATAGAGACAGTACTTGGGATTATTGAGTTGGTTCGCCTCTGCAGTACATCGTGGTGGAGGCAATGTCAGCTTATTGCCCTTCGTCAATATGTGAAAAATGGTAATGACATCGTCTTCGTCAAAGGAGGTCTCCTTAGGCTTGTCGGAGGTGTCCGGAGAATTGGAAGCTCCTTTGGAAGTGTCGACCTTCAGGACTTCTTTCCCTTTACCCCCACGGACAGGGATAGTTTGAGGATGCTTGCCCTTGTCTTCAGATTTGGGTGTTTTTAACCCCAGTAGTTCCACATTAGGAACGTCATTTTCAGCAGCATCAGCGGCCCCAATGAAAGCTGACCATGTATCATACTTATGTATACCCAAACAAAACTTCACCGTAGAAAGGAAGTTATGTCGATAAGTATCCATAAGTTTTGAGTCTGGTATGCCGAAGGGCATCTTCAGTGCTAGCCGCCTGAAGCATTCGATGAAGGCGATGACAGACTCAGTCCTCCTTTGCTTGGTCTCGATGAGGGTGGACATACTAACATGCATGCCACTCTCATAAAACCTGTTGAGGAATAACCTCTCCAAGTCTTTAAACTGATACAACCGTCTGGCAGACTACAGAACCATTCAAAAGCTACCCCCTGCAAGGTGCTAATAAACAGCTTTGACAAGAACGGATCGTCCCTGGGTAGGTGTAGAGTCTGCATGTTGAAGTATGTCATATGTTGACGAGGAGAAGTCAACCCGTCGTTGGCGAAGGACCACCCCCAGCATTAGCAAGATCCGGGGAAGACGCAACGAAATGATACTCCTTTTGTAGTGAAGGAGGGTTGTTGCTATGAGCTGGACTAGCGTGAGCTGAGTCATTTTGTTGAGGTAGAGGAACAGCCCCAACAGCTTGAACCGCCATAATACTGGTAAGCATATCAGTGATCTTGGCGAATGATGTTTCAAGACCCTCTAGCCGTTTGCTGGTCTGATCACTGGCTTCTTCAGGTCTTTCTTCGTCTACTATGTATGTAGATAACATGCGAGGATGAACAGAGGAAACAGTACAACTGGTGCTGATACTGTCTGTCTTCGATTTGACGAGTCCCTCATCTTCAGGTAGGGGAGGCAGATAGTCACCGTCAAACTCGGAGAGATCATCGTCCTCTGGGAGGCTACCCGCAGTGTGATGGTCATCTGTTTCAGACTCTGAGGGAATACTACCCCAGCTTGGGAATCATCATCATCTATACGGGATCTTGCCTTCGACCGAGTACCCATATAGACTCCTTCAGATGTGACAGCCTGCTGGCCATCTGTTGGTAGACTTCGTCTTCTTCTTCTCGTAGAACTAAGAGAGAAAGTTGGGTTCGTGGTCCACCATCTTTGATGGGGGCTTCCGTAAGGAGGACCCCATGAAGCCATGTTGGATGAGACACACAGCGGCTTTTCATCGTCAGAGAAATACAGCCGTCGAAACACGGACTGTCTCTGAAGCACTCTTGTTGCTTTGGAACAGCAACAGTTAATGACAATACTGGTGCACGAATGTGCACTATGAATTGTTATGTTCTTCCTCGCTTTATGCTTATGATTTATCATGTTGCGTAAGTCAGCAGAAGAGAGTTTTGCCTTAAAACCCATGTTACATGCATCGCTGAGCTTTGCATGTGGGTTTGTAAGGAGAGTTAGCGTATCCAGACTTAGTTTACGTGCAGGGGCAACCCCCACACCTAAGTTCTGTGATGTCCTTGAAGACAGCCCCGTGCTATACGCGTTGGGGCCTGTCTTTTTGCTGTGGGCACATAGCCCTTGGAGACAGGCTTTGGGCGCATGCTTCTTGGCAGCATGTTTGAGCCTCCTCGATGTGGGCGCATAGTATGGATCAGTAGAGCCTAGGCGCATAGCCTTGGACGCATGACCCTGGATGCCCAATCTATTGAAGACAGAAGCTTTCTGATTTGAGTTATGCACCCAAACACCCCTTTGGATGCATGCTTGGTGGATCAGCACTGTTTTCTCCCAGCATCGTCTCCTTCGTTTGTGAGCCTAGCTGAATTTGCCTAGGGTATCGAACACTCTGATTGTTGGCATCGTAGTGCTTTCATTTGCCAAGTCTCGAGCGTCGAACACTCTGTTGTTGGTTGCGCAAGAAAGAAGTCGATGGGCTAGTAGAGCCCGGAACGGTGTGAGCCTTTTTCATTTGGGGAGCTTCTGGGGCAGAGTCATGCGCCCATGTGACAGAGTCCTCAGTTGCATATCTGCTATGACATTAGCAGGATATATACAGCGAGCCTTCGGAAGCCAAGTCTTGCGAGACTTGTTTGGCTTCGCTGATTTTGAGGGAGTAGAGCCATCCTTCGAGAGCAACTCTTCGAACGTCTGCTAATTGAACTTTACGATCAGCATCTTCTGAGTGCTCCCCACTTTGTCGGTATCGGATTGTGTCATCATCTTCTCGTCAGAGGAAAAGGTAGTCCCCAGCAGAGTCACCATTTTTGTGGACACACACAAAAAGAAGAAGAAATACTGTCTTTTCTTTATGGGCGCAAGGCACCACAAATTGAGTACGCCTGAGAGATCCTGCGCTGAGGATCCCCGAGTACAAAAAAAGAATTCTGGCTTTGACCAAGCCAGGGGCTATTCTGGCTTGGGCGCATAGCCTAGAACAGGGCTATGTGCCCTCTTTCTGGGGGAGCTTTTTTGGGCACATAGAGCTTCACAAGATGACTTGGGCGTATAGAGCTTCATAGGGTGACTTGGGTGCATAGAGCTTCAAATGGTGACTTGGGCGCATGCGAGTTCACTTGGGCGCATATGTCCTCGTTGGCTTCGGCGCATAAGGCTTTATTGCTGAAATTTTCATGCTTCTACAAGCGCGAGAATGATTACAAACACATGAACTTTTTTCTTTCCTCTATTCCATTATTTGCGACCTTGTGGCCTCTAAGGCCGGGTTATCTGTTTTGTGACCTTGTGGCCTTGAAGGTCGGGTTATTTGATCGCCCTGTGACCTCCAAGGTCGAGGGATTTTTCTCAGCCGCGGTTTACCTGTGAGCTATTATATTTGTAGTCCTTTGTTATACAATTCATGTGTAGTTAGTTGTTCTCATTCGTGTATTGACTGCATTATAGGTTATGCTCTAGTTTACTTTTTCTTGCTTTATCACGGTCTATTTAAATGCTATATTTTGATATACTTGACTTGTATATTATGTGTATTGTTACGTCTCTCTGAGGACCTAATGATCTCTTCAAGTATAGACGATCGTCAGAATCCCAAGGAGTAAGATCCGGGCTAGAGTCTTCCTTTGCGGGCCATATAATTTTTTCTTTAAACAATGGACTTGTTATTCTTTATCTTATTTATTTTGTTCTATTCTTACAGTCGTTTGGTAACGGATTTGTCTCCGCGGGGCAAATCTTACCTTCTCCATTTCAATTAATATAATTGATTAGTTATTTGTTGTTGTGGATGAGATATAGATATTTTATGTGACCATAAAATATTGTAATGAGTTGGAGTTCATATAATACAGCTTATGTGTGTATTCGTAGGTTCTATATATTGGAGTAGCTTGCATATATATATATATATATATATATATATATATATATATATATATATATATATATATATATATATATATATATATATATATATACAGCTGGCATGTATACGTTCCTAGTCCTATGTATCTTGGGACTGGGACGTACGTTCCTAGTCCTATGTATCTTGGGACTGGGACGTGACACAATGCACCTAGAGAATGATCCGTCGCACGAACGTAGAGCATGAAAGATTTTCATACAACGAGAGCCACAAAAATTGGAATATATATATATATATATATATATATATATATATATATATATATATATATATATATATATATATACAGCTGGCATGTATACGTTCATAGTCCTATGTATTTTGGGACTGGGACGTGACACAATGCACCTAGAGAATGACCCGTCGCACGAAAGTAAAGCATGAAAGATTTTCATACAACGAGAGCCACAAAAACTGGATGATTCATGAGATATTGCTTGATATCATCTGCTGACATGCTTCGTTCCAGACGAACGTTACGCCTTTCTTCATGAGTTGAATGAATGGTTGACACTAACCAGAAATGTTTGATGTAAAACTTCTGATATAAGTCAATCTTTCTAGAAGTCTTCATAGCTTTTTGAGGTTCAGGATGGAACGAGTCCAGTTACGTATCAGAGTACACCGGTACCTTGAGATATGGTCACAGCTGTATAAGACATAGGGGTTATCCTATAATCCAGTAGCAATACTAGGTCAAGCAATCCTAATATCTCAATCACAAGTAAACAAGTAAAGTATAAGATGTATACGATCATCAGAAATAACACAGTAAAGCGTACCAAACTATAAATGTATAGATGATCATGAAGCTAGTAATACAAAATATGATACTAGCAAGAGTAAACATAATACATGTGTAAACCCCCTAACTTTTTATTTATATTTTTTTCTAAATATTTATTTGCATTTCTCTAAGAAGATATATAATAATAATAATAATAATAATAATAATAATAATAAGCTCTAGATTTAATTTATATCCTTTTACTAGAATAATTTGTGTATATATATATTTAGTTTATATACAATTAAAGTAAATGTATTTAAAAAAAAGTTTTTATAGCAATTAGATATAAGTGTAAAAATATTTTTCAAATTTATATTTGGTTATATATTTAGTTCTATATTTTTGAGTTACATATGGATGACAAAATGATATATATGAGTTTTTACATAAATAGTAAAAAAAAGAGTTTTTTTAATAATCATATATTTTATCACTTATATATATATATATAAGTGATAAAATATATATATATATATATATATATATATATATATATATATATATATATGATCGCGCTCGTTAGGGCTTCCGGAATTCGCGGAGCAGGCGAGCAGGCGATTTCTCGGATGATGGGCTCGGCGGGGGGCTCTGCCCCCCCGGATGGTTCGACGGCGGTGGCCCCTTGCCACCCTGGCCATCTCCTGGCAGGGGTCTCCGTCCCTGGGGGCGACCTGCTGGCGCTCTCGGCCGGCGCTGAATCGGCGGGGGTCTCCGCCCCACCTTCTGTTTCGACGACGGCGGCCTCCGGCCTCCATGGCCGGACCAAGGTCGCCTTCCCGGGAGAAGACCTGTCGACGAATTCAGCCGGCGATTCGGCGGGGGTTTCCGCCCCAGGTTCATCGACGGGGGTTCTTGGCCACCTTGGCAGGAGTATGCCACATGACGTCGTCCATGGGAGCGTCCGGCCTGCCGGAGGCGTTCCCTGCGGCGCGGAACGGTTAGTGGTTTCGGTGGGGGATTTCGGCTTTCCGAGCAATGTCGACCCTCCGGCAGAGGTGGCGGCCACATCGAAGGTGGCAAGTGGAGGGACGGGTGGCACGACGCAGACCTTCGCTGCGGTGGTGGGCGGATCCGCGTCGGCGTCGACGGGTGGTGTACCGAGGGTGGATTTCCGTCCAGCCATTATTTCCGAGGGACAAAAGGTGGTTGTTTTTTCTCAGTCAGATATGGAGGCCCTCACGACGCCGTGTGGGCTAGACCTTATTGGCATGTTTGCTCGGCGGAGTCTCCCGGTTGAGGCTATTAGAAAGGCCTTCGATTCGCGGGGTTTCAGGGGGTTGATTGACGTGAAGGCAATTGATGATCGATACGTTCTGATTCGACCTCATGTCGAGAGTGATTTTCTCCGGCTGCGGTCTAAGGACTGTTGGTTCGTTGGCCGGGTTCCGATGATGATATTCAGGTCGTCGGTGGACTTTTCGCCGCTGAGAGAGGACCCTCGGGTTCCTATCTGGGTGGCCTTCCCTGGGCTTCCCCACTGTATGTTTGATACCAATGCGGTTCTCTCCATCGCATCTGGTCTCGGCACTCCGCTCAGTACTGATCGTGCTACGGCGTCCTTTTCTAGGCCGGGGGTAGCCAGGGTTTTGGTTGAAGTGGACGTCAGCAAACCACTTCAACATGAGGTATTCTTCCAACTACCCGATGGTGTTCGCTCGCAGCCAGTTGTCTATGAGCGGAGCCCTCTCTACTGTGGTTCTTGTGGCTATCATGGTCACGTTGAGAGTGCTTGTGGTCGACCTCGGGTGGAGCCTTCTTCCGAGGGAGTTGATGATAGACCGCCCATCCCCGACGGCCGCTCTCCAGGCGTAGTGCGTGAGGAGGATGATCCGGTGGGGGGCCGTGGGACTAGCAGGGGTCATCGGAGGAGACGGTCTAGGCGTGAGAAAGGGAAGGGGACACGGCAGGTGTGGAGGCATGTCGAGGGGCGTGATGATAGCACGGGGACCACGCAGCCCAGATTGCGCGGGAGAGATGATAATCGTGCGAATTTCGTTCCGCCATCCTGGCACATGGGGGAGTCATTTTTGGGCCAGCTGGCTTTATGGTCGGATGACGGGCGGCCCATGATGGAGGGACGCAGCACTCCAGGCTCTAGCTTGGATGGGCAGATGGGCCCTGAGCGGGGTATTGGTTCTATCGATTTATCGGATCTTCCTATTATTATTCATAGCCAGCTGGGACAGGGGGTTATAGCGGCTGATTCTGACACCGAAGATCGTAGCTTGGTGGTGTGGGAGGAGGCTGGTCACGGTCCTTTATCCGTCTGGGGAGATGATCCATCTCCGGGTGTTGATATGGTCTCACTGCCCGAGGTTAGACCCTCCACCTCATTCTCCGAGGGACGTGAAGAAGACTGACAGATGGTTCCATTCAAGAAGGTGGCTGGTAGGCAGAGGAAGTCGATGGCACCTCAGTCGGATAGACTTCTTCGATCACATGCTTCCCGGGTTAGGCGGGACCCCCAGAGGGTCCATGGTTAAATTCCTTATGTGGAATGTTCGGGGGACGGCGAATAGAGCTACTTTATCCCGTCTCAGGTCCTTGTGTCGGACCAATTCTATTCAGGTTCTTGCCATTATTGAACCCAAGGTGATATCCTCTAAGCTTCTTTCTTATCAACTGAGGTTGGGTTTTGATGATAGCTTTTGCAATGATAAGGGCAATATTTGGATTTTCTGTAAGTCGGGTCTTGGGATCAATTGTATTGACTCCTGTGACCAGGCTATCACGGTGCAGCTTTCTTTGAGTTATTTTTCGGCTCCGGTGTGGTTGTCGATTGTACATGGTGCAGGGACACGACAGGGGAGGAGGAGTCTATGGAGGCACCTTCTGGACGTCTAAGCCAGGGACATTGTTTTGCCCTGGGTGGTGGGCGGGGACTTCAATATCATTGCTTCTCCGGATGAGAAATTTGGTGGGCGACCTCCTGACACGAGGGCCATTGCGGACTTTCTCGACTTTCAGTTGGCTGCCGGGCTCTCCGATGTTGGTTTCAGAGGTAGCGTCTATACCTGGGTGAACGGGCAAACGGGGCTTGATCGTCAGGGATCCCGTCTTGATAGGCTTCTCGTGACGGGTAGTTGGCTGGATGGAGTCCAGGTTTCTTGTGAGCACCTTAATCGGGTAGAATCTGATCATTCTCCTCTTTTGATATCCTGTCAGCCAGCTTCTTCCCCTCTGTGTAGAGGCTTTTGTTTTCTCGACTTTTGGACTTCTCATCCGGACTTTCTTACGATAGTGGCTCGGGCGTGGAATTCATGCTGGCATTATGATGCGCTGGAGCGGTTGGGCATGCGCTTGAGGACAACGGGGCATGTTCTGGCGGGTTGGAGCAGAGCTACTTTCGGAGATGTTTTCCAGGAGGTCCGTCAGGCCGAGGATGCTGCCTTGGCGGCGGAGCAGGATTATGAGCTTCATCCTTCAGAGAGGGGGAGGGCTTCCTGGATGGAGGCCGTTGCCAGATTGAAGCAAAAGGTCCAGGTTGAGGAGTCTTTCTGGAAGCAAAAAGCAAGATTGAGATGGGATCTGGAAGGAGATAAGAATACTCATTTCTTCCATGAGTGCACCAGGAGCAGGCAAAGAAAGGCGGGTATTCAGAAAATTATTCGGGCTGATGGATCAGAAACTGGGTCTACTGAGGAAGTAGCGACGGAGGCGGCTTTATTCTTCTCGAAGCTGTTTAGAGCGGAGCCTATTTCAGATGAGGACGTTTTCCTTGAGGTCATTCCTAGCATCATTTACGTGGAGGACAATTCTGATCTTGTTCGTTGTCCTGATAGAGCGGAGTTGTTGGAGATTGTTCGGGATATGGACCCGGCTAGTGGTGCCGGATCGGATGGCTTTTTTGGGAGATTCTTCTCAGTTTGTTGGGATATTATTGCTGCTGACGTGGAGGAAGCCGTTGGTTCGTTCTTCTTGGGTGCACGCCTTCCGGTATCAGTTTCGGATACCTTCTTTTTTCTTATTCCTAAAGTCGAGCACCCGAGGAACCTTTCTGATTTCTGCCCTATTAGCCTTTGCAATTTCTGTAACAAAATTATTTCCAAGATCATTGCTTGCAGGTTGCGGGAATATCTTCCCAAAATTATTTCTCCTGAGCAAAGTGCTTTTGTTAAGGGGAGAGAGATTGTGGACAATATCATTATTGCTCAGGATATGGTGGCTTCTATGAAGGAACCTAACCATGGTGGAAATGTTGCTATTAAGCTGGACATACAGAAGGCCTTTGACAGAGTCAATTGGCATTTCCTCCTGAGGGTTCTTCGGAGATTTGGTTTTAATGAGGCCTTCTGTGATATTATTTATTGTCTCCTGGCGGATACCCGGTATGCGGTTCTTCTTAATGGCGCTCCTACTGTTTTTTTCTCGGCGTCTAGAGGGATCCGACAGGGGGACCCTCTCTCCCCGGCTCTCTTCATTATTTCTGCGGAGGTACTCTCTCGGAACCTCAAGCTTCTTCAAGACACTAATAGGAGATCTTCATTTCATACTCCGATTGGGGGACCGCGTATCTCGTACTTGGCTTATGCGGATGATGTTCTTATTTTCACTTCGGGGGATATTGTCGGATTGCGTTCTCTCCAGCAAGTATTGCATAGCTATGAGGCTGTCTCTGGACAGAAGATTAATTATTCCAAATCGGCCTTTTATACGGCGATGCCATTGGGTGAGGATCGTGCTCGGACTATTTCTAATCTCTTCGGATTTAGTACCGGTACCTTGCCATTTTATTATTTGGGTTGCCCGTTAACATGCGGAAGAAGGAATACGGGGATGTTTAGTTATTTGTTGGATAAAATCCGCACGAAGCTGACGGGTTGGCAGAACAAGATTCTTTCTCATGGGGGTAAGTTGGTCCTTATTAAGAATGTACTTTCCTCTATCCCTATGTATACTTTGGCCGCATGTTGTCCTCTCCGGACAGTTCTCAGGACGATTGAGAGGATGTTTGCGGCTTTCTTCTGGGGTAGCAAGGATGGGGTGGCTAAGAGGAGTTGGTTGGCGTGGCGGTTCGTTACTCGGACTAAGTCCGAAGGTGGCCTCGGGATCAAGTGCCTGAATGATACTTTGGATGCCTTCTCTATGAAGCTTTGGTGGAAGTTGAGGCATGGGAAGGGCCTTTGGGTGGAGCTTCTTAAATCAAAATATTTCGTAAGCGTCATCCATGTAATGCGTTTATGACTTCCAATTGCTCTCATACTTGGCGACAGATTTTGCGGGGAAGGAAATTGGCGGAGCCGCATATCTCGTTTAGACTTGGGCGTGGTGAGGGATCAGCGAGGTGCGAAGCATGGATTTCGGGGGGTCCTCGGTTGGATAGTGTAGCTATTCCATCGGCTGAGGGAGTGACGTCAGGGGCTAGGCGCGGATCGGGAAGACGGACTCGGGTGCGGAGTTGTACACAGGCGAGGGAGTCTGATGCTCACGGCCGGACGGGACATTTATTGGGCACTGGGGAGCTTCGGAGGTCGGCTAGATTGGCCGGAAGAAGGGTGGTTCTTCCCCAACGTATGGTGACTGTTCGGGCTCTTTCGGATAGGAGAAGAAAGATCGGAGATTCTAGGGCAAGGAATTCCGACAATGGTGGTCCGCTTATCCGATCGTTTTGGACAAACAATGGATGGGATCTGCCTTTGTTCTTGGAGCAGTTTGGAGTAGAGGCAGCGGGCCGGCTCAGAGAGGCGAACCTGACTTGTACTTCGGCTCCTGATTTACTGGTTTGGGGGGAGCGGAAAGGTTCTTTCACGGTGGCTGTGGCTTGGAGATGTTGTCGGATTTCTCACCCCACATCATCACTTTTTTCTAATATATGGGGCAAGTGTATTCCGACGAAGTGGAGCATTCTGATGTGGCGGGTTTGTCACAACCGGCTTCCTACTGATGATATTATTCAGAAGATTGGCTTCCATCTGGCTTCCAGGTGTCATTGCTATCAGGTTGGGCATGGGGAGACCCTTCAGCATATATTTTTTCACGGGGACCTTGCTATGACGGTTTGGGCTGCTTTCCGGGGTTTCTTCAAGGCACGGATGCATAGTGACTTTCTAGTCTTTCTTCAAAGGTGGTGGCGGGGTCAGGGCAGTCATCATCGGAGATCATTGGCTGGTGCGATCATTTGGGTGCTTTGGAAGAACAGGAACAAGCATCGGTACGAGGGGCGTGGTGCTAGGTTGGATTTTTTGGTTCGGGAGGTGAAGCGACAGTTTCGGAAGACGCTTGCGAGTTGTCGTCATCTTCCGTCTATTCCTCATTGGACTTTAGAGTAGAGTTATTGCTTTATTTTCTTTCTTTGTCTTTGTTACCATGAGGTCGGATGTACTCATTACCCTCTTTTTTCAATAAAGGTAACAGTGTTTTACAAATATATATATATATATATATATATATATATATATATATATATATACAAATATATGTGTGTGTGAGTGTGTGTGTGTGTGTGTGTGTGTGTATTAATATATATATATATATATATATATATATATATATATATATATATATATATATATATATATATATATATATATATATATAATCTCCCAAAAAGAAATTTATTATTATTTTATTTTTGGTTCATTTTGGAGTAAAATATTGAGTATATATTTATATGTATATATAAGATTTTAATTATAGAATTTCATTTAAAGAATATTTTCTTATATATTAAATTAATGAATGTGCAAGATTTTGTATATGGAATAGGTATATTTTTAACGTATTTTTTTTGTTGAAATTTTTTTAAGAATTTTTTAAGAGATTTTGAAATATTTAGGAATTTAGTGAAATTATCTCTAAGGGACATAGAAGGTCATCTTAATCCTAATACGAGTGAGATTAACAGTTCCGGCCCCTAAGAGATATAACCATATCTTCCACGCACATTGAAAACCTTCCTATGCACATCTTATACATATATTCATATTACCATATATATCTAACCCAAGAAAACTCTCAAACTGCCTCTATATATATATACACTCGGCCTCATCTCTTATACACGAACTCAGCCAAAAACCTATCCCCACCATCAACAACACCTATAGGAAGCTGTCGGCAACCCACCACCGCCGAGGTGACCATGCGAGCGACGGAACTCGTTGACGTTCGCTTTTCGCGTTGTGTAACCATCGCGTGCATGCAGAGCCGGAACCCCGTGGCGGCCACCAGAGGCTATTTCTCCGACTGGAAGACCTTCATGGAACCATCGTGAGCTGGACCGAAGCTGCGGTAGGACGGGTAGGCTCGACCATACTCACCATCTCGTCGAGCCGCGTCGACCGTATCTCTATTTCCGCCAACGACCGAGCTATCAATATCCAGTCCTTCATTCCTCTTCCTCTCCTCTCGACGTCAGCCCGGATCAGTTCATCGGTGCCGGACTTCTATTATCTCGGGCGCGCCCATCTCATGGCTGAAAGGAATGTGGAAAGCCCCAGCCTTGAGGGCCAAGAGGAGACTCCTAATTGATTGAAGAATAGCCAAAAAGAAGAAATCTTCTATTGCTTCCTAGAAAGGAAGAAGAGAAGCATGCTTCTTTCTCTTTTAATAAAGATAATGGTTGTGGGACCCACGAAGAAAGGAGTAGTTTCATTACGTGAGTGAATCACAGGAACATGCATATTTTAGCATAGATCCTTCATAAAACAGGTACTTACAAACTTCACCTTAAAGCTTATTATAATACAAAGTTTTATATTATCTATTAGAATTAAATAGAAGTGAATGGCTCCATTCCCAAGCCCTCATTTCTTTGTTGTTGTTGTTTTCTTCCAAAAGAACAAGTGAAGAATTAAATAAGAAGGTAAAATTTCATATACCCCTTTGTATATTGCAAAGAGTATTCAAGCACTATTAGCTAGAATATATTGTTGTATTATATTAAATAATTAAACCATGGTTATGCATAGGCTATTAAAGAAAAATTATGGTTATAACATAACTTATTAAAGAATATTTCAGTCATCCAATCAAATGTATAATTAGCCCTTATACTATTTAGGACTTGGACTGGACTTGGACATTCTCGACTTCAGCGGATTGGACAAATTGGACAAACACCTCCGGCAAGGCACCTTGCCTTACTGTTTACTTACTTGCTCAATATCATGCATGCTTTTACTTATTATTTATTTATAGCAAATGTAAAATTGTTCTTTCAAAACTGTATGTAGATTCAAATTACTGTACTTTAGTTTTCTTATGCAATTTAACTTAGAGTTAAGGGACCACCCTTGTGTGTGTCGCATTCATTGGCCTCGACACTTGTGTGCCACGAAGTCGCGAGTCGCATATAGATATGGACTTGCGTGCTGACTGATCATCGGTGCGTACAGGCCGTGCGTTAGGATATGACTGCTAATAGTTATGGATGTCTAGAAGACTTAGCGGTTATTAGGAATATCGTGATGTGGATACAGCACGTGTAGTGCATGGGAAGGGAGAAGACAGCTATTAGGCGTAGGGGCATTCACTCGTTTACTTTCCTCTAAATGCCCTTAGTGACTCAGTCGAGTGCTAGTGGGCCGTGCATTTACTTTCCTCTAGCTGCCGTTAGTGACTCACCGAGAGCTAGTGTGCCGTACATTTATTTGTTACTTTTCTCTAGATGCCACTAGTGTCTCGGTTGAAATGCTAACGCATCGTGTTTCTAGTTTTGGAAGGCCCCTGTGTGGAACGTTGTCTTCAAAGTGCATTTTCACATAGAATAGTTAAGGACCTTTATCTGTTTAGACATATGCAATTTTCTGTTGAGCTAACTATATTCAGTTTATGGCATGATATTATGTGTCTTGTTACGTCCCTCTGAGGACCTGCAGGTTATCCCTCCAGGTGTGTGCTCTTGTCTTTCGCAGGTGTTCTAGCCGTGACTGTGATCATCTCTATTTCTTCGAGGATGATTGCATTTGGATCATCTTCGCGTCATTCGCCAAACTCTTTCTTTCGTTATGTATTCTCTTTCTTTTCATAGTTGGTAGTGGATTTGTCTCCGCCCAACATCTTGTATAAAGACACTTCATAGTTGATTATATGATACTCTTTTATCATTTTATTTTGTGGATGAGATTAGTTAGTTGTGGTTTACTGTATTTTACAGCTTATGTATCCATACGAGGCCCATATACTTCGTATGTATACAGCTGGCATGTCTACGTTCCTAGTCCTAAGTATTTTGGGACTGGGGCATTACATGTTTTGTGGTGGCCCATGCAGGTCCAATTTATTACTTCGGTTACATTACTGTACCGATGTGAGCCTGCTTATATAGGAATAGAGTCTAAAATCTCATCCGCACGTATGACCTCCTTCCTTGCTTCAAGTTTCGAACTCTCGTTACCATCCTTGATTTGCATTCTGCTTGAACTCTTTCTACCGTGAATTCTTTTTTTTCGTGCTTAGTGACAGTTAGAAAGATGACTACACTAGTATGTACTCGTAGGTCAAACACATGGATTACATTGACAGTTAGTATGCATTGAGGTCTTAATTGAGTTATAAAGGATTAGTTAATTCTAAGTTGGGTAGTAGAGATGGAGAGAAATTTCGTTTTTGATATTACTAGAGGATTGATAGATTTTATAAAGGATTGAGGAAATAAATTTTTGAATTTATAATTTTTGAAATTGTGAAATAGTTATGATTTATTGGGATATGAAATCGAGTTGAGTAATATCTTAAAGTTTTAAATTGAGACGCATGAGTTACGATTAAGTTTAAGTTTGGATTGTAATATGCTAAAAATTTATCTTGAAATTTATTAAGGAGTTTTAAATTATAAGTCATGATTTTTTAGACGAATAGAGAATATGGAAGTTTAGTTTGAAAAAAAGATTAAGGTTTTAAATTGAGTAGTACGATTTACGATTTATAAGTTTATTAAATTTTGAGTTTGAAGAGATGATAGTAAAATTTTGGTTTTGAAAGATGTGAAATCGACCTTGGAAAAAAAAAGTTATTCGATTTACGATATACAAGGTTTATTTTGAGATTGATTAGACATTTAAATTTGGATTAAACTTGACAGCCTAAGACGATGAGAAATTTTGGTGGAATATCTTGAGAATTTTATTGAGAAACTTTTGAGGAACTTGAAATTTTAGATTAGATCATATATTGGTGGAGAACCAAGAAGCAAACAAGGTCACCCTAATGGGATACAATTATTCCTCATTAATTGTCATAATAGTTGTATATACTCAAGTGTAGTTAATTCATCTGCCAGACTATGTGAAGATATCTCAATCTTGACTTACTCGACCTTCCCTCAATTCTAGACCTTTATTCGTGACCGTCTAATCGTTTGACACTTAGAAATGATTAGAATCATTCCCTTGACCATACCCTTATCTAAAAGACTATCTCCCCTCTAGAAACCATGTCCCTAACTTATTTTACTTTGATCTACTAGATTCCTTTTTTATCTTTATTTCGTGCTTGAAATTAATCATTTGTATTTTTGCGATAATTAGCACCTCTTGAACTCCCACTTTCTATTTAAATCATTTGACATCCCCTACCGTGATATTGATATTCGGAGCACGAGACCAGCTATTTCTTTCCAACAAATTTCACATATACGACATAGATCACTCTACCTTCATGTAGACATATCATGTCCCACTAAAATACGTTTCCTTGTAATCTATTTTTATGATGCGACTTTCGAGACAAAATGGCTAGCTATA
The DNA here is from genome assembly GCA_029216955.1 of Iris pallida. Lineage (NCBI taxonomy): Eukaryota > Viridiplantae > Streptophyta > Magnoliopsida > Asparagales > Iridaceae > Iris > Iris pallida. Next base: position 28,065 of record JANAVB010009616.1, read on the forward strand.
AACCCTACCATAATACTATGATCCTTTCTGACTTCAGTTAGTGATCAAATCTTGACTCAAGTCTTTCGACTCGATTGTGACCTACTTAATTCCTTATTATGCATAACTTTGTGTGTTAACTTGATTGCTTAACATTTCCTCCTTTTCGATTAAATTGCTTCACTCATATTTTACCTTGATTCCTCCGTGGTTTATGCAATTTTGTTCATTTTATGATTTCTTTGTTCGAAGATGAAATTGATCATGACATCCTTTGGTTAGAAAGAGGTTTGATTAGAAAACCCCCTAGAGGAGAGTAGTGGTATAGTTGAATAAAATAATTGAATATGCATAAGTGAAATCTTGCGGTAAACCTTATTAGGCGGAGTATATTCTATATATGATCAAATAAGAGTAGATTTCTTGGACAAATTAGTTCTTCTTGGCAATCTATTGATATAAAAATTTTATGAGATGATAAATATGGTATTGAAAGTTACTAGATCTCAAGAAGGGTTAATTTCTTAAACTCGTAATGATTTAAGAATTTAACTCTGTGGTGATTATAAATATGAAGGTCACATTAAGGTGAGGTTGATTTTACTCTAGAATAAATTGAGTGAAGAAAGTTTAAAATTTTTTAGGAATTTGGCAAGAGGAAACTAGCTTGAAGGAAAATAGGTAGGAAGAAGAGTAGTAGAGATTATTGAATTGGAAGTTTAGGCTTATTCAAAATTTTACGGTTTGAGATATAAATTCATATCGAAGTAACTATGATTTTATCTACGACTAAATTGACTGAATATTTATTGAATTTTAACCTTCAAAGAGATTATGAAAAACGGAATTTAGCTTGACAAAAAAAAAAGTATATAGATATGTTGGAAGAAATTCTTTTTAAAATCCAAAAGTATTGGACTTATCGAATTTCTATCGTTGCGATATTGGATTAGATATATGAAAATAGTGGAAATTCAAAACTTTTGTGGATCGATTGTTGGAGGTTAAAAGATTTCAAGAAATTATGGTTATAAACCTTGAGAGGATTAATAAAATAGATGAAAAGTTGAACATAGAAAGGCGTTGATGATAAAGCACGAAGTTGGGGGTTTTGACGATATCAAAAACAAGTTAAATTTTGAATGTTGAGATAGTGATCATAATTTTGAGACGAAGGAAGTCCTTGCCTATCGTAAGTTACAAAATTTTCATTGTTGTCATTGGATGGTAGAGGGGATCAAATTCGATACTGATAGGTTGTCATGAGATAATTTTTCTAAACTATATCTTTGAATTCATACTTCCTAGTCTGCAGTTATTTCGTAATTATTGCCTTTCATTGGAAGCTTTTCTCCTTGTCAAATAAATTCATCAATTTCTTATCGGTAAACTCCTTCTACCTCCTCAACACTACCTACCTGATCTATTCCTAAATTTCAAGGACGAAATTATTGTAAGTTGGGTAGGATGTAAACCCCCTAACTTTTTATTTATATTTTTTTTCTAAATATTTATTTGCATTTCTCTAAGAAGATATATAATAATAATAATAAGCTCTAGATTTAATTTATATCCTTTTACTGGAATAATTTGTGTATATATATATTTAGTTTATATACATATATAGTAAATGTATTTTTTTTAAAAGTTTTTATAGCAATTAGATATAAGTGTAAAAATATTTTTCAAATTTATATTTGGTTATATATTTAGTTCTATATTTTTTAGTTACATATGGATGACAAAATGATATATATGAGTTTTTACATAAATAGTAAAAAAAAAAGAGTTTTTTTTACAATCATATATAAGTGTTATATATATGTGTGTATGTGTGTATTAATACATATATAATCTCCCAAAAAGAAATTTTTTATTATTTTATTTTTGGTTCATTTTGGAATAAAAATATTAAGTATATATTTATATGTATATATAAGATTTTAATTATAGAATTTCATTTAATGAATATTTTCTTATATATTAAATTAATGAATGTGCAAGATTTTGTACATGGAATAGGTATATTTTTAACGTATTTTTTTTGTTGAAATTTTTTTTAAGAATTTTTTTAGAGATTTTGAAATACTTAGGAATTTAGTGAAATTATCTCAAAGGGACATAGAAGGTCATCTTAATCCTAATAAGATTGAGATTAACAGTTCCGGCCCCTAAGAGATATAACCATATCTTCCATGCGCATTGAAAACCTTCCTATGCACATCTTATACATATATTCATATTCCATATATATCTAACCCAAGAAAACTCTCAAACTCCCTCTATATATATATACACACTCGGCCTCATCTCTTATACACGAACTCAGCCAAAAACCTATCCCCACCATCAACAACACCTATAGGAAGCTGTCGGCAACCCACCACCACCGCCGAGGTGACCACTCGAGCGATGGAACTCGTTGACGTATGCTTTTCGCGTTGTGTAACCATCGCGTGCATGCAGAGCCGGAACCCCGTGGCGGCCACCAAGGGCTATTTCTCCGACTGGAAGACCTTCATGGAACCACGTGAGCTGGACCGAAGCTGCGGTAGGACCGGTAGGCTCGACCATACTCACCATCTTATCGAGCCGCATCGACCGTATCTCTAGTTCCACCAATGACCGAGCTATCAATATCCAGTCCTTCGTTTCTCTTCCTCTCCTCTCGACGCCACCCCTGATCAGTTTATCGGTGCCGAACTTCTATCATCTCGTGCGCGCCCACCTCATGGCTGAAAGGAATGTGGAAAGCCCCAGCCTTTAGGGACCAAGAGGAGACTCCTAATTGATTGAAAAAGAGCCAAAAAGAAGGAATCTTCTATTGCTTCCTAGAAAGGAAGAAGAGAAGCATGCTTCTTTCTCTTTTATTAAAGAGAATGGTTGTGGGACCCACGAAGAAAGGAGTAGTTTCATTACCTGAGTGAATCAAAGGAACATGCAAATTTTAGCATAGATCCTTCATAAAACAGGTACTTACAAACTTCACCTTAAAGCTTATTATAATACAAAGTTTTATATTATCTATTAGAATTAAATAGAAGTGAATGGCTCCATTCCCAAGCCCTCCTTTCTTTGTTGTTGTTGTTTTCTTCCACAAGAACAAGTGAAGAATTAAATAAGAAGGTAAAATTTCATATACCCCTTTGTATATTGCAAAGAGTATTCAAGCACTATTAGCTAGAATATATAGTTGTATTATATTAAATAATTAAACCATGGTTATGCATAGGCTATTAAGGAAAAATTATGGTTATAACATAACTTATTAAAGAATATTTCAGTCATCCAATCAAATGTATAATTAGCCCTTATACTATTTAGGACTTGGACTGGACTTGGACATTCTCGACTTCAGCGTATTGGACAAATTGGACAAACATCTCAGGCAAGACACCTTGCCTTAATATTTACTTACTTGCTCAATATCATGCATGTTTTTACTTATTATTTATTTATAGCAAATGTAAAATTGTTCTTTCAAAACCGTATGTAGATTCAAATTACTGTACTTTAGTTTTCTTATTCATTTTGACTTAGAGTTAAGGGACCACCCTTGTATGTGTCGCATTCATTGGCCTCGACACTTGTGTGCCACAAAGTCGCGAGTCGCATATAGATACGGACTTGCGTGCTGACTGATCATCGGTGCGTACCGGCCGTGCGTTAGGATATGACTGCTAATAGTTATAGATGTCTAGAAGACTTAGCGGTTATTAGGAATATCGTGATGTGGATACAGCACGTGTAGTGCATGGGTAGGGAGAAGACAGCTATTAGGCGTGAGGGCTTTCACTCGTTTACTTTCCTCTAGATGCCCTTAGTGACTCAGTCGAGTGCTAGTGGGCCGTGCATTTACTTTCCACTAGCTGCCGTTAATGACTCACTCGAGAGCTAGTGTGCGGTGCATTTATTTGTTACTTTTTTCTAGATGCCACTAGTGTCTCGGTTGAAATGCTAACGCGCCGTGTTTCTAGTTTTGGAAGGCCCATGTGTGGAACGTTGTCTTCAAAGTGTATTTTCACGTAGAATGGTTAAGGACCTTTATCTAATTAGACATATGCAATTTTCTGTTGAGCTAACTATATTCAGTTTATGGCATGATATTATGTGTCTTGTTACGTCCCTCTGAGGACCTGGTTATCCCTCCAGGTGTGTGCTCTTTTCTTTCGCAGGTGTTCTAGCTGTGACCGTGATCATCTCTATTTCTTCGAGGATGATTGCATTTGAATCGTCTTCGCGTCATTCGCCAAACTCTTTATTTCGTTATGTATTCTCTTTCTTTTCATAGTTGGTAGTGGATTTGTCTTCGCCCAACATCTTGTATAAAGACACTTCATAGTTGATTATATGATACTCTTTTATCCCTTTATTTTGTGGATAAGATTAGTTAATTATGGTTTACTGCATTTTACAGCTTATGTATCCATTCAAGGCCCATGTACTTCGTATGTATATAGCTGGCATGTCTACGTTCCTAGTCCTAAGTATTTTGGGACTAGGGCGTTACAACATGATCAACTCTAGCTGAATTCTAGATATATACAAATCATGTTAGTCCACTGGCAAGAGTCAAGTCCAAAACACGAGATGAACATATGCTCATGTCTAAACGTCGCAAAAGAATATACAACTACTAGTGGTAAAGAGAAGAAAACACACTCAAGTACTCGGGTGGGGGTCCTCCGGGTGGATACCATCAAGAGTAATGTACAGTAGATCCTCTGGTTCTGCTACGATATATGTCCATACAAAATAGTAGGATCAAAACCCCAAATAGCAACTACTATAAAGGTGTAACGTCTAGTCCCAAAATACGTAGGACCAGGTATACGAATACATGCCAGCAACACGTCACCAATGGGCCAAACCTCATAACAAGCCTATTGGCGAAATGCTTAAGCTGTAAATCATGATAATATCCCATAATAACTTCAAAAGTCGCATATCATATATAGGGTACAGTGCTAAATCTCATCAACGCAGAATAATCAAGACACAAGATAGCCAAGTCCAATAATAATAATAATAATAATAATAATAATAATATCAACTATACAACGGTAACTATAAGTAATAAATGTACGGGGAAAATAACCCGTCACTATAGCAAAGAGAAGTAAAATGAGTGATCAACTACAAGTCTGTTGAACTGAAAGGAAATAAGGTAGCAATGTCTAAAATAGAGAATGACATGTCTCAAAATAAATCCTCTGGCACTATCTCGTCCTTCTACAAAGGTACATCTCCAGTCTCGACTCCAGAACCATATACCTCTGGGTAGCCCTCCTCTCTATCTAAGCCTGGAGAATAAATATATCCTCAGGGGACATAACAAGATATATAATATATAAGCCTATTGTAACAGTATTTAATATGGATGGAAAGACAAGAAATGTTACAAGAAATTGAGAACTAAAAGATGACACAGTACAAGAACATAAACATGAAGAATGTGGCATGCCGTCAAAAATAGTGCTATCAAATGTGACCACAAGTAAATCGGGGTAACCGCAACTCGATAGGAGCTCACAGTCCTATAGTTAGTAGGTCGATGTGGACTCCCTAACTATAGTAAGCCTCATCCGCACTCGATAGGAGCTCACGAATGAGGTGGTCAGGTAGAGTCAACGTCTAATAACAGGTCAAAGTCAAGTCAAGACAAATATAGGTAATCAAATCAAGTCAAGATCAAGTCCAAGTGATGAAATCAAGTCAACATACTAGAACACGAAAATCTAAACTAGTATAGTGAAACATAGATCCAGTAGATAATATAAAAAGAAGACATATAGCATATAATATACCTACGAGTCCAGAACCTATAGTTTCTAAAGTCGACAAATTATATACCTACGAGTCCAATTTTTCGATACGAACCCAACGATATGTCCAAAATTGGATTCTGATGGGCCGTGCACAAAATCACCCATTGAGTTGGATTGTAGGCCCGCCAAAATGGTGATCCGGTTAACCGTCTCAGGGACCAAACTTGGCTCACAGGACTAGAAAAATGATACAAGTCTAGTGGCACAAGTTCCGTCGTGATGTGACAAACATGCACGAAGTAATTGGGATTTTTGCAAAGTGGTCGATATAGCATTTTTCGACCGATACGTTTCGAATTCGTCGTGCACACACAACCAATTAGAGTTTCGTCAAAGCCCACATGTCCACAACGTTCGTACGCACCTTTCAATTCTTTCGAGTTGCGACGAAGTCATCCGATTTTTTGGGACGGACCCCGTATCGGAGGATTTTTAAAGTTTCCAAAACTGTTTTTTATGTGTTTTTTCGAGTTTTCAAAAGGATTTTTATCTGTAAAAACTGTGAGTAAAATTGAAGTACTTATATGATTTTAATCCTGTATATATTGCCCTTTGATCCGTTGCCATCAATCTATTCCTCCTCCTATAAGACAGCGAAGAAAAATTGGAATTCGATATACAGGATTGAAAGATATCCACCTTCCAAAATCGACTTTTGAACTCGACTCCCTGTTCTATTTTTGAATAGAACTAATTATGTTTTAGATTTTAAACCTGTTTTTCTTGTGGTTTAGGTCCTATAAAATCAAACTAATTGTCTGGATTTGGAGCCGTATATGTTGTCAACACAGAGAATCAATTAGTTCAAAAAATCTCCGCGAGATAAAGAAGAATTATACCTGCGAAGTTGGCACTGTTGTGCACTGTTGCTGTTGTCTCTACTGTTGCCGCGGCTCTGCAGTGTCGAAGGTCTGGCGGCTTCTTCGACGGTTCAGGCGGCTAGGAGGGTGTGCGGACTTGTCGGGGGTGGTTCAGGATTGGAGGTTCAGGGTTCACGAGTAGTTCTTCATAGGTTTCTATCACCTAAGCTCTCGAAACCAGTTTCTCATATACTCATATTTAAATTCGATTTCACATGGATTTGATTCGATTTAAATTCGAATCTTAACATTAGATTGAAGAGAATCTAATCAAGATTTTATGGAAAAAATCGAATTATGATCATAATTTGATGAGGTTTTGAAACCTTGCTTTTCCTGCTGTTCTCGGTTCGGGAGGGTCGGGAAAAAATGGTATGTTTACCTTGCGAAATTTTGAAACTCTCGCGAGATATTCACTGTATGTGTTTTTTTTTCCTTATATATATATATATATATATATATATATATATATATATATATATATATATATATATATATATATATATATATATATCCCGTCGAGAGTGTGTCTGATCCTCCGTGGAGGCAACAACTCTTGGCAGAAGATTGAATATTAGTCTGTCCCTGAGTACTGCTCTCTACTTCCATGAGGAATACTCCCCAAGTGCTTGTAAAAGATCGAAGGATAGAGTCCCTGCAAAGGAGATAAACGTCAAAACCGAGCATCGACCAAGGTTTCGGATAATGCGGTGGCATCATCCAGCTATTCGACCCTGGTCGAGATCCCATCCGAGCCAGCCCCAGAGGTTTCTATATTGCGACGTCCCTGTTCTTTTAGTCAAATTGGTGTCAATTTAGTGGTGGCTCGATCGATCGGTGGAGGTGTCGGCACGGATGTGCCTAATGGTGCCCCCCATATTCAAATGTTCCCTCCTCTCAAAAACAGGAACGTAGCCCTCTCCCTTACGAGCAGATAGTTCCCTACAGACACCAAACTCTTGGCTTCTCGCCTCTTGAGACCGTTATGGAGATTCAAGATTCCCTTTGTCCCGATGAGGAGTCCCTCTTCTCCATCATAACCACCTCTAATCTCAAACCCTCCCCCTAACTCTGAAGCAGTCGAGGAGAATCAGTTAGAGCTAGTGTCCGGGCATAGAGAGGCGGCCTACAAATCTAGCAGTTCGACGATGACCGTGCGGTCGTCGAAGAAAACCCGCCACCCTCCCCATCCCAAAGTTTAATGTTACAAGTTATGATCTGGAACGCGCGTGGCATTGCTAACAGGCAGACGATGAACAGATTCAAATCTCTTACCAGGATCTACAAGATTTACATCCTCACCATCATCGAGACCAAAATCAACGTCTCGCTAATTTCCAAATATCGGATTATGCTGGGATTTACTGGCGCTGTAGGTAAGGGTAAAGACATCTGGATTCTATGGAGGGCCGACATCCATGCCGAGGTTGTGGAGAGTAACGAGCAATCCGTTACTATCAAATTCGAGCATGGCCGATTGAGCAAGAAGACGTTATTGACCGTCGTTCACGACAGTTCGGACAAGAAGAAGCGTAGGGAGCTGTGGGCCGATCTCCTCCGTCTCCAGAGCAACTTCCGGGATTCCCCTTGGATATGCGAGGGTGACTTTAACGTCGTGACCGCCTCAGTTGAGAAGTCAGGGGTCGTACCTCCCTCCTTTGGATCAATGTCTGAGATCAATCAGTTTTTCTTCGATGCGGGGCTCAAGGATATCTCGTTCGTTGGAAACAATTTTATTTGGACGAATTCACGCGAGGGGTCTCAAGCTCAGCAATCCCGTCTTGATAGGATTCTCGTCAACCATCTCTGGCTCGACATTACCTACAAGGCCAAGGTGACGCATCTCAACAGAAATGAATCGGACTATAGCCCGCTCCTTATGGAGATCGATTCCCCCCCCCCCCCCCCCCCCCCCCCCCCCCCCCCCCCCCCCAACGGTTCGAAAGCCATTCAAATTTTTGGATTTCTAGTGTCATCACGCGAAGTTCCTAGGGTTATCGCCAACGCTTGGACGAGCGTCAACCACAGGAACCCGATGGTCAGAGTGGCCTTGCGTCTCAAGGCAACCGGTTGGGCATTGGCTATCTGGAGCAGGAAAGCTCACGTGGACATCTTTATTGCTATCAGAGGCGAAAGACAGAGTCGCGGAGGCGGAGATATGCTTCGACCATGACGAGGACATCCTACAGAGGGCTCAACTCAATGCGGCGCGGGCGAGGTTGAAACGTTGTAACTCGAATGTGGTGGAGTTTTGGCGCCAGAAAGCAAGGGCACGATGGGACACCGACGACGATCAGAAACTCCAGTTTCTTTCACGCTTGCATCAAATAAAAGTGCAACTCCCTTCGTATCCACAGTATCATTGGGGGAACGACAATCTCTACACCAGTCCCGAGGACATTAGCGTCACTAGGATCAAGTTTTACTCCGAGCTCTTCTCTACAGATACTATTACTAAAGATGAGTCTCTCCTAGACGCCATTACGCCCCTTATTTCCCGGGAAGAGAATAAGAAGCTTTCGATCCCTGTCTTCGAAGATGAGCTGCTGACCACCGTTAAGCAACTGAACAATGGGAGTTCCCCTTGGCCTGACGGCTTCTCAGCCACATTCGTCGTCAAATCCTGGGAGCTGATCAAGGACAACATCCTAGAGGCGGTTCAATGCTTCTTTGATGGCTGTCAGTACCCGAAGGCGATTTCCAGTACCCATCTCATGCTTATCCTGAAGAAGAATAACCCTGCTTCCTTTGCGGACTTCTGTCCTATTAGTATTGGTAACTTCCTTAACAAACTGATATCGAAAATTATTGCTAATCGTCTCAGTATTCTTCTTCCTAAGTTCATCTCTCAGGAGCAGAGTGCCTTCGTGAAAGATAGATGGATCATTGATAACATCCTGATTGCTCAGAAAATAACGAGTCGGATGGGGAAGAATAACAGAGGTGGCAACATTGCGATGAAGTTGGACATGGAGAAAGCTTATGATTGATTGGATTGGCAGGTTATGATTGGGTGCTCAGATGATTCGAATTTTTGGAGGACTGGACTAACCACATCTAGAGATCGGTCAGTAATTCCTGGTTCTTCGTCCTCATCAATGGCACGTCGTACGGCTTCTTTAAATCCTTTTGCGGCGTGCGGCAGGGCGACCCTTTATCCTCCTCGATTATCATCATAGCGGTCTAGATTCTGAGTCGGAATCTCATCCGTTTGGGAGATCGTCCTTCCTTTTCCCGGTAACGTACTACTAGTGGATGCCCGCTCATCACCCACCTGGCCTACGCAGACTACATCTTAATCTTTTCCTCTGCAGACCGGAGGACAATATCCCTTGTTTTTTAGATCATGATGAGGTACGAAGCCGGGGCGGGCCAAAGAATTAACAAGTAGAAGAGCCGTATTTTCATTCACGATTCGTCGAGTATTCAGAAGAGGGAGGCCATTACGGCTTTGTCGGGTATCGGAGTTGAGGTTCCACCGTACACCTATCTTGCTTGCCCCGTGGCGTGTCACGCCCCGGTCCCGTAGGACCGATCGTCCTCGCTAAGGCATGATGCCGCGTGAGCCTAGATTACGCTCACACAAGGCGGGTTCCATAACGACCGATTACAGGCTAAGCGACAGGGTCGTTGCATAAAAGTCCCAAGCAGAAACATTGAATAAAAGAAGTCAACACAAGTATTGAAACAAAATCAAAGTCTTTTATTGATAATGAACAAAATATTACAAAGGCGCGAAGCCGAGATTACAAGTCGCTCAAGCTAACTTTTCTCTCTGTTTACAATCACTCAGCTCTTTTTCATCTCTCAATACAATTTGACGAGCTAGCGGATGCTTCAGATAGGTGATTTCCATACATTATGTCCCATATAAATCCATATTCTATTGCGGCCGCACGCCTCAAAACGCCAAGGAACTCTGTGTCTCGACACATCCTAGAGAGCTACACGTAGACGAGCTTCTACATGTGCCTGCATATAGAAACTGTGTGGGTGTCAGTACTCAACTGTACTGGTGGAGTGAGATCCTCGCCCACCCATACAAAACCAACACGTTCATTTACTTTGTGTAACATAAAACCTTTATGATTGTCTTTCTATTCTTGCCTTAGTATCGATTTTAGACCATAGACGCCTCGCCTACTTGTGTCTCAAGACCATCACCGTGTCATCGCATCGATAACTTACTTATAGTCGCCTCTAAACCCTTCTCGTGCCAACAATGTCAAAGTGTCGGCTCGTGATTCCCTTTCGGCCCATACTTTAAGACTAAATCTCATGGTCATGCCATTAACTCTATTCGTGCATCCACAATGAGGCCGTGCCTCGCAACTCAGTACCACTTAACCAACTTTGCCTTACGGCCCTTCCTGACTTAAACTCGAAATAACTTAATCCAACTTACTTATACTTTTATCTCAACGACTCACCAACCGACACCACTCTTCGTGACGTAGCACGGTGTCTTCGTTGCAACCAAATCTTAGGCCCAAATATTATGTTACAAATTGTGCACACATTCAACTCGACTCATTGGTACCGTGCATATAGGTCTTGATTCAATCCAAAGGCATGCACGCGGATCACCGCTAATATGTCGACTCATCTATATGAATTAGTCACTAGCACCACAAGCTATCCTGGACTTATAGCTTTGCTATTCGGCGACCCTTTCAGCGCAAGTAGCGAGCCCCATTGAAAGTTTTCGAATAACCTGAGCGGTACTCCCAGCTCAGCTATACCGTGTTTTCTCATAGGTTGGGACGATCCTGTGGCCCCAGGTTTGTCAATCCGAAGAAACTTTTCCTTGTCGACAAGTTGTCCAATCACCATGCAAGACTCGACTCGAACTACCGTCTTACATAGTCATTATATTTCCTGTGTTATCATATTTTCAGTACTACATTAGAAACTACTAGTATTTGAGACCGCCTCGACGACCCATGGTTGCAAGTATTCTTACATGTTCTCCTATCATTTACTCAATTCAGGAACGACTATTTGATAGCCCTTTTTGCCAAGCTCAATTTGAATCAACCGTGGCTCGTTTTGTCTAAAACACTAAGTCTGTGACATCGTACCTTAAACTAGCTTGTGTTCTATGCGACACCACCGCGCAAGTCATACTTTATATGACGAGCCTTGAGATCATGGGACTATGTGGCTATGACAATCGCAAAAAACGTAGGACAGTGCTTGCTATGACTTTAATAGCTCAAAATAACTTTTTCCTAACTCAATCTTATAACAAACTTAACTCGTAGACGAGCAAAGGCTATGCCAAGCCTTGCACCGTAGAAATGTGCACTGAGACTTGTGGAACGCTTTTGCTATGCCAAGCATTGGACAGTGGGACCGTGCATGCTTCATCAAGCATTTATACGTGCGACGCCTATGACTTATGCTAAGTTCATGGCTTGGGGCAACATAGACCAACTTTCCTTCTCCCAAGCCATGGGACGAAGGACCGAGTATCATTTTTGAAAGCACACCGTGCCCATTTCTAAGCCAACCGTGGGACCTTTCCATATTCTTATTCGATCGGACCCAACTTGGGATTATTTCCTTAGCTATGTGGATTCGTCTCTTTTATTATCACGCCTACTTGTGCAGTTGAAAACTTTTATTTTACTAGTGTGAAGGCCAAGCTGAGGCAAGTTCAGCGAAGTTACCTACCTGAGCGAGGAGTCGCCTCGACCGAGCGGGACTTCGAGAAAGCCATTACATGGCTAAGTCCGAACGTCGTTGGCATTTTGATTCCTCCGGTTGAACTAAGCGGGATGGGGCACTACATTATACACCACTCAGAAAAAATTTCGACCTCAAAACTTACTGAGTACACACTATTCGGCTTATCACTTGATTCAATATTCAATGACTCCCGTACACATTCCTCCTATGTGTTTCTTCAATCCGAGCCACGCTCGTGCTTTGGTTATCTTTCATATCGAACAACTATATCTCAACATGGGTAACTTATAATCGTCGTGCACACAGGCAACTCAGTTCTAGGCAAACCACCCGATCAACCAACATTCAAGTTTATCTCAAATCCAATGATTGCACTACCATCAATATTTATCTTCGCAACACACAATTTCAAAATCCTCGATAACTTATCATTCCTTTATTCTCATTTGAATTCAACGTATCACTTAGTTGGATCATGCATATATTTAAGGCGTCTCCGAAATATACGTATTTTAGCCAAGCCTAGTGATAGTATATCCAATCCCACTTATTTGATTCATCCTATCAATCCTGAAAATTAATCGTACTGATGCTATCTCTTGAAACAGGGACGTCTCGCCTAACCACTAGGCTATCTTTTCTAGGCTAAGGTCAACCGTCAATTTTGGAATCACAGTTCCCAAACAATAATATTAACACTGAACCCAATCCTAATGTCAAACCAACGTTGATAATACGGGATTTTTTATCCAAGCTTGCATCACTCCGATTTCTAAACTTCGAGCATAGATTTCTTCTATTTGTATTCGCAACATTCAGTCCAGGGGTCCGAGTCACTCATCAAAGTCATCCTACGATAAGTTTTGCTCAACCAAATCTTCCGCATGTCACTATCGCACGTCTAAACTATCAATTTGTATAGTCTATTCCTTCGAAAATGTTCGATATAATTTACCTATCTATCATATCCAAATCAAGTACTCCAAGACACTATTTGTCACTAAACCATAATTCTCATTCCATATTCCTTAAGTCGTCCAACATAATTTACGTATTTGATCACAAGGTCATCTTATACTTTTTTGTCAAGGACTCACCAACTGATGCCGTACTTCGTACCGTAGCACGGTGTCTTCGTTGCAGCCAAATCTTAGGCCCAAACATTGTGTTGCAAATCGTGCACACATTCAACTCGACTCATTGGTACCATGCACATAGGACTTGACTCAATCCAAAGGCATGCACGTGGATCGCCGCTAATATGTCGACTCATCTATATAAAATAGTCACTAGCACCACAAGCTATCTTGGACTTATAGCTTTCCTATTCGGTGACCCTTTCAGCACAAGTAGCGAGCTCCACTGAAAGTTTCCGAATAACCTGAGCGGTACTCCTAGCTCGGCTATTCCGTGTTTCCTCCTAGGCGGGAACGATCCTGTGGCCCCAGATTTGTCGTTCCGAGGAAACTTTCCCTTGTCGACAAGTTGTCCAATGACCATGCAAGACTCGACTCGAACTACCGTCTTACATAGTCATTATCTTTCCAGTGTTATCATCTTTTTAGTACTACATTAGTGTCACGCCCCAGAACCAAAATACTGGAGAGCGGGGGCGGACATAGCCAGCTACGTATAATGAAATGGAATCCATCTCACTATACGGTCACGGCTGTCTAGAAATATGAGGGTTTATCTACAAGCCATCAGTCTCTTAAGGTCATAAATTATCCTATCGTCTCAATCTCAACCAACTAGTAATAGTTACAAGATATCAGATCACCAAATATACAATTGTAAGGCGTCCCAAACATTACATATCCAGATGATCATGAAGCTAGTCGTACAAAATGTAAGGACTAGCAAGAGTTAAGTTATACATGATCAACCTCGAGTTGCCAATCATGTTACAGCCCGTAGGCAGACAGTAAGTAAAATATACACGAGCTAACACTTGCTCGGCGGCTAAACGCCTCAAAAGAATAATGTACAAATACAGTGGGAGAACAAAAGAAACCCACTCGTTGCCAGGATTCCCTCTAGTGGTCACCATCTGGCCGGAAAGCAGGTAGATCCTTTGCTGCTGCTCCGGTATCTGGCCATACAAAACCAGCTGGGTCAGACCCCAGAAAGAGCAAGTGCCACAAAAGAGGCTTCACTTAGGAACTAAAAACCAGCAAATTAGCACAAGAATATAATTACATAATAAGAGACAGTAATTTAAGAGAAAGCATGATAGGTGAATATAAAAGACAATCTTGTACAGAATCAATAAAAGACAAAACCTATGATAAAGCATGACAGGATGATATACGATGAGATAATCATGGGACTATTCAGATAACCAGGTTATAACCCGTAAACCAAACAAGGATCGAGGTTGTAACCCTTCGTCTGAACAGAACTTGGTTTCTCCCACCATTTATCGGCAAGGTAAATATAAGAAATCTGGTCATGCAATTATTCATGATATAGAATTAAGATAAAGCAAGAGTAATCATGTCATGCCAAAAATTGTACAGGATCAGGACGAGACAAAGCTGGACTAGACTCCATCCAATCATTCACGGCCAAACAATAATTACGGCTTGCTACTTTAACTAACTAGGGTTATCACAGGCCTAGTTACTAGCAAGATGCAATGAGAATCCCAAGTTCGGTTACCTGTTTGTTACTACCTGAGTGATCCCAGCAAGAAAAGGAAAAGATAGCTGGATATAGCAGACACACTGTAGTAAGATACATGTGTCCTAAGGTACCACACTCGACGGCGGGCTGGAAGTGCGCTCATCTCGACGGATTGCAACAAATCCCATGTATATATATATAAGGCCGGGACCAAAGGGGCAACAGGTAACTGGAAAATTCTCCATGAACTATTTGATCAATCTAGTCATTAACCTAGCCAGATTCAGTATGAATTCCTGACCGTGGTACTCAGGGATCATGCCATAGACATGATGCAAGACACACAGGACTCGTAGTTTATACAAGCACAATCATCCACGGTGTCCAGGCCGATGAATTAATTAGTCAAGAGTGCGCCACGACGGGCCACTATCATTATCATTATTACTTATCAAGAGTGTGCCACGACGGGCCACTATCAAGCATGTCAGGGTACTTGTCAAGAGTGCACCACTACGGGTCACTGTCGTGTCATGAATTAGCAGGTCAGTTATCAGGTCAAGTTGTCAAGTCAGGAGTGCACCACGGCGGGCCACTATCAAGCATGTTCAATTATCATTCCAAACATAATAAATAAATTCGGGATTATCAAGTTCATAAAAAAAAGGCGTAAGGATATAAAATGGACGTTAAATATCTAATAAAATATCAATATACAGGGCTATAGAAGAGCCAAGCTTAAGGAAAATAAAACCAAATCTGACACGCTGACATAAGACCAAGTCAGCCAAAGGCCATACGCTCAGTGCAAAAGTCATACGCTCAGGTCAAGCTACGCTCAGGTCAGGGTACGCTCAAGTCAGGCGTATGCAAGTCATACGCTTCCAAAAGGCAGCGTATGGGGTCCATACGACTCATTGTCAAGCAAGCGAGCGTATGCGAGTCATACGCTTCCAAAAGGCCGCATATGGGGTCCATACGACTCCTTGTCAAGCAAGCGAGCGTATGCGAGTCATATGCTTCCAAAAGGCAGCGTATAGGGTCCATACGACTCCTTGTCAAGCAAGCGAGCGTATGCGAGTCATACGCTTCCAAAAGGCAGCGTATGGGGTCCATACGAGTACTCCTTGTCAAGCAAGCGAGCGTATGCGAGTCATACGCTTCCAAAAGGCAGCGTATGGGGTCCATACTGCGCTGCGCTAAAGAGCGCGCACAGCTCAGTGACGCAAGCTAAAAAGCTCGTGCACTGCTCACTATCTTCTCCAAAAATAGCAAGAACTCCATGGTTGAACCCAAAGCTTCAAAAGTCTATAACTTGGTCAAAACAAGTCCAAATCCAACTTTTCAAAGGTCAAAATTGGTAGAATAAAGTTCTCAACAACATGGAACCATCAAAACTCGAAAATAACAAGGTTTAGTAGATCAAAACCCAAGATTTTCGAAAATAAGGTAAACTTAGATCTACAAGAATCTAGCCATGAAAAGAGAAAATATCAAGTACTAAAGTAAGTTCAAATGTTACAAAGAAGAGAATGGAACAATAAAATTTGGGTTCCTCCATGAAGCAAGATGCACTTGCCTAAGGGGTGTTCTTGGTTGGTGGTAGGTTTAATGGAGAAGGAAGAAGAGATTAATGAAGAGAGAGAAGAAGAATAGGTAATAAATATGAGTGGTGGTGGTAGGTAGGGGGTTCACCCCTTGGTTCATGATGAACCAAGAGCAATCCCAAACCGAACCAAGCCAACCCAACCAAGCCAAGCCAAACCGAGCCAACCCAATCATCCTCCTATCCAAATAAAACCAAGCTCCACTAATCAGAATTAATCCATGAACGATAAATGATAATTAAACCACAATGCTAAATATGAAAATAAACCACAACTAACTGATCAAAGAAAAGAAAAATACGGGTCAGAAATACGAACACGTATAAAATACGTATCACGAAATTCGGGGCACTACAATTAGAGACTACTAGTATTTGAGACCGCCTCGACGACCCATGGTCGCGAGTATTCTTCCATGTTGTCCTATCATTTATTAACTCAGGAACGCTATTTGATAGCTTTTTTGCCAAATTTAATTTGAATCAACCGTGGCTCATTTTGTCTAAAACACTAAGTCCGTGACATTGTGCCTTAAACCAACTTGTGTTCTATGCGACACCACCGCTCAAGTCATATTTTATGTGACGAGCCTTGAGATTGTGGGACTATGTGGTTATGACAACCGCAGAAAATGTGGGACAATGCTTACTATGACTTTAATAGCTCAACATAACTTTTGCCTAAATTAATTTTACAACAAACTTAACTCCTGGACGAGCAAAGGCTATGCCAAGCCTTGCACCATAGAAACGTGCACTGAGACTTGTAGAACGCTTTTGCTATGCCAAGCATTGGATAGTGGGACCGTGGATGCTTCATCAAGCATTTATACGTGCGACGCCTAAGACTTATGCTAAGTTCATAGCTTGGGGCGACATAGACCAACTTTTCTTCTTCCAAGCCACAGGACGAATGACCGAGTATCATTTTTGAAAGCACGCCGTGCCCATTTCTAAGCCAACCGTAGGACCTTTCCATATTCTTACTCGATCGGACCCAACTTAGGATTATTCCCTTAACTATGTGGATTCGTCTCTTTTATTATCAAGCCTACTTGTGTAGTTAAAAACTTTCATTTTATTAGTCTGACTGAGACAAGTTCACCGAAGCCACCCACCTGAGCGAGGAGTCGCCTCGACTGGACAGAACTTCGAGCAAGCCGTTGCATGGCTAAGTCCGAACGTCGTTGGCATTTTGATTCCTTCGGTTCAACTAAGCGGGATGGGGCACTATATCGCATATGGTGTAGTGCTCCGTCTTGCTCAGTCAATTGGAGGAATAGGAACGCCAACGGCGTTCGGACTTAGCCTTGCAATAGCTGCTTGAAGACATCGCTCGGTCGAGACGACCGCTCTCTCAGGTGGGGTAGTTTGGTGAACTTGCCTCATCTTAGCCTTCACATAATAAATCGCATGTTCTCAACTTGCACAATTAGGCTTGATAATAAAAGAGACGAATCTACATAGCTAAAGGGAGTAATCCCGAAGGGTCGAATTGAGTTAGAATATGGAATGGTCCAACGGTTGGCTTAGAGTTGGTGCACGGCATGCTTTGAAAATGACACTCGGTCCTTCGTCCCATGGCTTGGGAGAAGAAAAAGTTGGTATTCGTCGCAAAGCTAAGAGTTAGCCAAATTCATAGGCGTCACCCGTACAACTGCTTCATAAAGCATACACGATCTCATCGCCCAAAGCGTGGAATAGCCTCTGCTCGCTCGACGGGTTAAGTTGTATTGTACGGCTTGTGGCATAAGTCTAGGCACCTCAAATAACTTTGTTGTTCAAAGTCGAACGCATGCACGACACGTTTCCACGACGTAAGGCTTGACGCAGCCTTTGCTCATCAAGTTATCGCAAAGTAAGTTAGGCAAGTTATATTAAGCTATCAGGAGTAGTGGCAAGCACGGTCCTATGAGTTCTACGGCTGGGTATAACCACATAGTCTCACGATCGTAAGGCCCGTCATATAGAGTATGATTTGGGCGGTGGTGTCACATAGAGTTTCAAGTTGGTTTAAGACACGATGTCACAGACTTAGTGTTTTAAGGCACGGGCCACGGTTGATTCATTGAGTTTGGAAAGTGTTTCAAATAGTTGTTCTTGAGTTAAATGAAATGATAGGACAAGAAAGAAGAATGCTCGCGACTATAGGTTGTCGAGACAATCTCAGAAGAAAGAAGAATGCTCGCGACTATAGGTCGTCGAGGCGGTCTCAGATTTGAGAAGTATTAAACTTGGCCCTGAAATAGATGGTAACACTAGAGGTAGCATGACTGTGTGATACGTCAGTTTGAGTCGAGTCTTGCATGGTCATGGACAACTTGTCGACAAGGTGGGTCGTTTCCCTACACGACAACCCGACGGGCACGGGACTGTTACGGCCGCGATTGGAAACGAGTAATTAGCTGTGCTGGGAACGGGTTAGGTGGAGACTTGCAGCGGGGCTAGCTACTCGCGCTGAAAGGGCACCCGTCTAACAAAAGCTAGAGAAGTCCACGATGGCTCTGGGAGTCAGTGACCAATTCATATAGATGAGTCGGCACGGGCGGCAATCCGCGTGTGTGCCTTTGGATTGAGTTGAGTTGTTGAATGTATGTGCAGTTAGAAGATAATATTTGGGCCTAAGATTTGGCTTCAACATAGGCGACGTGCTTCGAAATGAGTTGTGGTGTCGAGTCTTAAGTTGTTAGCATTGAGTTGCATAAGATGGTTTGAGTCGTTGGAGTTTAAGTCAGGAAACCGCCGTAAGGCAAAGTCGATTAAGTGACACTAAGTTCACAAGTCTCGTTTGGGTCAGTTGGTGACCAAAGTAGCAAGGGCCGTGAGGCGGCAATGTGGTTTAGTCTCTCTGAAATGCGAGGTATGGTCTCAGTATGGAATTGTAGCATGGTCATAAGAAAATCGGGTACTATCACGTAGTTGCGTCTCTGATTTTGGCCGAAAGGCAAGCACAACTTGATAGGTTAACGCTGTGGCAAGCACGGGAAGGTCTTGAGACACAAAATAGGCTAAGGCGTCCGTCCTAAAATAATCCTAAGGCAAGAGTAGAAAGGAAATCAAAAAGGGTTATGTTGCACAAAGTAAATGAACGTGTCAGTTTTGTATGGGTGGGCGAGAAGCTCATTCCACCAGTACAGTTGAGTACTGACGCCCACATAGTTTCCATATGTAGGCACAGGTAGAAGCTTGTGGTGTGGAGCTCGCTTGGATGCGTCAAGGCACGGAGTTCCTTGGCGATTCGAAGCGTACGGCTGCATGGAGTCAAGACTTATACGGGACATAATGTATAGACGTCGCCTTCCAAAGCATCTGCTAGCTCAAGACTTGTATTGCGATATGAGAGAGAGCTGAGTGACTTGTAATGTGAGAAGAGTGAGCTTGAGTGATTTATAATCTTGGCCTTGAGCCCATTGTAACCTTTGTTTCAATATCAATAAAGAGCTTCTTTTGAATAACTTGTGTTTTGTTCTAAATTTCTGCTGCTATTATTCAATATCTCAGCTTGGGACTTCTGTGCGACGACCCCGTCGCAGCCGCTGAAATCGGCTGTTATGGAATACGTCTTGTACGAGCGCAATCTAGGCTCGTGTGGCATCACGCCTTAGCGAGGACGATCGTTCCTACGGGAGCGAAACGTGACATAATGGCATCAGAGCACGGCTTTACGTCCTTGGACTATCGATTGAATTCTTTAACTCTATTATTTCCGCAAACTCTGAAGTGTTGCTTCCACAAAGTTGATATCGTTGGTGCGCTCTCTCTCAAATGTCCCATGGGATGTCCATACAACAAGTCTAAATAATTTGCAAAACGTAGGAGAACAGTTTTTGACAAGAAACAAAAAGATGGTTTTCGTAAGCACAGTTGGCTAAGTTGGGCTGGGCATATACACCAAGGAGTTGCATCGACCTTTGAAGAGTCGAGTGCAGGATTGGTAATGTTTCGAGGAAGAATGAGTTGAACTCGATTGAGTAAAGTGAGATGACTATCGATAGGGGTGCTATCGAGCGACGATAACGTCGGTACGATATAGATGAGCGTGCTTGGAATTAGAGGAATAATTCGAACGAAATTCGAAGAAGTCGATTTTGATTCGAATAATAAGTTGAGGATGTGTTAAATGGCTTCATCCCTGAGTGGTGTATACGATAGCTTCAGGGATGTCGATCGATCGATCGAGGATGTAGGGTATCGGTGAGTCTATCAGCAAGCGTCATGTTATGCAAAGCCGTAGATTGAGTAAGATTGAATAAGTTATGATCTTGAAGATTTGGTCGAGTCGATTCGAACAACCTAAAAATTGACGTACACAAGACGTGCACGGGATTGAGGATTGCGCAAGTATGAAATACGAAAATAATTGAGTAGGTGAAATCAAATCGAGGAAATCAATAGGTGGATCGTATAGAAAAAGTTAGCACGAGGGGAAGATAGTGTACATGAAAAAGTTGAATTTTGAAGTTACGCAAATGACTCTAAGGATTGGATTGAATATTGTTCGATGATTTGAGTTAGCAAAGGAATGATGCGAATCGAGATAATACGTTGGTCAATAACTTAAGACAGACAGATGTACAATACGTGAAATTGGGTTTGAGGAAATTGATGTTGTAAATGATTCGAGGGATAATGATTGAATTTGGATTTGAATGTTGAGGAGATTATCCAGTCGGACCATCTTTCGCACGACTCAAAATTAGTTGTAAAAGGAAGATCGTCAGGTTACGCATATCATCGATGGTATTGAGGCATATCAAAGATCGATATACGATAACTCGGGAGTACTCTGACTCGGCGAATGGCGATCGTGCAAGTGTTATTGTTCGGTTGAATGCTATACTTAGGATTTTGATTGAGATGAATATTGGATGAAAAATGATCGTGTCTTGATGGTTACGTTGATAATCGCAACGTCAACGATCTTGTCTTGTGCGAGCACAACTCTAGCCTCGCACATGCGTCGCGTCGAATTTGGGGCGATCGTTCTGCGTGAGCGCTGACATGGTGATTCATGTCGCAGGAATAATCGAACTCGGAAAATCAGGACAGGACAACTTTGATTGTCCCAACTTGTTGGTTTGATACGAAGGAAAATTCGAGAATGTTTGGACTTGCGATTGATGATTGAGTAAACTTGAGGATTGAGTAGGTTCAATCCGCACATCGAGAATGAATGAGTCTAGACACAAAATAAGAGTTACGTCCCGATAAGGATGACTATCCCGCGGGAGCGTGCATGGTGATTCATGCCTACCGTGGATAATCTGAATCGCGTGAGATCGGGGCACAACATATTGTTAAGTCAGACGACCTTGTGATCGATTACGTGAATTGGAACAAACGACTTAGAGAATGTGGAATATGAAATTTTGGTCAGCGACGAATTATGCCATAGCGTGCTGGAATTGAGAAGAGTTGATAGGCAGATTATGTCAAACATGTTCGAAGAGATAGACTATGCGAAGTGGCTTGATGAACGAGTGATTTTGATATGTCAAGGAATTGGTTGAAACATGAGTTATCGTAGGATGGCTTTGCGGAATGACTCGGATCCCGTGCGATGAATGTCGGGATGTGTGTAGAAAATCTATGCTCGAAGTTTAGAAATTGGAGTGATGCGAGCTTGGGTAGAAAAGCCCATACTATTAATTTGGTTTGACCTTAGGATGGGGTCGGTGTTGATATTGTTGTTTGGAAACTATGATTCCAATACTGACTGATTGACATAGCCTAGCGATTAGGCAGACGTCCCGGTGCGGAGAGATAGAAATTGTGGAGGCACCACTCATGAGTCTCGGTTGACATGCATGTTTATCAAGGATGCTTGAATATGTGCACGATCCAACTCGAGTGGTGATGGCAGGATTCGCTATCACGAGGCTTAGCTAAAATACATGTATTTTAGGAACGCCTAAAATTTGTGCACGATCCAACTAAGTGATACGTTGAATTCAAATAAGACTTGAGGAACGGAAAAGTGTCGAGGATTTTGAGATCGGGAGTTTTGAAGAAAAGATTTTGGGTAGCACGAGCGTGGCTCGGATTTGAGAAACGCATAAGAGTAGGGTGTGCGAGAGTCCTTGAATGTTGAATCAAGTTATAAGTCGATAAGTGTACTCAGTTAGTTTCGAGGATGAAACTTTTTCTGAGTGGTGTATGATGTAGTGCCCCGTCCCGCTCAGTCAATCGGAGGAATAGGAACGCCAACGGCGTTCGGACTTAGCCTTACAACGGCTGCTTGAAGACATCGCTCGGTCGAGGCGATCGCTCTCTCAGGTGGGGTAGTTTCGGTGAAATTGCCTCATCTTAGCCTTCACATAATAAATCGCATATTTTCAACTTGCACAAGTTGGCTTGATAATAAAAGAGACGAATCCACATAGCTAAAGGGAGTAATCCCGAAGGGTCGAATTGAGTTAGAATATGGAAAGGTCCAATGGTTAGCTTATAGTTGGTGCACGGCGTGCTTTGAAAATGACACTCAGTCCTTCGTCCCGTGGCTTGGAGAAAGAAAAGTTGGTATTCGTCGCAAAGCTAAGAGTTAGCCAAATTTATAGGCGTCACCCGCACAACTGCTTCATAAAGCATGCACGATCTCATCGACCAAGGCATGGCATAGCCTCTGCTCGCCCGACGGGTTAAGTTGTATTGCACGGCTTATGGCATAAGTCTAGACACCTCAAATAACTTGGTTGTACAAAGTCGAACGCATGCACGACACGTTCCCACGATGCAAGGCTTGACGCAGCCTTTGCTCGTCAAGTTGTTGCAAAGTAAGTTAGACAAGTTATCTTAAGCTATCAGGAGTAGTGGAAAGCACGGTCCTATGAGTTCTACGGCTGGGTATAACCACATAGTCTCAAGATCGTAAGGCCCGTCATATAGAGTATAATTTGGGCGGTGGTGTCACATAGAGTTTCAAGTTGGTTTAAGATATGATGTCAAGGACTTAGTATTTAAGGCACGGGCCACGGTTGATTCATTGAGTTTGAAAAGTATTTCAAATAGTTGTTCTTGAGTTGAATGAAATGATAGGGCAAGAAAGAAGAATGTTCGCGACTATAGGTCGTCAAGGCGATCTCAGAAGAAAGAAAAATGCTCGCGACTATAGGTCGTTGAGGCGGTCTCAGATTTGAAAAGTATTAAACTTGGCCCTGAAAAAGATGGTAACACTAGAGGTAGCATGACTGTGTGAGATGTCAGTTTTAGTCGAGTCTTGCATGGTCATGGACAACTTGTCGACAAGGTGGGTCGTTTTCCTGTACGGCAACCCGGCGGCCACGGGACCGTTGCGGCCGCGATTGGAAACGAGTAATTAGCAATGCTGGGCACGGATTAGGCAGGGACTTACAGCGGGGCTAGCTACTCGCACTGAAAGGGCACCCGTCTAACAAAAGCTAGAGGAGTCTACGATGGCTCTGGGAGTCAGTGACCAATTCATATAGATGAGTCGGCACGGGCGGCAATCCGCGTGTGTGCCTTTGGATTGAGTTGAGTTGTTGAATGTATGTGCAGTTAGAAGATAATATTTGGGCCTAAGATTTGGCTTCAATATAAGCGACGTGCTTCGGCATGAGTTGTGGCGTCGAGTCTTAAGTTGTTGGCATTGAGTTGCGCAAGATGGTTTGCGTCGTTGGAGTTTAAGTCAGGAAACCGCCGTAAGGCGAAGTCGATTGAGTGACACTAAGTTCACAAGTCTCGTTTGGATCAGTTGGTGACCAAAGTAGTAAGGGCCGCGAGGCGGCGATGTGGTTCAGTCTCACTGAAATGCGAGGTACAGTCTCAATATGGAATTGTAGCATGGTCATAAGAAAATCGGGTACTATCACATAGTTGTGTCTCTGATTTTAGCCGAAAGGCAAAAACGACTTGATAGGTTAACACTGTGGCAAGCACGAAAAGGTCTTGAGACACAAAATAGGCTAAGGCGTCGGTCCTAAAATAATTCTAAGGTAAGAGTAGAAAGACAATAAAAAAGGGTTATGTTGCACAAAGTAAATGAATGTGTCAGTTTTGTATGGGTGGGCGAGGAGCTCATTCCACCAGTACAGTTGAGTACTGACACCCACATAGTTTCCATGTGCAGGCACAGGTAGAAGCTCGTGGCACGGAGCTCGCTTGGATGCGTCGAGGTACGGAGTTCCTTGGCGATTCGAAGCGTACGGCCGCATGGAGTCAAGACTTATATGGAACATAATGTATGGACGTCGCTTTCCAAAGTATCTGCTGGCTCAAGACTTGTATTGAGAGATGAAAGAGAGCTGAGTGACTTGTAATGTGAGAAGAGTGAGCTTGAGTGATTTGTAATCTTGGCCTTGTGCCCCATTGTAACCTTTGTTTCAATATCAATAAAGAGCTTCTTTTGAATAACTTCTGTTTTATTCTAAATTTTCGCTGCTTTTATTCAATGTCTCTGCTTGGAACTTCTGTACGACGATCCCGTCGCAGCCGCTGAAATCGGCCGTTATGGAATCCGCCTTGTACGAATGCAATCTAGGCTCGTGCGGCATCACACCTTAGTGAGGACGATCGCTCCTACGGGAGCGGGGCGTGACATATGGGAAGCGCAAGGCTATTCTCTTCAAATCCCTGATCTCGAAGGTTAAGCATCGCATCGACGGATGGCAGAACAAGCTCTTATCGGCAGGGGGTATATTGACCCACATCAATCATGTTCTGAACTCCATCCCCATTTTCACGATCGCAGCTTACAACCCGCTTATCCAGGTTATTAATTCTATCGAGCATCTCCTTGACAGTTTCCTTTGGAGCAATACGAGCGGTATCGGGCGCAAGTGATGGGCACAGTGGGTCGATATTGCGAATCTTATCGATGAGGAGGGCATGGGGATTCGGAATCTGTGCGACACTATCAACGCCCTTTCGATTAAGCTATGGTGGTCTCTTCGATCTAGGGAGTCTCTTTGGGCCTCGTTTATGAGGGCCTGACACTTTCGGCGTGTCCATCCGAATGTCACCTCAACAAATTTGGAGGCATCCCTAGTTTGGCGGCTTATCCTTATTGGTTGGGAGTTGGGTGAGCGTCATATTTCTGTGAACATCGGAGACAGCTCGGCGTACGCTTTCGAGGAGAACTGGACTCAGTTGGGTAAGCTCTTTCTTCGTATTTTCCTCGAATCAACTAGAAGGGTACGAGATTTCAGGGTTAACAGCAGGTGGAACGAAGACACGCTGTCGGAGGCGTTCGACGGGGAGGTTGCCACGTATATCATCCGGTCCGGGATCACCATTGAGGACAGACTGGATGTTCTGGAGTGGACCGCTGACGGAGGGATTATGTTTTCCACGGCGTCGACGTGGAAGGCAGCGAGGCGGCCGAGCTTCGGCCCGGCGGAGCCGCAACCGACCTGGCGGAGTTGTATCCGGAAGAAATGGTCCGTTCTTATATGGCGGGTCATGCGGGCAAAGATCCCGACCGACGACTTTCTGTGTCAGATTGGTTTCTCGCTGTGCTCAAAATGCAATTGTTGCGCTGATCCGGATCAAAAAATGTGGATCATATTCTTTCTTCGGGTCAGTTGGCAATTGGCGTGTGGAGACACTTCCAATCTATCCACCATATTGTTGGTACTCATTGTTCGCTGCATGAGCGGATCCATGCGTGGAGTAGGCCTTTCTTGATCACTTTGTTGCGGCTACCATCTGGGTCCTATTGAAGAATCGAAACAAGGCGAGATACTTTTGTTGAGGTTGGGCTTGGACTAAGCCCACTGGGTTTTAGTAGATAGATTTAATTAAAACTTCGTGGGCTGGAGCCCACTGCAGTTTTGTTATTATTTTCTTAATACTGCTGTTGAGTGTGGGCTCAGCCCATTAGGTTTTATTGGTCGGTTTTTGATGATCTATAGGCTGGCCCAGTAGCCCTGGGTATGATCCAGAGTAAGGAATAGGCTGAGGCAGATTTGGAATTTATGTAGTTATTAATATTAGTGTTGTTAATATTATTCTTCCTATTATTATTATCGTTGTATTAAAATATATATTTTCTAGTAGTATCTTAAAAAACAAATGATTTAGTATGAAGGTTATGCTAAACTATTTTGCTAGAATTATTTTACTAAGTAAATATATTTTCTAGTTTTAACTAATAATTATAGTATTTTGCTATAGAGTTTTGTTAAGCTAAAAACTATTTTATTACTATTATTTATATAAAAGTATTTTCTATTGTATATATATATATATATATATATATATATATATATATATATATATATATATATATATATATATATATATATATATAATTAGAGGTATATTATAAAAGGTTTACTAGCTAGTTTATAGATATTTAGCAAATAGATAATATAGATGCCATTGTTTAGATTCGGATCTATTATTGCCCTACTCTAGGTGGAGAAATTAAGAAGAGGGCCTGATTGGGATTGTTTGAGCAACTCACGTAATTGTTGACCCCTTGCCAATTGATTCTGAGTAGCTTTATCGAGATCAGAAGCGAATTGAGCAAATGCTTCTAACTCTGCGAATTGAGCTAGTTCCAATTTTGATTTGTCGGCTACTTGTTTCATGGCTTTAATTTGAGCTGCAGATCCTACTCTGGAAACAAAAATACCTACATTAATAGCGGATCGAATTCCAGTCAGATTTGATTTGCAAGGACAAAGGCAAGTACTTCTATGATTTTGACTCATTTACTTCATGCCATGGTCTTTTCATATTGGACACATTGTTACACGACTTGGTCTTATAATCTGGTTCATGATCTTTTATTTGTATCTGGGGAGGAGCAATACTACGAATATGTGACCAAAGCCTAACTTAGGATTCATGTTGATAGCTTAACTTTTACACATGTGCACGTGGGATTTAAGTCGTACCATACACTTTCTTATTCATGATCTTACCCAGCTGGTCACATATTTTTAGTCTGTATTTCAAATTCACATGTCATGATCTTTTGATTACATGTTTCAGTCTGGTAGATTATGAATTTACAATTTATGTTCATCCTGTTTCATTGTTCCTTTACTTGTTCACATGTTGTACTTGTTTCATTATTATAGATTGTACTTTGCTCCTTTCCTGACTGGATCGTTAACATATTAGGCCATGGCATAAGAATTGGATTGGACGACTCCTAGAAGATTCTAGAAGACCAGATGCAATATTCTTTTAGATAGTTTCATAAAACAGATGTTTATTACCTCCTTTTAGTTTGGTTGCCGAATTTGTCTCCGAATACTCTTGTATAAGTTGTACTAAAAGAACATAGTGGAAGGTGTATTATTTTAGCATGTTATTAGTAGCTGTGATGAGCAAATGGATTATTTGAGTATTTTAACAATTAATTGAAGCCTAAAACAGCTCACTACTGCTATTGACATAGCGTAGGCTGGGTGTGTCCGACTTGTATCCAAAAAAATTGGGAGTGGATCGTGACAGCCCTTCAACCAATCAAATATGAATTTCCACTTTGTGTATAGCATTAAACTTTTAAAGATACATCAAGTTTTTGTAGTTGACGGACATGTCAAAGAGGGAGCAAACTTTACGACTAGAGGATATGTGAATTTATATTTAAATGGCCAAGTAGGTCGAATTTGGAGTGTGTTGGTTTTATGAAATGGAGTATGTTTATGTTAAATGGGTCTGAGGTTTTATTTAAATGGCTTCAAGTTGCAAAAACGAGTTTCGGTTTGGATCAAAAAGGGAATTTGGGAAATTTTAAAATTAGGGTAGGGATTGGTGCAGTTTGGACTTTGGATTGGGAATTAGGGTTAGGGTTTCGTGGACTTGGGGGCAGTGGCCGACTAGATTTGGCGAGGCTGGTTGGAGACAAGGAAGTGGTTAAGAATTGTGGACAGAGAAGGAGGAGTGTTGGCGAGATGTGGATTCGGCCATAGTGGAGACGATCGGGACAGACTAGACTCGATGATGGGTGGTTGGAGGCTTGGCTCGAGGTGCGCTACGGTGATGGTCTTGGGGAGGGGTAGGAAAGTCGAGGGTGTCATGGAGTAAGAACGACGAGGCAGGGTCGTGCGGGGCTGATGGTAGAGTTGTTGGTGGTAGTTCTCGACGTCGACTGAAGCCAAAGAAAAAGATAGGGATTTGTGGGCTGGTAGAGTCATTGAATAGGGGTGTCAAATGGTGAAAATGGACGGGGTTGCAGAGTCGACGAGATTTGATGATGGGCGAATGTCAGGGTTGGGGTTCGTTCGGTTGCTCGATTTGTGGAGGTTATGGCAAGGTGCAAGAGGTTTGATCTTGATGAGGGGCAACAGGATGTTTTCATGGAAGATGCATGTAGACAATGTCGGGGATGGTAAAATGACGAGAGTGGTAGCGATGATGATGTTGGGTTGCGTGAATGTAGTCAATCGGAGGACAGTGATGGTGGTGGACTTTGATGGCGAAGATTAGCTTGGAGGTGGTAGTAGGTGATGAAAGACGATGACCGGAACTTTGTGTCGGTGATGTGGGGATCGTCAGCGGAGGGAAACCGAAGCATTCTGATACCACCTGATATAGAAAAAATAGTACAGGTATTTTTCTATAGTACATAATAGCTTGGTGAAAGTGAATGTGTCGATGTTGGCCTGTCCAAACGTGCAGATAGTGGATGGTACGACATCAGGGCGAAACGAGGATAACCAATACCGTCGAAACGGACGATATATATATTCGGATCCACAAACGTTTTTGAGTCCACGAATACTGGATAGCAGTTGGAGTTGATCTCAAATTAGAAAGTAGTATCATTGGAGTTGATCAAAACTAGTACAATCAAAGCCTTTATAAAGACTTTACAAAACGTGGAGAAGAAGAAATAGACCCTTAATCCTAATCCTAAATAAAATTATATTTAATAAGTACCCCAGGAAAGGAAATATATTAGTCAAAAAGGTTAAAAACTTGACCGGATTCCTTTGATTTATTAAATGTATGAATTATCAAAAACTACACCTACACTGATCATTAAAAAAAAGGAAATTTGTAAATCAGTTTCCAAATTTGTTGGCAATGTGCGATCTTCCTTTAAAGTTTCACTTTAAGTAACTGTTTGAAGAAATGACACATTAATCTCTAACTCTAATCTTCTCATCCGATTGCTATTAACATAATCTCTTCCGATTCTATTGCTATTAACATAACTTTTCCGATTGTTATAATCGCACGAATGTACTCTCTTGCAGCAGCAATGCCAGGCCAGTGTTTGTGAATGACATGCTGGTGGGTTGACACGAATGGAAAAGGAAACCAAGATGTAGAAGAAAAGGCTGGAGTTGGCTTGCTTTTATCATTTCATTTACAACATACAAATAGGGATTGAGGATTTCATGGCTGATAGCTTTCACTCACTCAGAGAATACTCATCTTCCATATATATATATATATATATATATATATATATATATATATATATATATATAATATATATATAAAAGCGATTTTAATGAAACAAAAGAGTTCTAGCGCGACTCATCCAACTCATTCATATATACATGTAGAAAGTTTAGGTAAACCTTAATATACATATTTGTTCCTTCAGTCACTTCCTTGCCAGTTTCTTCTTCGGACGCTGCAGTTTCTCCGGCTTCCTCCTCATGGAGCAATAGATCGGAGAAGTGGCGGCATAGAGATCGGCAAGACGACGGTACCTATGGTTACTCCGTTGCGGAGCCGACTCTTCCTCCTCCTCATCCACCGTGTCCAATGGGTTGCCTCGCACGAAATTGACAGACTTGGGAGAAGCTGAAGTTGAGAAAGAAGAGGAATCCTCGGGCGCCGCTGCCGACTCGGCGCTGCTCTCGCTGAGCTGTACTAGCTGTTCCGCTGCCGATATCTCGGCCACCGAGAAGTCGTGAAGAGGAGGATGAGGAGGGAGCTGGGATGGGATTGGGATTGGGGGCTTTGCCATTATGTCTGTTGTGGAGATTTTTTTTTTTTTTTAGGTGGTGGTGGTGTTTTCTTCTAGTCTGGAGACCTTCTTATAGTTTTCTGGCACATACTCACACGCTTGCTTTGCGTGACACTTTTGCGGGACCAAATAGCCGAACCGACTTACTTTAGTATATCAAGTCTAATGGTTTGATTGTAAAAGACTTGTAATCAACTAATCCTTGTCTCAGCATTTACTTAGTCATCTATTAATTGTCTATGTGACGTGTGCTTAACATCCAATTTCAGAGCCAGCAGAGGATGGTTCAGCAGTAGGGATTAGTGAAGTAATTAGTGAATGATAAAGTAACGGTTTTGGGTTTGACTCAAGGTTTAGTTTGGTTGGCTTTTTTTTTCCTTTTTTTTAAGTAACTCCATAAGTTGTTATTAGACAACAACTTTAAAAACTTAAACAACTTTTGAAAACAGTTGGATCATTTTAGTCAAAAGTTATTACTGGTACAGGTGTCTTTTTGGTAAGGGTAACACAGTAATGATAAATCATACCTAAGAGAGACGGAAACGGGTGAAGGTACAAGGGTTTCTTATAAGATATACAAAAATGATATTTGGTCCACCTTTGGACGTGTCCGTCCAATGACCACGCCTACGTGGCAGCGGCACATTAGCTCTCCTGCTAGCATCGGCTTAAAACCCAGACCGAGGACCAACGAGGGACTGCCACGTGGACTGCGGGCTATTAGCGATCACGCCAATGACGATCCAAAAAAGTAGCTTCCTAAGATATATGTCATGTACGCATCCATAATAAGTTGTCTCTTTGCAACGCATATTTGTCTACAATGAGAATTTTTGTCTTCTTAAAATTACTTATATCATATCACTCGTGTATGTCACTGATAATGTAGAAACATAACGACGGTAAGTTGGATTTAGTTAGCTAAAATTTGATTTAAGTAAAGATTAAATTGAAAGAAATGGTCATACTTTTGCATATTCATTTAATTTAGGGTTGTTTAAGCCTATATAATTGACACATGTCACATGGACAAGATATATTTTAGTGGTGGAGGATAAAATTGAAATTATTTTAATATAGCGGAGGGTTGTAGCTTGTTTATTGAAATACTTAATATTGTCGCACACGCATTGCATGTATAATTTCCAATAAAAAAAAGAATATGGACACAAACACACAAATAGAGGAGGTTATGACAACTTTAGAATAATATGAAAGTTTGAGTTAGTAGATGAGTAAATTAGTATTACCTCTGGTATTTGGGTTATACATCAGTATAGATTTGTTAGGGTATAGATCAAATATATAACAGATAGATGGCACGCATATATAACTAATTAAGCAAACATAAGATATTGTTAGTCCCGAGGCGTGGATATAGATGGAAAACAGGAGTTCAACAAGCCTACACAGTTGGTGCCACAAATGAGGAGTTTAGCAAACCTACACAGTAGGTGCCACAAATGAGGAGTTTAGCAAACCTATACAGTAGGTGCCACAAATAAGGAGTTTAGCAAGCCTACACAGTAGGTGCCACAAATGAGATAGATCTCAAGAACAAAGTTAGGCCTCCCTACTCAGTAGGTGTCTTAAAACCTGAAGAACGAGTTACAGACAAACAGAAGAAGAAGAAGAGGATTAAATCTGCTGGGGTGTAAAAATACCATTGCTCAAAGCAAGATTCGCCTCTATACGATCCACTTCCAGGAACCAGCAAGTTCAAAAGAACTTCTGGAACGCTCGTCAGTCAATATTTGTGACTTGAACGGGCTTCCTGAACTTTACGGACTCCCTTAACTCTCTTCTTTGGTGCATCTTGAAAAGGAGGCAAGGGGGCTCTATTTATAGAGTGGAGTGAGGCCTCACCATCTCTCATATCCGATGTGGGACTAAAACACCAATACTCTAAAATAGAGTTTGATGTTTTACATCATCCCACAATCAACATAGTCGAGTGCTAGTCCACGCCTTCCCCCCGAACACTCCCGTGCATGCACGAGACAACCTGGAGTCCGTGTCGAGTCCGAGCCCGCACAACAAAAATCAACTTACGTCCTTGTTGGAATTAATCATTTTTCTCTTAGTAAAATCACCCACATGGTTCCCTCCTTAGGGTCACCACCCCATGTGCATATCCCAACAACACATACTCATATATATGTTGAGATAAATTATAGTGCTTTTCCAATGTAGGACTAAACTTTATAAAGTATGTTGAGAGCAAGCTGTAATACCTATAGCTCGTATTACGTATTTTGGAATACGTGTACGTATTTTATCTTGTATTGTATGTCTCCTTGCTTAGTTTATTGGGTATTTCATTGCTTGGTTCATCTTGGTTTGGTTTGGTTTGGGTTGTTTTGGTTCATCATGGACCAAGAAAAAACCCTTACCTACCACCACCATCACCATTTATAAACCCCACTCTCTTTCTCTCTCCCTATTCACTTCTTCATTAATTTCTTTTTTTCTCCTCCATTAACTCTCCACCTACCAGGAAGGTCTAGGCAAGTGCATCTTGTTTCATGGAGGAACTCAAGATTTATTGTTCCATTTTCTTCCTTGCAACATTCTAAGACTCTTTAGTACTTGACATTTTCAATTTCTATGGCTAAATTCTTGTAGATCTAAGTTGATTGTATTCTCGGATTTTTTGGGTTTTTATCTACTTAATCTTGTTATTATCAAGTTCTGATGGTTCCATGTTGTAGAGTATTTCATTCTGCCCTATTTTGACCTATGGAAGTTCGGATTTGGACTCTGGATGAAGGATTTATGGAGTTTGGAAGCCATGGCTTGCATGGTTCTCTTCTCGGAAATTTGGAGAAGAAGAATAGTTCCTTAGCCGCATGAGTTAGTTTCTGTCGCCTATAGTTTCCTGCCGCATGAACTTAGCCGCATATCCTTATGCGGCAAGTTCCATTCCTGGTCGCATGGATTTTTGGGCCGCATGTAATTTCTTGGCTGCATAAGAACCCGAGTCCTTTCCTTGAGCCGCATGAGGCTCAGTTCTTCCTAGCCGTATATGACTTGATCCAGCCGGATAAGCGCATGTCCCTTCCTGGCCGCATGGGACCCAGTAATCCTGACCGCATGCACCCCTGATTGAATCCTAGCCGCATGGGATCCTAACTGAGCCGTAGGCCCCCTTCCTTTCCTGGCCGCATGGGGACTAGTCCTACCCAGCCACATAAAAACCCAGCCGCATGAGTTGATCCTACCGTATATAGTTCCCAGTCGCATAAGCCCTGATCGGCCCAGCCGCATGGAACGATCCGCATGACCCGCTTGACCGAGCCGCATAAGGCCCAGTCATTTTTAGAGCCGCATGAAACAGCACCGACCCAGCCGTATGGACTTCTGAGCCTGAGCCGCATAAGACCCGATTCTTGGCAGCAGGAGCCCAATCTACCTGAGCCGCATGAGCTCGAATATTGGGCCGTATGAACCCGCATCGATCCAGCCGCATGGACTTATTTCTCTGAGCGTCATGGCTCCTTCCCGTGCCTTGCCTTTGTTATCTAATTATTATTATTTTATTATTATTGTTAACTCATGTCTTGTAACCATCAGTGTAACTTGGGTCTCTTGATAAATAGAATGCTTGCACTAAGCTACCCTGCATATGTACCATGAACACGACAGTGACCCGTAGGGGTGCACTCTTGACAAGTAACATGACATGATAGTGGCCCATCGTGGCGCACTTCTGACAAATATACCTGACATGATATATCTCGAATTGCTGTTGCGACAGCTAATATGACACGACAAGTATGAATGACGTGGATACCATGGGCGATTGTGCTTGTACAATTTAACCAGTCTTATCTTGCATCATATTTAGGATGGGACCCCTGAGTACCACGGTCAGAGGTACCTACTGAAATTGACTAAGGCTAATAACTAGAATAATACAGTAGTCATGAAGAGATTTCCCATGCAGCTACAGGCAATCCCGTTACCTGGGCGCGCTTGTAGATTTGTAGCCTGTCGATGAGTAGGGCACATTTCCAACACACTGTCATGTGTTGCACCCCCTCTCTTGAACAAATATTCGACCTGGGTAACCTGGATGGTATGTAGGGCTTGTAGCTATGGAATAATCTCGCTACATCTTGCTAATAACTAGGCCTATGATAACCCTAGTTAGTTAAAGTATCAAGCCGTACTTATTGTTTGGCCGTGATTGTTGGATGAGACATAACCAGTCTAGTTTTGTCTTGATTTTGTACAAGGTTGTTACATGACCTGATTTCTTATATTATCTTGCCGATAAATGGTAGAAAACCAAGTTCCGTTCAGATGAAGGGTTATAACCCCGGTACTTGTTTGGTTTACGGGTTGTAACCTGGTTATCGGAATAGTTCCATGGTTATCTCGTCGTATATCATCCTGATATTTTTCCATAATTCCAGTTCTTACTATTTATATATGCTCTTATGCTAATTGCTGGTTTTAGTTCCTAAGTGAAGCTTCTTTTGTAGCACTTGCTCTTTCTGGGATCTGACCCTGTTGGTTTTTTATGGCCAGATTTCGGAGCAGCTCCAGAGGATCTACCGACTATCCTGCCCGATGGTGACCACCAGGCGTAACCAGGGCAACGAGTAGGTTATTTTTTGCTCTTCCACTTTATTGTAAAAATATTCTTTTGAGGCGTTTAGCCGACGAGCACATGTTTAGCTCGATTGTATTTTACCTACTGTCTGCCTACGGACTGTAACATGATTGGCAAATCCTAGGGTTGATCATGTATAACCGAAATTCTTGCTAGTCCTGACATTTTGTAACGACTAGCTTCATGATCATCTAAATATGTAATGTATGGGATGCCTTACTATTGTATATTTGGTGATCTTATATCTTGCAACATTTATTTACTTGCTCGTGATTGAGATACTAGGCTTGTTTATGACCTTAAGAGACTGTTGGCTTGTAGTTAAACCCTCATGTATCTAGACAGCCGTGACCGTATAACAAGGTGGATTGCACTTCAATATACGTAGATGGCTATGTCTGCCCCCGCTCTCCAGTATTCTGGTTCTGGGGCGTGACATGGTTTAAGTGGTGGCCCATGCAGGTCTTGTAAATCAAGATATGTGAGGGTTTACCGAATAGATGTCTCAATCAGTACTCGCCCTTGATCTCTATTCGTATCCTCTGAATCCCTGAAATTCTTGTCCTGATCACATGCTTGTATCCTTGATCTGTCCTGGCCCTTCCTTATTGTTTCCTATGTCGTCTTCTTCAGCGGCATTGTACCTGGCCCTACCGATCGACAAGGCGGAGCACCTTCCGTGGATCAGCAGCAACCTGGGGATCAAGCCCAGCATTCAGGAGTAGCTTCCAGAGTCGTGCCTACTGGGGGTCAAGAGCCACCAGTTCAGCCCGTTCAGCCTGCAGAACCTGATGATGGCACTTTGGTAGGTCTCATCAGGACCTTGATAGGTTTCCAAGATCGTCAAAAAGATGTCTTGTACCAGGCAGTGACAGATGCTCTTACCAGAGGAGGTCATCAGGGTAACAGCGCGGCCAACAGCTTCAAGCGCTTGAACCCTCCCTTCTTCGATGGTAACGAAGATGCTATCGCCGCAGATGCTTGGCTTCAGGACACTGAGATGATTCTAGAAGCAGCTAGGACCCCAGAGAACGAGAAGGTGGCCGTAGTGCGCCTGCAATTATTAGATTTGGCCCGCAGCTGGTGGGTGGTACAGGCCGTTGGATTAGTGGTACCCATTGCTTGGGAAGTATTCAGAGAGAGATTCCAGACCAAGTACTTTGACACTGTAGCCCGATACGATCTACAGACAAAGTTTACCAATCTAAAACAGATGGGCGGGACGGTCGACGGATATGCAGCCGATTTTTCCAGACTCAGTCGGTTTGCTCCCACCTTGGTAGCGACCGAGTTCGATAGAGCCCAGCGGTTCCGGCAGGGGCTCCATCTCAAGATTTTATTGGCAGTAGAGTAGTTTGAGCATCAGACTTTTGATGCAGTCTTGAGAGTAGCTAGGAGGCATGAGTATACCTCCCAGAGGATTGTGGATAGGGCCGGAGGTCGGAAGAGATCTCACGGCCAAATGAATCAGTCTTCAGCACCAGCCCCGGCAGCTAGAGCTTTGACTATTGGAGCTCCGAGGCGAACGGCTTCAGTGACGTCGGTTCAGCATTCAGCCCCGACGTACCCTCAGCAGCAGAAGCAAAAGCACTCTTCCGCAGTAGGATGTTCTCATTGTGGAAAGCCAGGACATGTGGTAGCAGAATGTCACAGGGCGCAGGGATTGTGCCTGGCTTGTGGAGCAGCAGATCATAAGCTTGGATCCTGCCCGAATAGGGGGTAGTTCATCATCGTCCAACCTTTCTAGTCCTTCGGTGAGAGGACCAGCACCAGTCCAGCAGCAGCAGTACCAGCCTCAGAGGCCCTTGCCACCTCAGTCCCAAGTATTCTAGCAACAACACCCCCAGCAGTATGCACAAGCCCAAGCCCTGAGCCAGAGCAGGCAGCGAGGATTTCAACAGAGGGTATCAGCACCCCGAGGGCTTGGTCAGGCTATGGTGATGACTGCAGAGGAAGGATTGGCACCAGGAGAGGTAGTGGCAGGTACTATTCTCGTCAACTCCTTTTCAGCTTCAGCTTTATTTGATTCTAGTGCATCGTATTCATTTATGTCTGCACGATTCGCGACACGGATAGGACTGGAGCCCGAGTCATTATCAGTAAGGCTCAATAAACTTACTGGTAATAGACTCGTGGGAGTAGATAGAGTATTTTTTTCGTGTCAGATCGTAGTTAGCGGTAGAGAATTCTTCACTAGATTGATAGAATTCCCGATGGCCGATTATGATGTGGTCTTAGGGATGGATAGGTTGAGAAACTAGTATGCTAGAATAGACTGCCATATTGACAGGGTTATTTTTAGCATTCCAGGCGAGCCAGAGTTTTCCTTTTCCCGAGGCGAAGTTGAACCTTCTCCTCCAGTATTGCGGATGGCAGTAGCAGCAGTGCAGTTACCCCGAATAGTCGAGGAGTTTTCGGATGTTTTTTCAGAAGAGCTTCCAGGTATGCCGCCAGAGCGAGAGATCGAGTTCACTATAGACTTGATCCCCGGGACAGCCCCAGTATCAGAAAGAGTCTACAGGATGGCACTGTCAGAGATAGAGATATTGTACAAGATGATTGAAGAACTCAGAACCAAGGGATTCATTCGTGCTAGTGGATCATCTTGGGGAGCCCCGATGCTTCTTGTGAAAAAAAAGGATGGTACGTCCAGGTTATGTGTTGAATCTCGTACCTTGAACTCAATGACAATCAAGAACAGATACCCTCTTCCGAGGATAGATGACTTGTTTGATCAACTCAAGGGAGCAGCAGTATTCTCGAAAATCAACTTACGCTCAGGATACCATCAGATCAGAGTCAGAGAGCAGGACATCCCGAAGACAGCTTTTAGATCGAGATATGGGCATTGGGAGTTCCTTATTATGCCATTTGGAACAACCAATGTGCCGGCTGTATTCATGGACCTCATGAATCGTATCTGCATGCCTTATTTGGATTAGTTCGTGATTGTGTTCCTAGACGATATCCTGGTCTACAGCAAGAGTGAGGCGGAGCATGAGCAACATCTCAGAGTTTTTTTTCAGATTCTCAAAAAGCACCAGTTGTATGCCAATTTCAGTAAATACGAGTTCTGGCTCGATCGTATTTCGTACTTGGGTCATATCATCACCAGAGGAGGGGTAGAAGTGGATCCCTAGAAGATCGTGACTATTGAGTAGTGGCCAGTGCCCAGCACAGTTGCAGAAGTTCGTAGCTTCCTTGGATTGGCCGGCTACTACCGACGATTTGTTTCAGACTTTGCCCGGATCTCAGCGCCATTGATCCAGTTGACCCGCAAGAATGTGCAGTTTGCTTGGATAGCAGAGTGCCAGGATTCTCTTGAGAAGTTAAAGCGAGGCTTGATGACGTCACCTATTCTCACACTTCCAGATTGGACCGGGGGATTCTCAGTGTATTGTGATACTTCAGGCAGAGGTTTGGGATGTGTTCTAATGCAGCATGGAAAGGTAATAGCCTATGCGTTACGACAACTTCGTGATCACGAGAAAAATTACCCAACCCATGACTTGGAGCTGGCAGCAATAGTGTTTGCACTTAAGTTGTGGAGGCACTACTTGTATGGAAATAGAGTGGAGATTTTCACCGACCACAAGAGCTTGAAGTATGTTTTCACCCAGAATGATCTCAACATGCGTCAGAGGAGGTGGCTAGAGCTACTTGTTAATTATGATGTCAACCTGCAGTACCATCCTGGGAAGGCCAACGTTGTAGCAGATACATTGAGCAGGAGAGCCTGAGTTTATTTTCTAACAGCACAACCAGATCTGTTAGCAGATCTTCAGAAGATGGGTATAGAAGTTGTTCTCCCTTCCAGTGTGGCATTGATGGACAGTATGCAAGTTCAATCCACTATAGTCGAGAGGATCCGGATGGCGCAGTCAGCAGATTCCAAGCTTCAGCGACTCAGAGAAGAGTATGAGGCAGGACGGCGACCAGAGTTATGCATCCATGAAGACGATATACTTAGGCATGGTAAGCGTCTTTGTGTACCAAGCGGAGGTATCAGACAGAAGATTATGGCAGAGGCTCACAGTTTTCAGTATTCCATTCATCCGGGTGGCACGAAGATGTACCACGATATTCGTCAGCACTTTTGGTGGAATTGTATGAAGAAGGAGATAGCCCGGTTTGTCTCTCGTTGTTTGGTTTGCCAACAGGTTAAGGTTTAACATCAAAGACCGGCAGGACTTCTTCAGCCCTTGTCGATTCCAGAATAGAAGTGGGAGCATATGACCATGGATTTCGTGACTGGATTACCTCGGTCTCCGGCCGGCAGAGACGCTATTTGGGTCATTATAGGCAGGCTCACGAAGGTGGCTCACTTTTTCCCATTCAGAGTTGGCCAGCCGACGGCTCGGTTAGCAAAGATATACCTCAGGCAGATTGTCAGGTTGTACGGTGTTCCAGTCAGTATCACCTCGGACAGAGATTCCAAATTTACGTTGCACTTTTGGCGTAGCCTACAAGAGAGTTTGGGAACTCGCCTCCATTTCAACTCAGCTTATCACCCGCAGACGGATGGTCAGTCAGAACGCACAATCCAGACACTTGAAGATATGTTGAGATCTTGTACACTTGACTTTGGTGGTTCGTGGGAAGATCACCTGCACCTGGTGGAATTTTCGTACAACAACAGTTTCCAGGCCAATAACCAGATGGCACCGTTCGAGACATTGTATGGTAGGAAGTACAAATCCCCGCTAGCCTGGGATGATGTTGGAGAGAGGCAGATGCTCGATCCGGAAACGATTGCCCAGATAGTTGAAGTGGTCAGAAGAGTCAAGGATCATCTTCGAGTTGCCTAAGATCGCCAGCGTCATTGGGCCGATTCCTATCGGCGTCTCTTTGAATTCTCGGTCGGCGACCATATATTCCTGAGGATTTTGCCTAACCGTGGCATCATTCGTTTAAGCGGATGGGAAAAGCTTAGTCCTAGGTATATAGGACCGTTCGATATTCTGGAGTGAGTAAGTGATGTATCCTATCGTCTCGCTCTTCTGCCGTCGCTACATGAGGTGCATGACGTATTCCATGTATCCCAATTGCGACAGTATATCCCGGACCCGAGCCACATCCTAGATCATTCGGAATTGGTTGTTGGTACCAACCTATCGTATGAGTAGAGGCCCGTGTCTATATTGGACCGAAGAGAGAAGACACTCAAAAATAAGACTATTAAGTTAGTCCGACTTACTTGGGGTCATCACTCTTTGGGTGAGTCAACGTGGGATCGTGAGGATGATATCTGATCGCGATATCCCGACCTGTTTGACTCGTAAGGTATAATGTCTTCTTATGCCTTATGCTCTAAGTTCCTTGCTTGAATGAATGATTGATTGCCTAGTTATAGCTTTCCTGTGATTAGTATAGCTTGTCCTTGCCACTCTAGCCTCTTAATTAAATTTCGAGGACGGAATTCTTTTAAGGTGGGTAGAGTTGTAATGCCTATAGCTCGTATTACGTATTTTGGAATACGTGTACGTATTTTATCTTATATTGCATGTCTCCATGCTTGGTTTATTGGGTATTTTATTGCTTGTTTAATCTTGGTTTGGTTTGGCTTGGTTTGGTTTGGGTTGCTTTGGTTCATCATGGACCAAGGGAAAATCCTTACCTACCACCACCATCACCATTTATTAACCCCACTCTATTTCTCTCTCCCTATTCACTCCTTCATTAATTTCTTTTCTTCTCCTCCATTAACTCTCCACCTACCAGGAAGGTCTAGGCAAGTGCATCTTCCTTCATGGAGGAACTCAAAATTTATTGTTCTATTTTCTTCCTTGCAATATTCTAAGACTCTTTAGTACTTGGCATTTTCAATTTTCATGGCTAAATTCTTGTAGATCTAAGTTGATTGTATTCTCGAATTTCTTGGGTTTTTATCTACTTAAAATTGTTATTATCAAGTTCTGATGGTTCCATGTTGTAGAGTATTTCATTCTGCCCTATTTTGACCTATGGAAGTTCGAATTTGGACTCTGGATGAAGGATTTATGGAGTTTGGAAGCCATGGCTTGCATGGTTCTCTTCTCGGAAATTTGGAGAAGAAGAACAGTTCCTTATCCGCATGAGTTAGTTCCTGCCGTCTATAATTTCCTGCCGCATGAAATTAGCCGCATAGCCGTATGCGGCAAGTTCCATTCTTGGTCGCATAGATTTTTGGGCCGCATGTAATTTCTTGACCGCATAAGAACCCGAGTCCTTTCCTTGAGCCGCATGAGGCTCAGTTCTTTCTAGCCGCATATGACTTGATCCAGCCGCATAAGCGCATGTCCCTTCCTGGCCGCATGGGACCCAGTAATCCTGACCACATGTACCCCTGATTGAATCCTAGCCGCATGGGCTCCTAACTGAGCCACAGGCCCCCCTTCTTTTTCTGGCCGTATGGGGACTAGTCCTTCCCAGCCGCATAAGAACCCAGCCGCATGAGTAGATCCTGCCGCATATAGTTCCCAGCCGCATGGACCGATCCGCATGACCCGTTTGACCGAGCCGCATAAGGCCCAGTCATTTTCAGAGCCGCATGAAACAGTACCGACCCAGCCGTATGGGCTTCTGAGCCCGAGCCGCATAAGACCCGATTCTTGGCATCAGGAACCCAATCTACTTGAGCCGCATAAGCTCGAATTCTGGGCCGCATGAACCCGCATCGATACAGCCGCATGGACTCATTTCTCTGAGCCGCATGGCTCCTCCCCGTGCCTTGCCTTTGTTATCTAATTATTATTATTTTATTATTATTGTTAAATCATGTCTTGTAACCATCAGTGTAACTTGGGTCTCTTGATAAATAAAATGCTTGCACTTGGCTACCCTGCACATGTACCATAAATACGACAGTGACCCGTAGGGGTGCACTCTTGACAAGTAACATGACATGATAGTGGCCCGTCGTGGCGCACTCCTGACAAATATACCTGATATGATATATCTCGAATTGCTGTTGCGACAGCTAACTTGACACGACAAGTATGAATGACCTGGACACCGTGGGCGATTGTGCTTGTACAATTTAACCAGTCTTATCTTGCATCATATTTAGGATGGGACCCCTGAGTACCACGGTCAGAGGTACCTACTAAAATTGACTAAGGCTAATAACTAGAATAACACAGTAGTCATGAAAAGATTTTCCAGCTACAGGCAATCCTGTTACCTGGGCGCGCTTGTGGATTTGTAGCCTGCCGATGAGTAGGGCACATTTCCAGCACACTGTCATGTGTTGCACCCCCTCTCTTGAACAAATATTCGACCTGGATAACCTGGATGGTCTGCAGGGCTTGTGGCTATAGAATAATCTTGCTGCATCTTGCTAGTAACTAGGCCTGTGATAACCCTAGTTAGTTAAAATATCAAGCCGTACTTATTGGTTGGCCGTGATTGTTGGATGGGACATAACCAGTCTAGTCTTGTCTTGATTTTGTACAAGGTTGTTACATGACCTGATTTCTTATATTATCTTGCCGATAAATGGTGGAAAACCAAGTTCCGTTCAGATGAAGGGTTACAACTTCGGTCCTTGTTTGGTTTACGGGTTGTAACCTGGTTATCTGAATAGTTCCATGGTTATCTCGTCGTATATCATCCTGATATTTTTCCATAATTCCAGTTCTTACTATTTATTTATGCTCTTATGCTAATTGCTGGTTTTAGTTCCTAAGTGAAGCTTCCTTTGTAACACTTGCTCTTTCTGGGATCTGACCTAGCTGGTTTTGTATGGCCAGATTTTGGAGCAGCTCCAGAGGATCTACCGACTATCCTGCCCGATGGTGACCACCAGGCGTAACCAGGACAACGAGTGGGTTATTTTTGGCTCTTCCACTTTATTGTAAAAATATTCTTTTGAGGCGTTTAGCCGACAAGCACATGTTTAGCTCGATTGTATTTTACTTACTGTCTGCCTACGGGCTGTAACATGATTGGCAAATCCTAGGGTTGATCATGTATGACCGAAACTCTTGCTAGGCCTGACATTTTGTAACGACTAGCTTCATGATCAGCTAAATATGTAATGTATGGGACGCCTTACTATTGTATATTTGGTGATCTTACATCTTGCAACACTTATTTACTTTCTCGTGATTGAGACACTAGGCTTGTTTATGACCTTAAGAGACTGTTGGCTTGTAGTTAAACCCTCATGTATCTAGACAGCCGTGACCGTATAGCGAGGTGGGTTGCACTTCAATATACGTAGCTGGCTATGTCTGCCCCCGTTCTCCAGTATTCTGGTTCTCGGGCATGACACAAGCTCTCTTCATGTCAAGGAGCAAGAGCACCAACAATCCCCCACATATCTTATCATATATATAT
Organism: Iris pallida; assembly: GCA_029216955.1. Taxonomy (NCBI): domain Eukaryota; kingdom Viridiplantae; phylum Streptophyta; class Magnoliopsida; order Asparagales; family Iridaceae; genus Iris; species Iris pallida. The sequence continues at coordinate 71,491 of JANAVB010009616.1, forward strand.
GTCTAGGGTTGAGCGTTCTCCACAATAACTATCCATTTTACATTAGGATAGATGTCGCTGACGACTTTAATCTTCCCGCATGGGTTAAATAACAATGCGATACAAGAATGGACTATGCCTTGAATTTTGTACCACAATTATAATTCTTCCCACTCACAAAGTATAGTTACATGTGCTTTTGGGTGCACATTAAAGGCCATGTGCCAGCCTAATTTCGGTGTATGTATTTTGGACGTCTACAATTTTACCCTCAAGAGACGGCATGTATTCTATCCAAACACTCTAGGTGAGTTCTTTTAAAGAGTCCTTGGCATGAAGCCTTACGCTTCCGTACGATACTACGCTGCTATGACATGGCTTAAAGTCGAGGCTTTATCCCTAACTGGGTACCTCATCATAGAGTCATACTACTGTAGCATGAGGTCACAAGCCTCTTTGTAGTACCAAACTACCCAGCATGAAGTCTTGTGCTTTCGTACGGTATTACGCCGCTATGACATGGCTTGCGAAGCCGAGGCTTTACCCTACTTGGTACCTCTTCGTGGTGTCATGCCACTGTAACATGAGGACACTGGCCTCTTTGTAGTGCTGTCTACCACTCTTCATTTATAATATACAGTATTAGGCTACCTGCCTATAAGCGGTGCTACGCCGCAGTGACATGGCTTGCTAAGCCAAGGCATTACCCCTACCTGGGAACCTCATTGTGGTGTCACCCCACTGTAGTATGGAGTCTATGAGCTCCTTTGTACTGCTACGCTACCGTGCTTCCTGTAAAGTACAACAGACATTCACTCTGTCTGAGAACTCATTAAGGCGTTTAAGCCATCCTCTCCACAGGACATGTTCTCCGCAGAGAACTATAGTAGACAACAATGGTTATGGGTCCGTATCCCTTCCATGTTTCTCAGGACTATGTACCCACTGTTATCTGATATTTTCCCAATCAGTGGTCCTCTCTTGAACCAAAAGCTAGATGCCTAGTAGATTTCTCTATGAACTAATAGCATAAAACTTTATGGTAGGATTACACAGATACAATATCAGAATGCCTTTAAGCCCATTTTTCTTGCTGTGTCATCGACCAGCTGGCGCTTGAGGCCCTTGTGAACGGATCTGCCAGGTTCTCCTGACTCCGAACATTAATTACAGCAATAGTTTTCCTTTTAATGAGATCGTTTATTGCTCTGTGCTTCAGCCGCACCGTTCACTTCTTCCCGTTGAAGAGGTCATTTGATGTTACTGCTGTAGTCGTCTGGTTGTCACAGTATATCGGTACCGCCGGTATCTGTCACGCCCCAGTATCGGAATACTGAGACGGACTAGGCCAGCTACACCGTATGAGGTATATAAACGTCATACGGCGATCGTGGCTGTCAAGAGACAAGGGGTGCATGCTACAATCAAGTCTCCTATGGTCCCACAGAGCATCTATGTCTCAATCAATCAAAATAAGAAGCAGTAAATAATGATCATATAAGACAAAGTAGTAAGGCGACCCCGACGCTTCATCAAAATGATTCATGAGCCTAGCTTTTACAAACAGATGAGCTAGTACCGAGAGTCAATAGTACATAACTGTAGTCAGCTGCAGTCTAATTTAATTACAATTATGTAAAAGGAAACTAATGTCCAGAACTGCCGGCTAAACAGGTGCCGGTGTCTAAACGCCAAGTACAAAATAGAAGATATCAGGGCAGTGAAGAAGAAACCCACTCATGGTCCCTGGCGCCCATACTCCTGGTGTGCACCATTGTTCGGGTGGAAGGCTGGATCCTCTGGAGCTGCTACGAGATCTGGCCAAACAAAACCAGCGGGGTCAGGCCCCGAATAGTAAGTACCACAAGGGAGCACAAAAGAGTGAGATAAAACCCAATGAGTAAAATATGACCTGATTCACGAGTTATAGGCTTATACCATATCATCGAGACAATACGACACCCTTACAACCAAACAAGGACAAATGGTGCCAATATCGTGCCGAGATAAGATATATCCTATAATCATGGGGAGGTGAAGGGCTTCTGATCGCGACTTTGGTCCATAGCCTATCGCAGCACAATAGCCCAACCCAATAACCAAACAAAGACATGGGTTGGACCACGCACCACGATAGTCCATGTTCCTCAGTTGCTAACAGAAGAAAATATATCACAAACAAGTCAGCTTACAAGCGGCCAATCAATCCTACGGCTTTCTATGATTTGTCTGGATTATTCCAGTAATGCATATATAGGAATCCTCAGATCGTGTCAACCCAGCAGGGCTAGCCAAACCATATAATATACATATACACATAGCACTTTGATTATGCACCGGTCCCCCGTAAGGCCACCGTGCTAAAACGTATAACACATAGCGCGTAGGAGTCGGATATAGTCATCCACTATAGGCGGATGAAACTGTATCCGTGGTGGCCAACACGACACGCCAGGGCTGGACCTAGGGTGGCTAGTATGGCACGATCTCGGGATTCCGTTCCCACCCAATGCATCTACCAAATTAAGTTGCTTAGATTAACCCTATCTTGATATGGAATTACATGTCGTGGTCACATGGTCATCCTCCTATATGTCGTACCATAGTACACGTACCCTAAGTATGAATCCACATCGGCCCGATCTAGATCCATGCTTAGTGTAATGCTTCAAACAACAATCAACATACCACGACACTATTACTGACCAATTACCATGACTCTACTGGAAGGTACAAATGTATTGACATATAACACGAACAATCACTTGGCATGTAGAGTCACACCTCAGTGCACTCATTAAATGGTACTGCAGTGCATACTAATATTGTATCTCAATATACACTTAGAACATGTACCAGTACGTATACAGGTAATCAGGTCAGGAACATGGTCAAGTCAGAAAGTCACTCGGACTCCTCGTGACATAAAAGTCACATATGAATTCTGGTTAAAATGAGACATGAGGGCCCTTGAAGCCAATACAAAGATCTACAACTTTCATGTTGGGAGTTGGGAGAAATTCTGGCCACAAATCAGTCAAATAGGAATAAAACAGCCAAAATAGGCACTATGCGGCACTATTCAAGCCATGCGGCACTATTCATCCTGCGGTACTATTCATCTCATGCGACTGCGGCACTATTCATCTCATGTGGCTGCGGCACTATTCATCTCATGCGGCTGCGGTACTATTTATCTCAAACGGCTGCGGCACTATTCATTCCTGCGGCACTATTCATCTCATGCGGCTGCGACATTATTCATTCCATGCGGCTGCGGTACTATTCATCTCATGTGGCTATAGTACTATTCATTCCTGCGGTACTATTCATCTCATGCGGCTGCGGCACTATTCATCTCATACGGCTGCGGCACTATTCATTCCTACGGCACTATTCATCTCATGCGGCTGCGGCACTATTCATTTCATGCAGCTGTGGTACTATTCATCTCATGCGGCTGCGATACTATTCATTTCTGCGGCACTATTCATCTCATGCGGCTGTGGCACTATTCATGCGGCACTATTCATCGTCCCCGCTAAAACCAGTGCAGATGACATAGAAAATGTCCAAATATTGTTTTGGCCATAACTTTCTCAAAATAAGTCGAAATCTAACTTTTTAAAGGTCAAAATTGGGTAGAATTGAATTCTCTACAACATAGGACCATTACGTTTTGAAAACAACCAAATTTGATAGATCAAAACCATAAAAATCCATAGAACCCTAGTTTTAGAACCTTAGATCTACACAAAACTAGCCATTAAAATCAAAAACTCCAAGAACTAAACTTGTAGAGGATGATGAGAAGAACAATATAGACAAATCATATCAAAGAAAAATCAAGAAATGAAAAATGCAAGAATTTCTCCATTTGGTGCAAGATGTACTTGCCTATTGATTGGGAGAAAAAGAAATGAAAAGAGTGAATGAGGAGAGAGAGAGTGAGGAAGAGAATATATATAGGGTTGGCTTAAGAAAACCCTAAGCCCTAAACATGCTCTAACCATGTGACTAATGATATGTTAAATGCTACATGATACAACTAATTAAATTAATTAAATAAAATCCTAACCACAACACGGTTCAGAAATCTTATCATCGAAATAGTGAACCACGCCTATAACCAAACAAGGACAAGGGGTGGCACACTAATCCGCGATGAGATACTGTTCCATGCCATGGCCAGTTACAAATATATGATACCTACAATCAAGATACAGGTACCAGATGTCATATACATGAAAAATCAAAAAATTACGTATTCCGGTAATGGGGAGTGACATCTCTACCCTCCTTAGAAAAATTCCATCCTCGAAATTTCGATAAGGCTAGTCGAGCGCGCTCTCAGATCACGAAATACACTCATGACATATAGCAAGCACAATTATCAAACAACACATGGCACATAAACAGATTACGAAAGCAAGAACAATTAAGTAAAAAAAATACAAACCATAATCATACCCTAGAAGAAAAGTGATCGGAGACATACGAATAAAATATACCTCCCGAGTCAGTTGGGTAGGAATTCGTCCTCGAGGTCCTACACTGACTCCCAAAGTGGACAAGGGTCAAGGCTTAAGATAAGTCGGTACCAATGACTAAATCAAGAACGAGACTCTGCCCAGGACGTACTCTCGTAATCAAGACACATAATGAATATCACGTATCACATGATACGAGAGCAGATGAGTGAGACGAGAAAGTCGCCTTCATTCTTCGAATATAGAACTCAAGGAATTATGAATAATACTCCAAACTTACCCACAATCTGACCACCTTCGGCCAACCTCTGCTCTAATACTCCAAATTCTACCTGCCTCTGCCCCTGCTGGACTCTCTGCTGCTGTCTTCCCTGGCCCTGCTGTTGTGGCCTCTGCTGTCCAACCTGATACGGTCCTACCTGATGTTGTGCTTGTCGATACATTTGAGCTTGCGTCAGTAATGGGCGCTGGGCTAGTGGCCTCACTGCTAGTGCTGGCCCTTGATACGGTGCTACCTCTGGAGCTGGCAATGCCGAAAACTGTTGAGCTGGCCCTCCTGGCCTTTGTATCTGTGGGCACGTAGCTATACGATGGTTTGAACCCCCACATCTCAAGTATTACCCATTCGCTAACCGATACACTTCCTGAGTGTGCCCTCCCTTACCACAATAAGTGCAACCCACTGGTGCCTCTTGACGTTGCTGCTGCCTCGGTTGCTGCTGTCGAACTGGTGCCGTCATAACTGTCGGGACCGACACTGCATCACGAATACGGACGCCTGGCGCTGGTGCTGACGTCCGAGGTACTGCTCCTCCTCCTTCCGTACTCTGCATATAAGACCTCTTCTGGCCTCCAGTCCTTGCTGATAACCTTTGAATTGTAAGCTCGTGCCTCCGAGCCGCCATCAATATTGCATCGAATGTCTGGTAGTCGTGCCCCTCGACCAGCTGTAAAATCTCTAAGTGTTGTCCCTGCTGGAACCTCATTGCTCTCTCTGGCTCTGTCGCCACCATCGTCTGAGAAAACCTATTTAACCTGCAGAACTACGCCGCATAACCATCCACCATCCTACCAGCCTGCTTGAGGCTGATAAATCTCTGCTGAAGCTCATACCGAGCTACAACGCCAAAATACTTGGCCTTGAATCTGGTATTAAAGCTATCCCAAGGAACAGAACGCCTCATTCCAACCTCTTCTGATGCCCACCAGTCGCGGGCGAGATCCTGAAGCAATAATCTGACTTGGTCAACCTTCTCTTCTGCTGGAACCTTTGCTGCCGTCAATATGGCCTCAATATCCTAAAGCCAAGCATCCGTCGTGATAGCATCCTCCGTGCCATCAAAGTACCTCGGGTTAAGTCGGCAAAACCTTCCTGACGCTCCCGAGTCATTCCTGACGCTCCTCTCAAAAGCTAGCTGTAACCCCTGATTCAATAATACATTCTGTTCTTGCTACTGGGTCTGTTGTTGCTGATGGACTACCATCTGGTGTTGCTGGGTCTCCAATAACCCTCTGATAATCTGCAATAGTGCCGTACGTTGCGTCTAGTGCTACTGGTACTACCGGCATCACTGGAGGTACGGGAACCTCTGGGCTCAACTGGCTCATGTTCGGTAACGTTCTCGATGTGAATCTGTCCAGGTAGAGGGGCTACCCCTTGCTGATCTCCAACTGGTCCCTGCTCTACTGGATTCTCTTCCATGTCGGCTCCTCCAATAGCCGAAAACGATGTGCCCCTAAAGGAAAGGATACAAGGTATCAAAAGACAGGACGGAAAGGAATCGAGGATGATAATCAAGTTAGCAATCAAGGTGAGAGAAAGAGAAGACAAATCAGGAGATCAATGGGGACATATTTTGATTGAGACTCCTATAATCGTAATACCCCATAAGTCTAAAAAATAGACCTGCATGGGCCACCAATAAAACCTTGTCACGCCCCAGTACCGGAATACTAAGACGGACTAGGCCAGCTACACCGTATGAGGTATATAAATGTCATACGGTGATCGTGGCTGTCAAGAGACAAGGGGGTGCATGCTATAATCAAGTCTCCTATGGTCCCACAGAGCATCTATGTCTCAATCAATCAAAACAAGAAGCAGTAAATAATGATCATATAAGACAAAGCAGTAAGGCGTCCCCGACGCTTCATCAAAATAATTCATGAGCCTAGCTTTTACAAAAAGATGAGCTAGTACCGAGAGTCAATAGTACATAACTGTAGTCAGCTGCAGTCTGATTTAATTACAATTATGTAAAAGGAAACTAATGTCCAGAACTGCCGGCTAAACAGGTGCTGGTGGCTAAACGCCAAGTACAAAATAGAAGATATCAGAGCAGTGAAGAAGAAACCCACTCATGGTCCCTGGCGCCCATACTCCTGGTGTGCCCCATTGTTCGGGTGGAAGGCTGGATCCTCTGGAGCTGCTACAAGATCTGGCTAAACAAAACCAGTGGGGTCAGGCCCTGAATAGCAAGTACCACAAGGGAGCACAAAAGAGTGAGATAAAACCCAATGAGTAAAATATGACCTGATTCACGAGTTATAGGCTTATACCATATCATCGAGACAATACGACACCCTTACAACCAAACAAGGACAAACGGTACCAATATCGTGCCGAGATAAGATATATCCTATAATCATGGGCAGGTGAAGGGCTTCTGATCGCGACTTTGGTCCATAGCCTATCGCAGCACAATAGCCCAACCCAACAACCAAACAAAGACATGAGTTGGACCACGCACCACGATAGTCCATGTTCCTCAGTTGCTAACAGAAGAAAACATATCACAAACAAGTCAACTTACAAGCGGCCAATCAATCATACGGCTTTCTATGATTTGTCTGGATTATCCCAGTAATGCATATATAGGAATGCTCAGATCGTGTCAACCCAGCAGGGCTAGCCAAACCATATAATATACATATACACATAGTACTTTGATTATGCACCGGTCCACCGTAAGGCCACCGTGCTAAAACGTATAACACATAGCACGTAGGAGTCGGATATAGTCATCCACTATAGGCGGATAAAATTGTATCCGTGGTGGCCAACCCGACACGCCAGGACTGGACCTAGGGTGGCTAGTATGGCACGATCTCGGGATTCCGTTCCCAACCTATGCATCTACCAAATTAAGTTGCTTAGATTAACCCTATCTTGATATGGAATTACATGTCGTGTTCACATGGTCATCCTCCTATATGTCGTACCATAGTACGCGTACCCTAAGTATGAATCCACATCGGCCCGATCTAGATCCATGCTTAGTGTAATGCTTCAAACAATAATCAACATACCACGACACTATTACTGACCAATTACCATGACTGTACTGGAAGGTACATATGTATTGACATATAACACGAACAATCACTTGGCATGTAGAGTCACACCTCAGTGCACTCATTAAATGGCACTGCAGTACATACTAATATTGTATCTCAATACACACTTAGAATATGTACTAGCACGTATACAGGTAATCAGGTCAGGAACATGGTCAAGTCAGGAAGTCACTCGGACTCCTCGTGACATAAAAGTCACATATGAATTCTGGTTAAAGTGAGACATGAGGGCCCTTGAAGCTAATACAAAGATCTACAACTTTTATGTTGGGAGTTGGGAGAAATTCTGGCCACAAATCAGTCAAATAGGACATAAAACAGCCAAAATAGGCACTATGCGGCACTATTCAAGCCATGCGGCACTATTCATCCTGCGGTACTATTCATCTCATGCGGCTGCGGCACTATTCATCTCATGCGGCTGCGGCACTATTCATTCCTGCAGCACTATTCATCTCATGCGACTACGGCACTATTCATCTCATACGGCTACGGTACTATTCATTCCTGCGGCACTATTTATTTCATGCGGCTGCGGCACTATTCATTCCATGCGGCTGCGGTACTATTCATCCCATGCGGCTGCAGTACTATTCATTCCTGTGGCACTATTCATCTCATGCGGCTGCGACACTATTCATCTCATACGGCTGCGGCACTATTCATTCCTACGGCACTATTCATCTCATACGGCTACGGCACTATTCATTCCATGCGGCTGCATACTATTCATCTCATGCGGCTGCGGTACTATTTATTCCTATGGCACTATTCATCTCATGCGGCTACAGCACTATTCATGTGGCACTATTCATCGTCCCTGCCAAAACCAGGGCAGATGACACAGAAAATGTCCAAATATTGTTTTGGCCATAACTTCATCAAAACAAGTCGAAATCTAACTTTTCAAAGGTCAAAATTGGGTAGAATTGAATTCTCTACAACATAAGACCATTAGTTTTTGAAAACAACCAAATTTGATAGATCAAAATCATAAAAATCCATAGAACCCTAGTTTTAGAACCTTAGATCTACACAAAACTAGCCATTAAAATCAAAACACCAAGAACTAAACTTGTAGAGGATGATGAGAAGAACAATATAGACAAATCATATCAAAAAAAATCAAAAAATGAAAAATGCAAGAATCTCTCCATTTGGTGCAAGATGTACTTGCCTATTGGTTGGGAGGAAAAGAAATAAAAAGAGTGAATGAGGAGAGAGAGTGAGGAAGAGAATATATATAGGGGTTGGCTTAAGAAAACCCTAAGCTCTAAACATGCTCTAACCATGTGACTAATGACATGTTAAATGCTACATGATACAACTAATTAAATTAATTAAATAAAATCCTAACCACAACACGGTTCAGAAATCTTATCATCGAAATAGTGAACTACGCCTACAACTGTCACGCCCCAGAACCAGAATACTGAAGAACGGGGACGTGCACAGCCAGCTACGTATAACGGAACGGCAACCATCCCGCTATACGGTCACGGCTGTCTAGCTATGTGAGGGTACGCTACAAACCATCAGTCTCTTAGGGTCAAATCAAGCTATTGTCTCAATCTCAACAAGTAATGATAGTAACAAGATATCAGACCACCAAATATACAATTGTAAGGCGTCCCAAACATTACATATCCAGATGATCATGAAGCTAGTCGTACAAAATGTAAGGACTAGCAAGAGTTAAGTCATACATGATCAACCTCGAGTTGCCAATCATGATTACAGCCCGTAGGCAGATAGAAAGTAAAGTGCATCGAGCTAACAAGTGCTCGTCGGCTAAACGCCTCAAAAGAATATCAGTTAACAATACAGTGGGAGAAACAAAAAGAGAAAACCCACTCGTTGCCCGGGTTCCGTCTAGTGTTCACCATCGGGCTGGGAAGCCGGTAGATCCTTTGCTGCTGCTCCGGTATCTGGCCATACAAAACCAGCTGGGTCAGACCCCAGAAAGAGCAAGTGCCACAAAGGAGGCCACAAAATAAGAACAAAAGCCAGCAATCAGCACCATAATATAATTACATAATAAGAGACAGTAATTTAAGAAAAGGCATGATAGTTAGATATAAACGACAAATCTTGTACAGAATCGATAAAAGACATAACATATGGAAAGGCATGACAGGATGATATACGATGAGATAACCATGGAACTATTCAGATAGCCAGGTTACAACCCGTAAACCAAACAAGGACCGGGGTTGTAACCCTTCGTCTGAACGGAACTTGGTTTCTCCCACCATTTATCGGCAAGATAAAATACGCAAATTCAAGACTTGCAATTAAACATGATTAAGGTAAAGCACGAGTAATCATGTCATGTCATGACCTTGCACAGGATCAGGACAGGACAAGAGGGACTAGACTCCATCCAATCAATCACGGCCAAGCAAATACTACGGCTTACTACTTTAACTAACTAGGGTTATCACAGACCTGATTACTAACAAGATGCAATGAGAATTGCAAGTCCGGTTACCTGTTTGTTACTACCTGAATGCTCCCAGCAAGAAAAAGAAAAGATAGCATGATATAGCAGACGCACTGTAGTAAGATACATGTGTCCTAAGGTACCACGTTCGACGGCGGGCTGGAAGTGCGCTCATCTCGACGGATAGCAACAAATCCCAGGTATATATATATAAGGCCGGGACCAAAGGGGCAACAGGTAACTGGGAAATTCTCCATGAACTAATTGATCAATCTAGTCATTAACCTAGCCAGATTCAGTATGAATCCCTGACCGTGGGAACCAGGGAGTCACGTCCTAGACATGATGCAAGACAAGACAAGTGGATTGCACAAGCAAGCAAGCAGGAACACCCACGGTGTCAAGACAGGTCAAGCTAAGTTATCAAGTCATGTCAAGTCAGGAGTGCGCCGCCACGGGCCACTATCAAGTTATCAAGATAATTCATGTCAGGGTACTTGTCAGGAGTGCGCCACGACGGGCCACTATCAGGTCAGGTTGGTCATGTCAGGAGTGCACCATTACGGGTCACTGTCATGTTATGCTAGTTCCTTATCATACCGTGCCATGTACAATAGTCATTCCAACATATTAAGTAAAATCAAGTTCATGACAAAAGGCGTAAGGATATAAAATGAGCGTAAAATACCTAATAAAATACTAATATAAAATAGGACAATAGAAGAGCCAAGATCAAGAAATAACACATTCATCATAGACAAGTAGGTTGTGCAGGGTATATACTGCGCAGGGTGCCAAGTGCGCAGGGTGAGCTGCGCAGGGTACCAACTGCGCAGGGTGCCAAGTGCGCAGGGGCAGATGGCGCACAGATGGATTGCGCAGAAGGTAGACTGCGCAGGAGTGAACTGCGCAGGAGTGAACTGCGCAGAGATGGATTGCGCAATGGTCGAATTGCGCAGGGGTTGCTTTGCGCATGGCTGGCTTGCGCAAGGCTGGCCTGCGCCAGCGCAATCCAGCGCAGCGCAAGCATGGCTGAGGATCTTGCGCAAATGGCCATGCGCTAAAGAGCACAGGTCAGGGTGCGCAAATGGCCTTGCACTAAAGAGCGCAGGCCAGGGAATAGTGCGCAATCGGCCAGGTGCTAAAAAGCATTGGCCGAGAGCTCCACCATGGCTGAACTCTCAAGAACACCAAGTTCAAATCTTCACAACTTAGCCAAATCAAAACTAAATTTAGATTTTTAAAGTTCTAACTTGAGTAAAATTGAATTCTCTTCCACATAGAAGCATCAAAACCCACAAAAATCCAACCAAAATAGATCAAAACTATATAAATCCGAAAATAGTTAAAACCTAGATCTAGAACAATGGAAACTCCAAATCACAAAATGTCAAGTTCTAATGTTGATCTCCATGGCCTAATCTAGCTAATGGACAAATAAAAAGTGGTTCTCATGTGGTGGCAAGGTGCACTTGCCTAATGGGTTGGAGAGTTGTGTGGAGGAAGAAGAAGAAGAATTAATGGAGGAAAATAATGAGGAGAGAGAGTGTTAGGTGGGGATTTTAATGGGGGAGGATAAGTTGTGTTGAGGGTGGAGGTTAGCTAAGATGGTCCAATGCATAATAAACCAAACCAATTCCTTCTCCTATCCAAATAAAACCAAGCTCCATTAATCAGAATTAATCCAGGAATGATAAATAACAATTAAACTACAATGCTAAGTATGAAATATACCACAACTTAACTGGTCAAGAAAAATGAAAAATACTGGTCAGAAATACGATCACGCATAAAATACGTATCACGAATTTCGGGGCACTACAACAACCAAACAAGGATAAGGGATGGCACACTAATCCGCGATGAGATACTGTTCCATGCTATGGCCAGTTACAAATATATGATACCTATAATCAAGATACAGGTGCCAGATATCATATATATGAAAAATCAAAAAATTATGTATTCCGGGAATGGAGAGTGACAATATCTGAGCTCCAACCACTAGAAGATCATACATGAGCTCCGAAGCCATTCTGCTTCATCTGCTATAACTTCTTGTGCATAGAACTCAGATTTCATGGAGGAACGAGAGAGTATAGTCTGCTTCTTCGACTTTTACGATATAGCAGCTCCACCCAAGAAAAAGATGTATCCACCTGTGGATCTCTCGCTCTCCACCTTTAAACACCAATTAGCATCACTGAAGCCATCTACTACTGTCGGATACTTGCTGTAGTGCAGTGCATATGTCTGAGTCTTCTTGAGATATCTCATCACCCGTTTCACAGCTTTCCAGTGCTCACTGCCTGGGTTGCTTGTGAACCGACACAGTATTCCTACGGCAAAAGCTATGCCAGGTCTTATGGCAGTAGTTGCGTACATCAAACTCCCGATAATGCTAGAATACTCCAGCTGCCTGACGCTTTTTCTTGAATTTGGCTTCAGCTTCTGATCACACCTGTATGGCGTATCGATCCCTGAAAGATCCTGATACCCGTAGTGTGTGAGCATCTTCTCAATGTAATGAGATTGTGACAGCGCCAATCCAGTGTCTGTCCGGATGTTTTTTATGCCCAAGATGACATCTGCATCCCCCAAGTCCTTCATACTGAACTTGGTTGAGAGGAACTTCTTTGTCTCCGTGACATTGCCTATATCCGTTCCTAGGATTAGCATATCATCCACGTACAGACAAACGATGACTCCTCTTCCATCAGCGAACTTCGTGTAAACACACTTGTCCGTCTCGCTAATTTTGTAGCCGTTTGATCTAATAACTTTGTCAAACTTCTCATGCCACATCTTGGGAGCTTGCTTCAAACCGTACAATGATTTCACCAACTTGCAGACTTTGTCTTCAAGACCTTTGACGACAAATCCATCTGGCTGTTGCATGTATAGCTCTTCGGTCAGCTCGCCATTCAGAAATATTATCTTTACAACCATCTGATGTATCACCAACTTATGTATTGCTGCTAGAGCAATTAACATTTTGATGGTGGTCATCCGCACTACTAGAGCGTATATGTCAAAGTAGTTTATCCCCTGTTTCTGAGAAAATTCTTTGGCTACTAGCCTGGCCTTGAACTTGTCAATAGTTCCATCTACCTGCATCTTCTTTTTGAAGATCCATTTACATCCGTTGGATTTTGCTCCTTCAGGTAGATCTACTAATACCCATGTGTTATTGGAGGTGATAGAGTCATACTCGTCATTCACTGCCTCCTTCCACAAGATAGCATCTCTGGTCTTCATCGCCTCATCATAGGTAAGCGGATCTGCTTCTACATGATAGGTGACAAAGTCATCTCCGAAGTTCTTTGGTCTTCTTATTCGCTTGGCTGACGGCTCTTCGAGTTCTGGTTCAAACGTTGTTTCATCAACAACAATTTCTTCTTGGAATACGACATAGTTGAAAACCTCAGCTTCCTTTGCACCATCATTATTCTCCGAAATATCCGCGAGAACAATATTTTGTGCCTTGCAAAATTATCTTCAAAGTACTCCGCGTCACGAGATTTGATGACATGGTTAGACTCCAAGTCAAGGAATCTTCGAGCGTCACTCTTCTCGGCATACCCCAAGAAGATCGTCTTCGTAGACCTTGTTCTGAGTTTCTGAATCTTCAGATCCGAAAGTTTTACGTATGCCAGACACCCCCACACTCGAATGATATTCAAGTTGGGTCTGACTTTAAACCAGAGTTCATGAGGAGTAATATCAGAAGTTGCATACGACACTCTGTTCAGAATGAATGTGGCCGTCAATGCAGCTTCTCCCCAAAAACACTTTGGAAGACCCGCAGTTAACAACATTGAGTTCATCATCTCTGTCAACGTTCTGTTCTTCCTTTCTGCTACTCCGTTGGACTGAGAAGAATACGGAGCAGTAGTCTCGTTGATGATTCCATGATCTTTGCAGAACGATGTGAAATCATGAGATCGATATTCTCCGCCTCCACTACCAAAATACACTAAATTAGCGACGGAACATTAGCGACGGATATCGTCCGTCGGCGTTAGCAACGGCTTTGTGGCAACTAGCCGACGGATTACCGACGACAAGCCGTTACATTTTTTATTTTATTTTTAGGGAGAAAAAAGGTCGCACATTCGTCGCTAGGGTGTCGGAGATATAACGACGGATATGCAGCCATCGCTATGCAGTCGATTATTTGGCAGAAATTATGGAAAGAATTGGCGGGACAATTCTTCAACTACGTAGTGACGGATATTCAGTCGGCAAGCATCAAAAAGAGCGACTAACGGGCGACAGATAATTCTTCGACTACGTAGCGACGGATGCGGCCGTCGCTAAATGGACATATTTTGGTAGTGCTCGATCACTCCTCAACCTCTTGAGTTGTTGTCCAGTTTGCCTTTTAGCTTCAGCCCTGAACTCCTTGTACTTCTCGAATGCTTCGTCTTTTGTTTTTATCAAGTAGACGAACGCGTACTTTGAGAAGTCATCGATGAAGGTTATGAAATACTTCATCCCGGCCTGCCTTCGTGGAGAATTGTTTGAAGTCATAGATATCGGAGTGCACCAACTCCAGAAGATCTGTGCTTCGATTGACCCGATGAAAGGGTTTCCTTGTGATCTTAGTCTGAGCACACACTTCACATTTTTTCACCTTTTCCCCACATTTGGAGATAAGTCCTAGACTAGACATTTTGTTTATCCTTTTACAATAGACATGTCCTAGTCTATTATGCCATAACTCAAGAGTATAAGCAGAATTGAAAATTGCAATAATGTTCTCTGACTGGGTTACAAGCTGGAGTTTAAACATTCCTTCGATATAGAAAGCTTTTCCGAAGTATATTCCTTTCAGGGACATCACCATCTGGCCAGCATTGATGTCCATCCTCAGGCCTGCGTTGCAGAGTAGGCCTCCAGAGATCAGGTTCTTGGCAATCACGGAAACATGCTTCACACCTTGAAGCGTCATAGTTTTCTCGGATACCAGCTTCAGCTCCACCATCCCGATCCCTTGAACTTCAGCTTGTGCCTGGTTCGCCACCATCACCTTCTCAGAGGTTTGCTGGTATGTGGTGAACCATTTCTTGCTTGAGCAGACATGGCAGGTGGCACCAGTGTCTATCCACCAGTCAGAGTCAGCCCCCACCGAAGTGACCTGAGTAATTATAGCAATACCGTCAGTAATCAATGAAACCTTATTAGGCTCACCTTGCTGTGACTGCTTGGGCTTGGATCAACATTCACTCTTGTAGTGGCCCTTCTTGCCACAGTTAAAACAAGTCACATTGGACTTGGGCTTCTTCTGTTTGAAAGACGATCCCTTTACATTCAGATTAGTGAAGTATTTCTTGTGGTGAGAAGCCGCATGCTTTCCCTTGGAGTCTCTCGTCTGTACCAGATTGGCCTCGGCCAGCGTCCATCTTCTGTTGAGAACGTATCTCGTCCTCAACGTGGATTTCTTGCAAGAGATCTTCCAGACTGATCTCGAGTTTCTTCCGATACATTCTTGCATAGAACGTATTCCATCCAGCAGGAAGTTTCGAGACGATCCCTCCAACGACAAACTTATCGACGAGGGGCATCTTTTCATCGTCCAGTTTCTGACAAAGTTTCAGAAACTCCTTCACTTGAGGAAGCATCGCCTTCTCGTCTTCAAAGAGCCACTTGTGATATTTTTCGACGAAAAATATCTTGCTCCTGTTTTTGTCTTTCTCGTACAGCTTTTCCACAGACTCCCATATTTCTCTAGCACTATCCTTCTTTGAGTAGGATTCTGCCTGGGAATCCTCCATAAGATTTAGGATCAGAAGCCTACAAATGCTATTGTCCCTTCTCCATTTGGCCTGAAGTTTAGTAGCCGCAGTTGTACCGGCAACGGACCCAGCATCTGGAACAGTAGGTTCCTCTTCAAAGAGCACGTGATCAACGTCTCAGAGTTGAAGGGTGAGAAAGACCTTCCTCTTCCAGACTTGATAGTGCTCTCCATCAAACTTTTTCAACTTGCAGTAGTCAGTTTGGAGGAGCGAAGCATTAATGTTTTCCATCGTACTAATCTTACTTTGAGATTGTTAGTCCCGAGGCGTGGATATAGATGGAAAATAGGAGTTCAGCAAGCCTACACAGTAGGTGCCACAAATGAGGAGTTTAGCAAGCCTACACAGTAGGTACCACAAATGAGCTTCCTGAACTTTATGGACTCCCTTAACTCTCTTCTTTGGTGCATCTTGAAAAGGAGGCAAGGGGGCTCTATTTATAGAATGGAGTGAGGCCTCACCATCTCTCATATCCGATATGGGACTAAAACACCAATACTCTAAAATAGAGTTTGATGTTTTACATCATCCCACAATCAACATAGTCGAGTGCTAGTCCATGCCTTCCTCCCGAACACTTTCGTGCATGCACGAGCCTTGTTAGCAATCACCCGAATAAAATGCGTATTATACGCAAAGTTTTCCGTATCTTACATATACGTATAATACTTACGTACTTTTGAAAAATTCAGATTTGTACGCGAATTTTAAGCCTGTGGCGTTTTAAACGCGTACCGTACGAATTTTTAAAAAAATTGGCAAAAAAATGTGACCAAGGAACCCAACAGTCTTGACTTTCTTGACTCTTGCTGCTATTAGATATTAAGACTGACACAATTCTCAAAAATTATCAAAAGAAAAAAAAGAAAAAGTCTCATAGTAACCAAAAAAAGAAAACCAAGAGTCTTTGCACATGTTGCTTGCAACAATCAAAGAAAAATCTTTCGGTTTTCCAGCATCCAACATCTTCTTATTCTCACACTGAACCCTTGTTTATGAAGGAGTAGAGGTAGATGGGCCCTATATATATGCCGAATTTTTTGTGCCGATATATGAAACGTACTAAACACGAATTAAATTTAATCCGAATGTTTTTCGTTAGACGAATTTTTGACCGTATTTTACTTATATTGTGCCGATTTATACTCGTCCTTTTGTCGTTCTGAATTTTTTCCTTTTTCCAAATTGCTAACAAGGTGCACGAGACAACCTGGAGTCCGTGTCGAGTCCGAGCCTGCACAACAAAAATCAACTTACGTCCTTGTTGGAATTAATCATTTTTCTCTTAGTAAAATCACCCATATGGTTCCCTCCTTAGGGTCACCACCCCATGTGCATATCCCAACAACACATACTCATATATATGTTGAGATAACTCATGGTGTTTTTCCAATGTGGGACTAAACTTTACAAAGCATGTTGAGAGCAAGCTCTCTTCATGTCAAGGAGCAAGAGCACCAACAGATATTTAAGGTGAAAATCCTAAACAGTGAAAACAAATGAAAGAGCAGAGAGAATCAACTAATACGGAGAAAAGTACAAATGATGATTGACCTTTACATATCAGATAGGTCTACTAACTTCTCAGTTACATAGAATAAGGAAATATGGATTCCTAATCGTAATATCTCAATTATATAAAATAAGGAAACAAGAATTCCTATCTTAATACCCTATAAAGAGTTGGTCAAAACCTACTTAGAATTGAGACGGGTTCGGCCAGAATTATAGACATCACTTAAGAATTCTCCACCTTGGCTTGAGTCTCTGACGTGAATATCAGATTGTGATTAGCATGTATATATGTATTGCGGATGAGTTGGTTTATTATGTATCTATGATATAATTGCATCTTGATTATGAAATAATGGAAAATACATGGGTTGTTGATAACTGTGGATTGATGATCATTATAGAATGGCATATACATGTATCTAGGGTCGGTCTAGAGTTTTTGAGTGCCCAAGACAAATATTAAAATGGTATCCCTTCTTAAAAAATTGAAAAGTTTCTTTAAAAAAAAAAAAAAACAAGGCCACTAGGCCTTGAACCCCACGCCTAGAAGGTTTAAGTAAAACCCAACTAACGGCCAGGGTCGGCCATGCATGTATCAAAGTATAGACAACATACTTCCATCGATACTATACTTCCATCGATACTGTGACGTGTAGGTTAGACATACTCACATATTCATATCCAAGTATTAAGCTTGGACATGGGCCTCTAGCTTTCGGCATCGGACATGTATATATCCAAACTTGTTATTACAGTCAAGATTCAAGGAGACATATGAAACGATATTCCTATTATATATAGCTTATTTTGTTGAAGTTTAGCAAATTTGCCTTTGATTTCTCCGTGCATGTCTTGGGTAGATTCATGCACTCTTGGGTGAACAAATGTCCTTTTGGCTAATGGTTTGTGTAGGAAAATCTTTTGGGAAGTGGTTGTGTTTTGGTACTTAGGTGCATGAATCTAGTCAATTATTTGCTGTTTCCATAATTTGGGCTTTAAATAGAACCATGTATTTTCGCATATTAGCCAAAAGAATTCCTAGTGTTTGGCATCAAGAGAACAATATTTTCTCCATTATTTCCTTACTGATTTCTCTTTCCTTATTGCTTTCTCACATCTTCTAATCTTCCAAGAAAGCGAGGATACCGGAAATCGAGGACACCGGATCTTTGTTGAAGTGATCCATGGTAAGTTCAATGGGAAGAAACATTCACCAATGAACTCAATGAGTCAATGAAGATCATGTGCGAGTCACAAGGTTTGTATAAAATTGTTAAGTGTCTTGCAGTCAGAGCCGACCGATGAAGATAACTCTCCGCAGTTACTCAGTGAGTTGAAGAATTTTTTGACCCTTCTATGCATCCACATACTAGGCCTATTTTTGGGATCATGAACATTTACCTATCTGGAAATTGCTGAGAAGCCCAATTTCGGGGTGGGCTTTTATGAAATGCCCACCCGCTAGATTATTTTTATGAAATGCCCAGAATTAAGTTTTTACACGTTAAATATTTCAAGATTCTCTCTAGTTGCTATGTATTTACAAAATTTGCCATTATCATAATTCCAAAAATATCCCTTCGCGTAAATTTGGACATCTATATATAATTATGAATTCGCAAACTCAGATTTGGATTGAGAAATTCATATTCTTCTTCTTCTTCACGAGAAATTTGAAATCCATTGATATAATCTTTATTAGAGATCGCAGAATCGTTCGTAGTTCACTGTGGTTTTCGTCAGTCGAACGTCGATCATCCTTCATCATCATCGATCATCATCATCATCAACATCATCTTCGTTGTTTCCGGCGATTAGGTCAATTGTGGATAGAAGATCTTCTTCTTTTCTTTTTATAGATCTTAAAACAAGGTGAGAGTTCAGATCTGTAGAAATTCATCCATCAGCTTCGTATCTCTCGAAATTTATGCTGAATTTGATTTTGTTATGAAGATTATTAACTGAGAAAATGTTAGTGAGATATTTAATCTTGTTATTTTATGCTAATAGCATTCTCCGTTATACTTTAAAGGAGAATGACAATTACTTCTTATAAAGATCATTATCCGTATGTTTTTAGGACGGAGAATGCCATTCTCCGTCTTAATTGGGACGGAGAATGCCATTCTCCGTCTTAATTGGGACGGAGAATGCCATTCTCCGTTTTACTTTAGACGGAGAATGATCATTATAAGTTAGTTCCAACTGAGGATATTTATTCTCCGTTACTTTAGACGGAGAATAATCATTATTAGATGAGAATTTTATTGTTCTATTTGTGGCCTCTTATGTTTTTATGTTATCAGGGGGGGAAGATATGGAATCAAGTTGTTTAGTTAACATTTGTTTCAAGGGAGACATAGTTTCCTGCCGTGTCACACATGAAAGTACCGTGGATTTTTAAAAGAATACAGTGTGCGATCGATGGAGTTCTTTGGATCCACTTTCCTTCCGTTTCAGGTTTTTGTACTCTGATGGGACTGAACTGTATGTTGAAAGTGATTTTTGGCTTCGCTCATTGGTTGGTGGTTTTAACGGTACTCATGATGTGAGTTTTGATCTATATGTGGAGCAAATACACTCTCCATGTTCTTCATCAACATCTTTTCCTTGTCAAAGCTTTCACATGAGACCTTCGTCTTCCTCTTCTAGTTCTTTGAGTAGATGTTCTCCTACTGTAAAGGACAAACGAGTAGTACAATTTTATGAGGGCTCAACTGAGACAGTGAAGAAGAGGAAATCGGATATGTGGCCTGGATCAATTACTGGTGTTGGTCAGATTTTTCTAAATGGTGTTGAAGAAGTTAGGAATGCTGTTAGAAAGGTTTGTTTTGAATCTCGTCATCCATTCCACATTTTGAAATCTGAGCCGGGGAGGTATACTGTTTGTTGCAAGAATTACAAGACACATGCTTGTTTGTGGAGCTTCCATGCTATATCTATTTCGAAAGATAATCAAATTTTTGAGATGAGGAGGTATGTGGGAGAACATAATTGTGGAGCTGGCTATATGGATAAAGGTAATCTGGTTGTTCCAGCAAAGTTTGTGAAAAGTTTGGTTAGTGACATTGTTCTGATGCATCCTAAAAAGTCCGCAAAATCTGTTGTCGATGATTTCAAGGTCGACTACGGCTTATCTGTTACATATGGACAGGCATACCACGGAATTAGGCTGGTGCACCAGGAAATGTACGGAGATGATGTTAGATCTTACAGTGACTTGTGTTGGTATGTGAACAAGGTAAAGGAAACCAATAATGGTTCCGTTATCGACTTCCAGAAAGATGATTCATCAATGAGGTTTGAGCGGCTTTTTCTTTCATATGGGACTTGCGTAGAAGGCTTTCAATATTGTCGTCCGATGCTATATTTGGATGCCACTTTCCTTACAGGGAGGTTTAGAGGTTGTTTGATGTCTGCTACAGCGAAGAATGGTAACCAACAGTTCTACCCTATTGCATACGGTATAGTATCAGGCGAAGATGGCGACAATTGGGAATGGTTCCTTAGAAATCTAAAGAATGTTGTTGGATGTAGTAGGCGTATTGTTTTTCTTTCGGATCAAGGCACCGGTCTAGTTTCTGAAGTCCCTAAAGTGTTTTCTAATAATTATCATAGCTATTGCTATTATCACATGAAGAATAACATACCGCTGAAAGAGAAAGGAAATGAAAGAGTGTATCCGTATGTACTTGAAGCTTGGAGGCAAGCAGTATATGCTCTAACTCCAGGTGTGTTAATGAGACAGATATATGCATATTTTCTATGCATTTTCCCTTAATTTAACAAGGAAAATGACCATTCTCCGCGTCAGTAAGACGGAGAATAGTCATTCTCCGTGTGTTTTAAAACGGAGAATGGCCATTCTCCGCGTTAGCAAGACGGAGAATATCATTCTCCGTTAGCTTTTGGACGGAGAATGACCATTCTCCGTCTTGCATAGAACGGAGAATATCATTTTCCGTTAGCTTTTGAACGGAGAATGACTATTATCTTTATGAGAATGCACTTATTTTTTCATAATTTTGTGAATTGACCTGATTCTTTATTACTTATTTGTTTTTCTGTATAAAGGTGGGTATAGACAAGCAATCAAGAAGATTTATGATCTGAATTGTGGTCATGTTGTGAATTGGATGAATAAACAAAAACCTGAACACTGGTCAAACGTATTCTTCCCGGGATGTAGATACGGTGAGGTTGCTTCTAGTTGTGCAGAGTCATTCAATGCATGGATAAAGGCTGAGAAGAAATTGCCTATATCAGCAATTGTAAATGTCATCCGTGTGAAGATGATGAAGATGATTTCGGATCGCCACAAGGATGCAATTGGTTTGAATAGCAAATTGACTCCATACGCTGAGGATATGCTGAAGCAGCTTACAGATGATGGCATGTGTTATAGGGTATATCGGTCCGGTGATTTCGAATTTGAGGTGATCGCAGATACTTCCTCCCATATGGTGAATCTTCTTGATTGTCATTGTAGTTGTCGTAGATGGAAGGTATATGGATTCCCATGCAGCCATGCAATACAATGCATCAGAGTTGGTTCAGATAAATCTGTTTATGACTTTGTGGAGCAGTATTGGACATCAGATTATTATCAGAAGTTATATTCATGTGCCATTCGTCCAGTTCCAGATTGCAAAAAACAGTTTGAAAATAATCCCACTGATGTTGTTCTACCCCCTGTTCCGAAACGGGGTCCTGGACGACCAAAAGCGGACCGTTACAAGAGCAAATATGAGAACAAGGGAAAAGAGAAGAGAAAGATAAGGTGCCAGAATTGTTTTGAATTATGCAATCACAATCGGAGCACTTGTCCTCTGCCTCCACGTGCTGCTACGGTGGTCCAGGGGGCAGCGCCCCCTCGTTAATACATACACATATATTCCTTCTTTTATATAACTGGAAATTGTTTTTTGAATACATATCTTACATTTTTTTATATCAATGGTAATAGTTTGAATTCTGCATATCAGCATAAGAACTTATTCTTCTTTATACTCTCTGACTTTATAATGTATTGAATGACCATTCTCCGTGTGTTTTAACACGAAGAATAATCATTCTCCGTTTTAGATACAAGGAGAATGGCCATTTATAAGTCAAAAATAGAAGGAGAATAATCATTCTCCGCGTGTTTTAAAACGGAGAATGCCATTCTCCGCGTCAGTAAGACGGAGAATGCTCATTCTCTAGGTCAAAATACAAGCAGAATGGCATTCTCCGTCTCTTTTGACCTGGAGAATAACATTCTCCGTCTATTTGGACACGGAGAATGGCATTCTCCGCGTCCCTAAGACGGATAATGTTGCTTTCTAGGTCAAAAATACAATGAATAATCATTCTCCGCGTGTTTTAAAACAGAGAATGACATTCTCCGCGTCAGTAAGACGGAGAATGCTCATTCTCTAGGTCAAAATACAAGCAGAATGGTATTCTCCGTCTCTTTTGACCCGGAGAATGCCATTCTCCGTCTCATACGAAACGGAGAATGGCATTCTTCGCGTCCCTAAGACGGACAATGTTACTTTCTAGTTCAAAAATACAAAGAATAACCATTCTTCGCGTGTTTTAAAACGGAGAATGCCATTCTCCGCGTCAGTAAGACGGAGAATGCTCATTCTACAGGTCAAAATACAAGGAGAATGGCATTCTCCGTTTCTTTTGACCCGGAGAATGCCATTCTCCGTCTATTTTGGACACGGAGAATGGCATTCTCCGCGTCCCTAAGACGGACAATGTTACTTTCTAGGTCAAAAATACAAAGAATAACCATTCTCCGCGTGTTTTAAAACGGAGAATGCCATTCTCCGCGTCAGTAAGACGGAGAATGCTCATTCTCTAGGTCAAAATACAAGCAGAATGGCATTCTCCGTCTCTTTTGACCCGGAGAATGCCATTCTCCGTCTATTTTGGACACGGATAATGGCATTCTCCGCGTCCCTAAGACGGACAATGTTACTTTCTAGGTCAAAAATACAAAGAATAACCATTCTTCGCGTGTTTTAAAACGGAGAATGCCATTCTCCGCGTCAGTAAGACGGAGAATGCTCATTCTACAGGTCAAAATACAAGGAGAATGACATTCTCCGTCTATTATGACCCGGAGAATGACATTCTCCGTCTATTTTGACACGGAGAATGGCATTCTCTGCGTCCCTAAGACGGATAATGTTCCTTTCTAGGTCAAAAATACAAAGAATAATCATTCTCCGCGTGTTTTAAAACGGAGAATGCCATTCTCCGCGTCAGTAAGACGGAGAATGCTCATTCTACAGGTCAAAATACAAGGAGAATGACATTCTCTGTCTATTTTTACCCGGAGAATGACATTCTCCGTCTATTTTGACACGGAGAATGACCATTTCTAAGTTCCAAATGCACACATTATAGGTTTGTATTAACACAGATAATGACATTATAGGTTTGAATCAAACAACAGAACTTTAACAAAACAGATTTACATATATAGAACAATGTAAATTAGTCGAAAAATTGAATTTCATTACAAAGGAAAACAAATACATTACAAAAGAAACCTGACAAACAGAATATATACAATGAATTTGTTAGCCAATTTACATTGTCAGTTTCTTTTATTGTACAAAAGGAACTGCACATTCACTCATAAGCAAAGCCTTAGCCAAATTTAGCCTTCTCTTTACAATAGTATTGTGAACTATTTTGTTTGTTTTCTTCTGTAAATCAAATGGAGCTCTGGACAACTTTTCAATATAATATGAAACATACAGCAGGCAGCTCGGTGATAGTTGCTGTGGGCATTCTTTGCAAACCTTGAGCTCTGTTGTTTCGTATTCCTGGATTGCTGGGCTTTTATTCCTCATCAATGCAATCTTCTTCATTACAATTGGCTCGATTTTATTCTTCATGTATGTTGCATCCTGGATTCCCTTAGCGCCTGTGTTTTTCCGCAATGAGTTGTAGTGCGTCCAAACATAGGAGCTGAAGTTGAATGCCAGCAGCGTATAGTGTTTATTCTCCTCGCGGAAGAGTGGCACGAATAGCCATTCAATGTCATCTTCCAGCTCCATTATAAAATCTTCTATATCAACTTTAAAATTGTACAATGCTCCAGGTGTTGGATTTTTTTCATCGACATACTGGGCAGTACTCTGTTTTCCAGAAGAAAAAAAAAACAAAAAATAATATCATGAGTTAGTTTTTTACAACACTATTAGTAGCTGTACACATTAATATTTATTTTTCAGTTTCGATTCTTACCAATGAATGGGGCATCATGATTGTAAACCATTTACATTGTGCACCCTGCGAGCTTGACTGAATGTTCTGCCTTAATTCGGCTTGAACTTCGTTCATAAGCTTTATTAGGTAGTTCATAACACCGGCTTCTATATCCGCCTCATTTATTATGTCTTGAAAATCTTTAGCACTTAACAACATGCTGACATCATTGTTTCTTCTTCTTATTTTACATTCTTCTGGAGCACTTGGAAAGTACATGTATACATAATCACTGCACATAAATTTAGTTTCGATTATGATAATAATATAGGCTAATGATAAAATTGCATAAAAAATAACTCCAATAGAGAATGATCATTCTCCGTTATGAAATGGACGGAGAATGTCATTCTTCGTTATGAATTGGACGGAGAATGTCATTCTCCGTTTTAAATGGGACGGAGAATGATCATTCTCCGTTTTAAAATAGACGGAGAATGGCATTCTCCCTTTATTTTGACCCAGAGAATGACATTCTCCGTCTCAATAAGGCGGAGAATGCTCATTCTCTAGGTCAAAATACAAGGAGAATGCCATTCTCCGTGTCGAAATAGACAGAGAATGTCATTCTCCGTGTCAGTGAGACGGAGAATGTTCATTTCTCTAGGTTAATGCAGTAAGAAAGGTCATTCTCCGTCTATTTTATAACGGAGAATGACATTCTCCGTCTCATATTAGGCGGAGAATGATCTTCCTTTAGGTCAAAAAACACAGAAAATGCCATTCTCCGTGTGTTTAAACACCATTCTCCGTCTCAAAATAGACGGAGAATGGCCATTTCTAGTTCAAATGACACAGAAAGGCCATCATCCGTGTATTTTATAGACGAAGAATGATCATTTTCATTTGCCGCGTCAATATAAACGGAGAATAATCATTCTCCGTTATAAATTGGACGGAGAATGTCATTCTCCGTTTTAAATGAGACGGAGAATGATCATTCTCCCTTGTAAATTGTACAGAAATTGGTTCAAGTTTAGAATACTTACGTTGGAGACATCCTTCTTGTGTATACGATGCTCCTGTATACTTGCTTCAGTTCATCGTCTGCAACGTTCCAAAGTCTGAGCTTCGGACATTGCATCAGCATTTTTCCCTCTTTAACAAGCTTTGCTGTTTGAGGAGATTCTTCCTCAAGTTCTTCAGAAGCTGACATCTCCTTTTTATTGTCGACCTTCTCGGGGCTGGAAGGAGCTTTTTTTTTCCCAGCAGGAGCTACTTTCTTTCTGGGACTGGAAGGATCTTTTCTTTTCCGACCAGGACCTGCCTTCTTACTTGTTGTAGCATCGGATGTTTTCTTCTTTTGCAATGTAGTAAAATCATCCTCATCTGCAGCAGGTACATTTGATCTTGTGTAATGCTTCTGGGGAACTGCTTGAGTATCCCCTCTTTCCATTGCTCTAGCCATTGCTTCAAGGTTAACGATTGTATCGTTCTTATTCTTGACTTCGTCATTCAACGAGGCAACTTCCTCTAGAAGTCTGTTATTATCATTAGTTAGCTTTTCATTCTCTTTTTTCAGATCCTCTGTCATTTTCACTGATATAAAAACAAACAACAACAAGAGGTATGATGTCAATATTATATAATCTTCTTTTTAAAAATAATGTCATTCTCCGTGTCAATTTAGACGGAGAATGACATTCTCCGTGTCAAAATAGACGGAGAATGCCATTCTCCGTGTCAAAATAGACGGAGAATGACATTCTCCGTGTCAATTTAGACGGAGAATGACATTCTCCGTCTAATATTAGACGGAGAATGTCATTCTCCGTGTCAAAACATACGGAGAATGGTCATTTCTATGTCAAAATACAGAAAATGTCATTCTCCGTGTCAAAATACTAGCGGAGAATGTCATTCTCCGTGTCAAAATAGACGGAGAATGTCATTCTAAGTGTGTTTTAATACGGAGAATGACATTCTCCGTCTATTTTATAACGGAGAATGGTCATTCTCCTTGTTAGATACATGTAATTACAGATTAAAATAGAAAAAAATATAAAATCTTACCTTTTAGAAGTAGCTCCTCAACATGTTGACGAAGCTTCTCATTATCAGCAGTAAGCTCAGACTTCTGCTTTCTCAGGGAGTCTAGTTCCGACCCCTGTGCCTCCAGTTCTTCAACTTGCTTAAGGAGTTTCTTATTATCATCAATAAGGAGCGATTTCTCATTCCTTAAAGAGTCTAACTCCTTCTCCAAGCCATCAGCAACGAGCCCCACAGCACGTTGTTGGGCTACATCTGCCGCTAGTTGCTGGGCTCTTTCCTGGAGTTGCTCATTCTCAGCGATAAGCTGAGATTTCTCCTGCAAGACACGCAACATGTCTACATTGTCAGCTGTAGAGGGTGCTGGTGCTTGAGCTTCAGCTTGTGGTTCTTCTTCATCAATAGAATTATCTCCACCTTCTATATATTGCTGCTCTGCTGGGACTTCTTCAAGTTCATCAACATTCAATGCAACAAGATCATTGAATATCAAATCCGAATCCATTTTAGCACCTTGATATTCATTTTTTAGGAATATCGAGATTTTATTCCCATCCCATGTGCAGAATCTCGGAGATGCGACTGTTGGTTTGCACTTCCTCTCTACCAGTCGACTGTGCTCTGCAAACCAATACAAGAAGTATATCGTACAACCTTCAATCTTCTTGTACGATATATCAACATCACCATCTTCAGATTTTGTGACAGCCCTCTTTATGCTATCCATGACGTACCCCAGTATAATCCGAGGCCAACAGATGCTTTTTATAACATCTGTGCTCTCCACCAGAGCGAAGAACTTGTATGGCAAGTTCGACCCCCCCATTCTGGTGAAGAATGCTGTTTGGCACAAGTTGAATACTATTAACTTGGCCACCTCATCGGGACTTGCATTTTCGCCCCCCAGCAGCTCTAATATCCTTTTCCTAACTTCTGCGTTTGAGACTTCAGCATTTTTGCCCTTGGAATTTTTCAGCAATCTTGTGAAGTGTTTTGTACACATGCTGAATGAGTCTGCTGGTGGGGGGGTCTTCTGCTTCTCAGTGATGATCTTCAAATACTTCTCATCAACTTCAGTGTCATCATTCATTGGCAGACCGAAAATGGTTGCCATCTCATCAGCAGTTGGTGCTACTTTGACACTGCTGCTCAATTGGAAATATCCAATTCCATCTTCTTCCAAATAAGTCCCCATCAACTTCTCCAGACCTTGGGTAACTTTAGATAGTTCTGATTTTTTCACCTTAGTTCTGTAGAATACATCTACGAAGTTGTAGAATCCTACATTCTTCAAGCTTTCGACAACTGCTTCAGGCAAATGGCGAAACTTTTCCTTCACCTCATCCATGAGAGAGAGTACTGGGGTGAATGTTGCACGGAAAAGTCTTTCGTCTCTGTTCCTGACAGTTTTTTTTCCCTAAAAACAACAACAATTAGGTTTACGTCAACATTCTTCTTTATTATAATAAAGAGAAAGCCATTCTCCGTCTAATATTAGACGGAGAATGTCATTCTCCGTGTCAAAATAGACGGAGAATGAGCATTCTCCGTTTTGTATTCAAACGGAGAATGCCATTCTCCGTGTCAAAATAGACGGAGAATATCATTCTCCGTCTATTTTGACACGGAGAATGGCATTCTCCGTTTTGTATTAACACGGGGAATGGCATTCTCCGCGTGTTTTAAAACGGAGAATGCCATTCTCCGCGTTAGCAAGACGGAGAATGCTCATTCTCCGCTTCAGAAAGACGGAGAATGCTCATTCTCTAGGTCAAAATACAAGGAGAATGACATTCTCCCTTTATTTTGACCCAGAGAATGACATTCTCCGTCTCAGTAAGGCGGAGAATGCCATTCTCCGTCTCATATTAGGCGAAGAATGCTCGTTCTTTAGATCAAAATAAAGGGAGAATGCCATTCTCCGTTTTAAAATAGACGGAGAATGTCATTCTCCGTCTCAAAATAGACGGAGAATGTCATTCTCCGTTTTGTTTTAACACGGGGAATGGCATTCTCCCTTTATTTTGACCCAGAGAATGACATTCTTCGTCTCAATAAGGCGGAGAATGCTCATTCTCTAGGTCAAATTACAAGAAGAATGCCATTCTCCGCGTGTTTTAATACGGAGAATGCCATTCTCCGTCTCATATTAGGCGGAGAATGCTCGTTCTTTAGATCAAAATAAAGAGAGAATGTCATTCTCCGTCTCAAAATAGACGGAGAATGTCATTCTCCGTTTTGTTTTAACACGGGGAATGGCATTCTCCCTTTATTTTGACCCAGAGAATGACATTCTCCGTCTCAATAAGGCGGAGAATGCTCATTCTCTAGGTCAAATTACAAGGAGAATGCCATTCTCCGCGTGTTTTAATACGGAGAATGCCATTCTCCGTCTCATATTAGGCGGAGAATGCTCGTTCTTTAGATCAAAATAAAGAGAGAATGTCATTCTCCGTGTGTTTAAACACGGAGAATGCCATTCTCCGTCTCAAAATAGACGGAGAATGGCCAGTTCTAGTTCAAATGACACAGAAAGGGCATCCTCCGTGTATTTTATAGACGGAGAATGATCATTTTCATTTGTCGCGTCAATATAAACGGAGAATGAACAAGACTCAAAGTTTTACCTTTTTTCTTCCCTTCTTCTTGATCTTCTTCTTCTTCCCCTGCTACTGCTTCTTGTTGTTCTTGATCTTGTTCTTGTTGTTCTCCGTGTTCTTGTTCTTCTACTGCTTCTTGCACTTCTTTTTCTTTTGGAGCATTTCGTCTACGAGCAACCTTCTTAACTTTCTTCCCTCCTTTCTGTTGTTTTCCAACTACTTCTTCTCCTTCTTCTCTAACTTGGTCTACTTCCATTGCTGATGATTGCGACATTGTGATGGAGATTCGCTGGCGATTTCTTGTAAGAAATTTCTAAGATTTTTGGAGGAGATGACCTAAAATCGCAACAGAACAGAGTATGGAAGAGGAGGGAGCGATAGAGACACTTTTTTGAAGAGTCTGGAATCGAACCGTTTTTCATAAAACTTGCTGGGTTTGTTGATATTCTTAATAAATTAGAAGGGCAAAAGGGTCATGCCGTGCCCTTTTTTTAATTTTTAAGTTAATGCTGGGCACGCGATGAAAGTTTATTTTGGGGTGGGTTTTTCATAAAACTTTTTAAATTTTTGGGCATTTCATAAATTTTCCCTTTACCTATTTATATAATATAGATCGTATGGTAGGTCACAAATTGAAAGAAAAAAAAATCGCCTACTCCGACTTTCACGAGACATACGAGAAACGATAATAAATCTCGTCGTTAAAAATTAACGAGGATCACAAATATAAATATCGGTGGGGGATAACCAACCTTATGATAAAGAACTCGTATTCGAGTAGAGAAAAAGAAGTAAAAGTTTTAGCTCAACATATACCTATGTTTGTTTTCAAAGCGCAAAGAGTCAATTCGAGAACAATCTTGTATTCTCAATCCTTTCGCAGCATCACCTGCAGTTTCACTGAGGTAACTGTTTCAAGGAAATGACATGTTGATCTCCAACTCTAAATCTTCTCAAGCATGCAAAGCATTCATCCAAGTGTTTGTTGTTCGTATAAGATTGTGCTCCACTTTTACGCATCACCAGCAGCTTTTGATTGACATTACCATAACTTCACTAATAAATGTTGAGGTAAAACCTGCTCTACAATGAGAGGGCCTTTATGGAACGTAATTTGCAAGAGACTGTTATCGCAAAGTGCTCTCTTTTGAGCATTGCCACACATCTACGGATAAGTTAATACATTGGTTGTCGATGCACAGAAGATGGTAATGGAAACCGAGAGCGATAGGATTTTATGGACTCGGCTTTCTTTCTTCGTGAGAACAAGATCAAGTTATTCTAAGTGACAAGAAAATGTTTAGACTAAGCTTAAGTGTTGCATGAAATATTTCTCACTAATGAATCGCTGACACAATCTTCCTTGGACCCTCCCTGCTCCCCCTCTCTCTTGGAGCACTCGATCGAGGCGTGGCCACGTAGAGTTCGGCAAGAAGGCGGTATCTATGGTTCCTCCGCTGCCGACTCGACTCTTCCTCCTCACTGACCGTGTCAAATGGGTTGCGTTTCACACAGTTGACAGACTTCGGAGAAGTTGAAGTAGAGATCATGCAAGTATAGCCCTCCTCCGCGGCCACAGCCAAGTCGGTGCTGCTCTCGCCGCTGAGCTGGACGAGCTGCTCCGCTGCCGATATCTCTGCCGCGGTGAAGTTGTCGAGAGGATGAAGGAGTTGGGATAATGGGATCAATGGGGGCTGTGCCATTTAATGGTTGCGCGGGGGTTCCTTTTTTCTTTGGGTGTTGTTTGCTTCTTTGGTAATGGTCCATTTATTTTATAGCTTCCTTCCACTCGTCGACACGGTTTGTGGGGATCAACATGCAAATCCATTTTTGGCTGCAGTAGAAAAATTGTGTAAAGACTAATGGTGTGACTGCCAAGAATTGTTTGTTTCAACTTTCTATATTAAGGGGTAACAGTGGAGTGGAGAAGTACTTTACGGAATCCTATACTACTTATATTTGTTTACTTGGTCATGTTTTACTACTTATATCAAGGGGTAAGAGTGGATGGTTATTTATTTTATTTTTTAATTGATAAGTGCATATATAATTTCAAAATTTTAAATTTTCACTATACTTTTATATATATATATATATATATATATATATATATATATATATATATATATATATATATATTGTCAATCAACTTTAATTAGTTCAAGTAGTTGAAATGGAAGACATTCACCCAGAGACCCGAATTCGAGCGAAATGGGAGCAATCAGGACCGGCCCTGGCCCAAGGCACCCGGACGGCCGCCCAAGACCCACAGACCGTGAGGGTTGAAAAAAATTAGTTTAAATATAAATATGTTAATAATTTTGTATCTAAAACAGAACTAGTATGTACCCATGGCCCTTTTTAATACAAATGTATTTTGATGTAGTGGTTAGTATGTTAAACACTTATACTAAAGGTCCTTGGTTCAATTTTTGATAGTAATTCTTTTTTTAGTTTTTAATATTTTTTATATTATGTATGGGGAGCCTTATTTTGAAAGTTCGATCCGGACCTCCATGAGCTCAGGGCGGCCCTGGGAGTAATTATTCTTCCATTTAATTAAAAATGGCAAATAGTGTAAGCATATGGTCGAGTATTGTAAGGTCTTCAGGCCTATGTGTGTGAATCGTATGAAGTTACATACATCTTCTACTCAGAAGAGTATAATATGTTAAGTTACACATCGAGAACCGAATCGAATAAGAGATTCGATTTCGGTTTGGTTTGAAAAACAAATTTCCTGGATTTTGGTTTCAAAAATCATAAAATTACTTATTAGGTTTCAATTTAGATTGTTTGTTTCGAGCCAAAACCAAAATCCAAATAAGAGTTATGCAATTATTAAATATTCTAAAATTTACCCATATTTTATGATTAAAAATATTGTATATTTTGAAAATAATAATGCTATGTATTTGTTTTAAAGTCAAACTTTAGTAATTTAATAAGTAGTCAAATTTTGGGTCCAAATTTGAAATACCACAGACGTATATATAAAATTATAAATTTTTAATATAATTTAATTATAATTTCAACTTTGTGTCGAGTCCATTAAGAAATAAAGATAGCTCAACCAAACTAATCGAATAAACCGAATCGATTATCGGTTTGATTTCTATTATGCCTAGTTTTGTTTCGATTTTTTTGGAATTTTTAGAATTTTGATTATTTCGGTTATGTTAAAACCGAATAAACCTAACGAGCACCCTCTGACACACATGGTCGAAGGACTAAAGGATAAATTATACGCTTGCTATCCATTGTTTCTTTTCTGTAAATTGGTTTGGGTTCTTAAATTTATTTATGTTATTTCCAAAACTTATGTGATAAGTTACTTGTTAGATGGTTTCCATCCATCCAACTCTGCTCGATGGGTTCAACCGAGGGAATCGACAGTGGCCATCTACCCCTATTTTAAGAGTTTGATAAATAAATACAACTTTGTCTCCCCTCAAATTTCCGATTTTGCCATCCTTGCCTCAAATTTCCGATTTTGCCATCCTTGTCAATCTAATTTTGATAGATTGATCCCTCAAAAGAAGTAAAATTATCCATTCAAATAAAAGCTACAAGAGAGCATAAAATAAAAGAGGTTGAGGGTATCAATAAATTTAAGATTTATGGATCCCTGTCCTATTTAGAAACCTAAAGCTACAAAACTGTTTTCCTTTGGCGTACTCTCACTACTTTCTCTCTCCATATAATTGCCCCTAGAAAATAATGATTGGTGTGATAGAAGATTTTTTTTTTTCTTTCTAATTGATATAGTCCCATGTTATTTCAAATTCTCATAATATCATCCTCGGTTATGTATCTTTTCTACCAAGATTGACAACTATAAATGAAAGATGCATGCTTAGGAATGAAAAAACAAGAGCATTTGGTTAAGTTAAAATTTTAACATCTATATTTTTGAACTTTTGTCTGCTAAATTCAATTTCTAATTTTTTATGTT
Organism: Iris pallida; assembly: GCA_029216955.1. Taxonomy (NCBI): domain Eukaryota; kingdom Viridiplantae; phylum Streptophyta; class Magnoliopsida; order Asparagales; family Iridaceae; genus Iris; species Iris pallida. The sequence continues at coordinate 104,889 of JANAVB010009616.1, forward strand.
TCAAGTAGTTGACAAAAAAAACTAGAATGAAAACATTTAATCGTATATATTTAACCAACTTTTACAATATATTCTACATGTCTTCTCCATTAAAGTTTATTCCAAACAATAAAAACTAATCAATGTTTAACTACAATTATCTTGAGACATAATCCTTAATTAATTGTTACTTTTTAAAGTATAATTAACTTCGACTCACAATTTTTTTTTGGGATATTTTGTAAAACCTCCCCTAAATAATGGGCTAATTTGCGAAATACCCCCTAAAGATCTCGAATTGGTAAAACCCCCTTTCCGTCAAGACGCTGTTTGATTTTGGGTGACGTGGCAATCCGTGTGTGTTATTAAGTAAAAAAATAAAAGTTAGACGAAAATACCCCTGCAAATTAGTCCATTATTTAGGGGAGGTTTTGCAAAATATCCCAAAATCGGTGGAGGAGGAGAGGAGTTCGCCGGAGATCTCGGAGGAGAGGTCGGGGTTCCCTTTCAGCGCGGAGTTCCTGTCGGTGATGCAGGAGATGATCAGGAAGGAGGTGAGGAACTACATGTCCGCCACCGCCGCCATGCTCGGCCGCGTCGCCGGCTCCTCGTGCAGGCAGCACAGCGCCACCTTCACCACCCTCTCCACCTCCTCCGCCGCCACCCTCCCTTCCATCCTGGGGTCCGCCAGCTCCACCCACCTCCCCTCCACGTGCTTCTCCACCGCCACCATGGGGAAGTACTCCTCGCCCGACCCGAACGACGTCGACCCGCTCGACCCGGCCGAGCCGCTGCCGCCGAAGCTGTTCTTCCTCCCCCTGACCATCTCCAGCAGGACCATCCCGTAGCTGTAGACATCGGTCTTGTCCGTGATCGCGGAGTTCGTCAGCTACTCGGGGGCCAGGTAGCCTCTGGTCCCCCTCATCGTCGTGAACAGCCCGGACTGGTCGGGGCTTATCAGTTTCGCCATCCCGAAATCCGCAATCTTCACCTGTCCGCCGTCGGCGAGGACCGGTCGAGCGAGCTGCGGTTCATGTAGTCGTACACCAGCATCCGGTCGGTCCCCTGTACGCAGTAGCCCCGGAGCCTGACGAGATTGACGTGGTGGATCTTTCCGATGACGGCGATCTCCGTGCAGAACTCCTTCTTCCCCTGGATCCCCATGTTGGTGATCCTCTTGACGGCGACCAGAGCGCCGTCGGGGAGCTCCCCCTTGTAGCCCCTTGTAGCCTGAAAGGGAACCCCGACCTCTCCTCCGAGATCTCCGGCGAACTCCTCTCCTCCTCCACCGATTTTGGAATATTTTGCAAAACCTCCCCTAAATAATGGACTAATTTGCAGGGGTATTTTCGTCTAACTTTTATTTTTTTACTTAATAACACACACGGATTGCCACGTCACCCAAAATCAAACAGCGTCTTGACGGAAAGGGGGTTTTACCAATTCGAGATCTTTAGGGGGTATTTCGCAAATTAGCCCATTATTTAGGGGAGGTTTTACAAAATACCCCTTTTTTTATAGTAAATTGTTGTTTACTTATAATTTTGCTGAAATTTTGAACTGTGCAAGACCATATAGTGTTATGTTAGTTAAATTTTTGCAATTAAACTTTATTCGTCCGCTTCTTTGTTATATCTTCTTATGTAAAAATTTGCGCCTACTCTGACTTTCGCAAGACATGCGAGAAACAATAATAAATCTCGTCATTAAAAATCAATGAGGATTACAAATATAAATATTGGTGGGGGATAACCAACCTTATGATAAAGAACTCATATTGTTGTAGAAAAAAGAAATAAAATTTTAGCTCAACATATATCTATGACTGTTTTCAAAGCGCAAAAAGTAATTGATCAAATTCGAGAACAATCTTGTATTCTCAATCCTTCGTATCATGACCGGCAAGTTTATCTGAGGTAACTTGTTGGGGCACAACGGAAATAAAACCAAGAAATCAGAGAATACCTTAGATAAAATTCACAACCACAACGACAATGATTTACGTGGTTCGACCAAGATGCCTACTTCCACGGACGTGGGTGACTCAGTTCTACTATAAAGAAGAAAATGACCCTCTCAAGGACGTGGGTGACTCAGTTCGACCAAGATGCCTACAACCACAACGACAATAACCCTCTCAACACTTCTTTCCGTGCTCTAAAAAATTCTCTGTTGGCATATTGATTTTGATACATTGACTATAATTAACCTCCGTACTACTTTAGTTCTATTACTCTAAAGGAACGAAATGTACTATTCAAAGCTAGAAAGAAAGACGACTCCATCATTTACAAAACCTAGCATTGTTCATAAATCGCACTCAATAATCCAAGATCAGAAGCTCTAATGGTTTTCCGAGTGTCTGTAAGTGTCTAGAATATCCTGTAAACACTTATGCTTGGATGACAAACTAAAAGCTAAAACATTTCCATCATTAAACAAAGAATCTATGAAGAAGCGGAAGTTCCGAAGGATTTTCGTAGATATCCGACAGATAATCTGAACTGAGACAACAAATATTTGTTGGATCAATCGGATCATCTTTCGAATATCTGCGGACTTCCATCAGATAATCTGAACCGAGACAACAAGTATTTGTTGGATCATTCGGATCATTTTTTGGATCACCGTAGATCTCCGTTGGATCATCCGAACTGAAACATCAAGTATTTGTCATTCAGATCATCTTTCGGATAACCGCAGAACTCCATCGGATAATCCAAATTTCCTTGCTTGCTATTTCAAATTCAAATCCAACGGCCAGATGTCAGAGCATTAATGCATCCAACGGCTATATTTCTATCCGTTACTATTGGGTCGGATAGTCCGTCGGATTTTCACGAACATCCGTCGAATAATTCGACTCTGCGCAGGAAATACCTCATACTCTTGGATTTGTATAATAGACTTCCTCCTTCAAAAATGCTCATTCACTTAAGCCTTAAATTTTTCATGTACTAAAGTGCTCCACCATAACTCTACAAAGCTTTCATTTGTCATCCACAAAAGTGTTAAGAGTTATTTCAAAAGAGTTCTAACATAGATCTTCCAAGTGTTGAAGAAGATCAAAATCTTTTCTCTTGTGTTTGTTGAAGTTGACGAGGCCTCGGATAAAAACTCGTGTGTAAGAAGTTAACGAGTCTTTGGATCAAAGTTCATGTTGTACTATTTATTCAAATAGTGGATTTAAAGCCGGAGAGAGTTTCGGGAGTAGAGTGCCCCATGGGAGGATACCAGGATACATCGAGTATTTGCTTCTCTCTAGATAACTTTTAAATTACTATCTACCTTGCTTATTATTGTTGGTAATTATTTTATTACCCTATTCATCTCCCTCTAGGGTTCTATAATTGGTATCGGAGCCTAGTCCCTTAATTTGGGGGTTTTTTAGGGGCACCCCCATTTCTACTAGGGGCAGCCCTTACTTAGGGGACAGCCCATTGGGTGGAACTTTTACTAGGAGGCAGCCCAAATTTTACTAGGGGGCAGCCCAACCCCCCAAACTCATTTTTTCATCTCATTTCATCATTTCCTCTCTCTCTCCTCCAAAAGAAGAAAAAGAGAAGAGCTCTCTCATCTCCCTAAACCCTACAAATTTCTCCTCCACCATTCCTCCACCCATTTTCTTTCACGAACTCTCCCACGTTCGACGAGATGACACGCAAGTCGAAGACATCGGATGCTAGGTACGTTTTTCCCTAATTTTGTTCTATAATTTTCTAAATTTTTTTTTGAAACCCTAGAATAGTTTTAATTGTCTAAATTTTTTTGATAATTTAGGTTTATAATGTATTTAGGGTTTATAAATGGCATTTTCGAACACGACAAACCCACAATATCTCTTCAAACCCTAACCCTAGAAAACGACAAACTAGCGAGTCGTTTCTGTTGGCCGAGTACAGTAGGACTGCCAAGGTTGTGGCAGTCCTCATGTACACAAGGACTGCCACAGTCCTGGCAGTCCTCTGTTAATAGAGGACTGCCAGGCCTGTGGCAGTCCTTGTGTACATGAGGACTGCCACAACCTTGGCAGTCCTAATGTACTCAGTTCTGGGGGTAAGAATAGGGGGTAACAGTCGCACAAATTAGGGGGTAACAGATCTATTTTAGTCTGTATTAGTTATTAATTGTACGGTCGCACAATCTATTGTTCTATAGGTGTGACAGTCCTCCGGACGCACCAAAAAGAATACGTCCCACCGCATCAAAGCGGAAGGAACGCGCCGAACGTCCTCTTGAGCGCCCGATAACAATTTCCGAACCGGAGGGCCAAGGTCGGGCTGGGACACGGAGACCCCCACCGGTTGCACAAGCTCGGTCGAAGCAACGAGCTCGTACTCCTTCTCCTTCCAGTGATGACGACGACGTGCCACTTAGCCAACTCCTACCACCACGTCAAGAGGAGGACGGTCCTTCTGAAGAGGCCGGTCCTTCTGAGCCGCCTGTCCGGCCTCCAGGTTGCTCAATGTTGGCTTCTTTTGAGAACCATATTGCATATGCAATATGGAAGGACCCGGTATGTGCATTACTTTTGTAAGCTAGCAGTTCAGTATATGATATCTATATGTATTTTATATGTTTTATGTTTTTATATGTTGTTTGATATACAGAGGACATATCGTATGCTTAGGGCTGTGAGTCACGGGAAGAAAACCGTGTCTTGGCCGTTTAGAAGCTTACCGGAGGCCGTCCAGGAGAAAATCGTACCGAGCGGTTTACATAATTTGGCTGATTATGCCTATAGGACAATGGATAGTGCCCTGATATCCGCCTTTGTGGAGAGATGGCACCCGGAGACCAATACGTTTCATCTCCCATGCGGGGAGATAACCATTACACTTGACGACGTGTACCAGATACTAGAGCTACCAGTTACCGGTCGCGTCATGACCAAAGAACATTACAGAGATAAAAAATCGACAAAATGGTACTCAAAGATCGTCAAGTTTGTCTCAAGTAACCTTGGACTTGAGGAAACTAGTTTTACAACTCTCCCGGGCTTCAAGAAATCATATGGAATTCCTCTTTCATTTCTGGTGGAGCACTTCAGGAATATGGAATTGGATGAGGATGATTTTGAATTGGTCGACGCGATGGCCCGTGCTTACATGCTGTTCGTCCTTGGAACGGTAGGCATTTCGGACAAGTCTGGAACCTCGATACATGCGAGGTACATGCTCAATTTATTGTCCGTGGATGACTTCATCGATATATCGTGGGGTAGCGGTATTCTCGCCTATCTTTACCGCGAACTCGGCATCGCATCCCGTGTAGGGGTGAGCATCGGTTCGGTTCGGTCCGAACCGAACCGAAAAAATTAAAACCGACTCAAAACCGAACCGACCAAATCAAAACCGAACCGAACCGAATTAGTTCAGAACCGAACTTGAACCGAACCGAATTGGTTCGGTTCGGTTCATCGGTTTTTCGGTTTTATATATATTATATATATATATATAATATATATATATATATATATATATATATATATATATATATATATATATAAATAATATATATATATATATATATATATATATATATATAAAGTTATAAACCGGTTTACAAGTTCGGTTTTCGGTTCGGTTCGAAAACCGAACCCAAAAACCGAAAACCGAACCGAAAATAAAAAAAAAACCGAACCTTCAAACCGACAACCGAACCGTTTAAAAAAAAACCGAACCGAAACCTTATTTCGGTTCGGTTCGGATCGGTTTTCGGTTTTCAACCGAGTTTTGCTCACCCCTAATCCCGTGTCGGGACTAAGACAATTGCTGGATGCCAGATTCTGCTACATGTAAGAAAACTTTCAACGATTTAATCTCGTATACTTCATTTTGTTGTTTATATTTTGTGACTATTAACTTAGTAATTGAATAGGCATGGATATACGAGCACTTTCCGATGCTCAGGCGGGGTGACCAGAACCCAATCTATTTTGAACAACTTCCTAGAGTGGCTCGATGGAGGCCGGCCCAGGTGGAAACCAAAGATTGGCAAATCCTGGCTTCCATTCGTGAAGTACTTGACAATTTGGTACCGGAAGAGGTAATAAATTGGGACTAACCTTAATTTTTCATGTTAAGTTTTTTTTTTGCTGTTAACTGTTTTCCTACAGATATTTTGGGATCCATACCGAGATTTTTGCGAGGGGAGTCGTGCCATCCAACCAGTTTCTTTATTTTATGGCATGATCACATGCTATGATATCAAGGAGCCGTACATGCCTGATCGTGTACTTCGGCAGTTCGGCTTCGTACAAAGTGTGCCGAAGCGCACACTACAGATGTTGGAACCTCCCCGCGGGACCCAACCATTGAACTACAAACCGGCGTGTTTCGACTGGGTGACCGACTTCTACTCCGAGTGGTAAAGGCACCTGCTTCGGGAAGATGAGAGCCAACCGGTCACCCAGATGGCCGACTGCAGCAAGGACTACATGCCGTACTTCCGGCGGGTCGGACATCCCAAGTTGTTGAACCCTACAAACCCGGGTCCCTCGGTCGTAGTAGCTGTTGGAAATCTTCCTTCCAAAAATATCTTGTATGCTTCATTGGTGAAGATGGTGAGTTCCGCATTAGTAGTTAGTTCGAGATTTTCATGTTTGTATACTAAATTCAATTATACTTTCATTTACAGTCTAGAAGGGCGAAGGAACTGGCCAAGACACTTCGGAGCGCTTGCCAAAGTGACACTAGTGTCTTGGTCGACACTAGTACCTTGGTCGCCAACGAGCTTGAGCGCATCGACGACGAGGTTGAGTTCCCATTCATGCGTAATGCGGAGTCTCGTTCGAAGGCCCGCCATGATATGTGATATGATTGTCTAACGTCTGGCTGTATGATGTTGAATACTTGTGTCCGTCTTGTAAACTATTTTGGATGTGTGCTGGATATGTTGATATACTTCTGTTAGATATGTGATATGTTGGATATGTGATATGTGTTGGATATGTGATATGTTGGATATGTGATATGTGTTGGAACTACTTGTGTGGATATGTGATATGCTGGATATGTGATATGTGTTGGCTGGATATGTGTTGGATATGTGATATGTGTTGGCACTATTTGTGTGAATATGTGATATGTTGGATATGTGATATGTGTTGGCACTATTTGTGTGGATTTGTGATATGCTGGATATGTGATATGTGTTGGCTGGATATGTGTTGGATATGTGATATGTGTTGGCACTATTTGTGTGAATATGTGATATGTTGGATATGTGATATGTGTTGGCACTATTTGTGTGAATATGTGATAGGCACTATTTGTGTGAATATGTGATAGGCACTATTTGTGTGAATATGTGATATGTTGGTCATGTTAGATATGTGATCACAGAACATTTCAAGTTGGACTGCCACACACAGGGCAGTCCTTCACAAGTGTAGGACTGCCCTGTGTGTGGCAGTCCTATCTAAAATGTGCTGTGATCAAATCACAGAACATTTCAAGTTGGACTGCCACACACAGGGCAGTCCTTCATAAGTGAAGGACTGCCCTGTGTGTGGCAGTCCTATCTAAAATGTGCTGTGATCAAATCACAGAACATTTTAAGTTGGACTGCCACACACAGGACAGTCCTTCATAAGTGTAGGACTGCCCTGTGTGTGGCAGTCCTATCTAAAATGTGCTGTGATCAAATCACAGAACATTCCAAGTAGGACTGCCACACACAGGGCAGTCCTTCATAAGTGTAGGACTGCCCTGTGTGTGGCAGTCCTATCTAAAATGTGCTGTGATCAAATCACAGAACATTCCAAGTGTAGGACTGCCCTGTGTGTGGCAGTCCTACTTGGAATGTTCTGTGATTTGATCACAGCACATTTTAGATAGGACTGCCACACACAGGGCAGTCCTACACTTATGAAGGACTGCCCTGTGTGTGGCAGTCCTAGCTAAAGTAGAGGAAACATATATTGGACTTCATTTTTTACACCCAAAAACACACAAAACACACATGTATAACACTCAAAACACACATGTATAACACACAAAACACACATGTATAACACCCAGATAGAAGACATATAACACCTGGATAAAATTAAGAAACATATATTGGACTTCATATTTCATAGTTTAATGTATACAAAAGTGGTACTCTATAACCAAAATGCCAAAAAGTATACAAAAGTGGTCCTCCATATAACACATTGATACTCAGTCGATTTCGACGTCACAGTGGTCTGCAGGTAAGTCTCTTGGCTCCTCAAACTTCAACAGCTTCTTACAATGGTCGATTTGATGATCGAAAGGTGTGGTCCAAGCTCTGGCTTCGACCGGTACTCTTTTGTACCAAACTGTTGAAGGTGGAGGAATCGGAGAATGACCGATCATCTTCAGTATGACGAAGTGGTCACCGATGTGACCTATAGTACATAGGTTAGAATGTCCGTGGTCCGACGGAGGTGCGCACATCGGAAAGAATGTTTCTCTAATACCCATCGAGAAAATTACGAGAGGTATCATGTACCTATTGGCAAATAAATAGCCGGCAGACGGGACTGACATGTAGTGGTCTGTCCCGGTAACACTGTCGGTGCAAGGGATACTTAACAACAAACTTGCAACCGTTTCTTCGCTTAGGAGACGGGAGTAGAATGGAAGACGAGTCTCTAACTCCTCATACAGCTCCTGCCTCACCCGTCTCCATCCGTCTTTGACATCATAACCAAGATGTCTTGCAAGCACATGGAATCCACAATGGCCATCACCGGGGACATCGACAATAGACCAAATGTATCGACGAAGCTCAGGTTGGAATTTATCAATATACATGTTCAGTGTCTGGCTTGCAACGATATCTTCTCTTGGGAGGTCCATTTTCTCCAATTTTCGGCGATTGACAAGCTTTCCCTTCCGTGCGGGCGGAGCTTGCTGTAAGCTTCGTTCAACATGCTCAAAGTGCGATGGATCTCTCCTAGTTGACTCCAGCCTTCTCTTCTGTGAACTAGTCAATCTTGTGTGAGGCCTGCCTTTAGGATTGGAAACAACGGTCGGCTCATGCATTGTAGTAGTGACCGGACATGCTATTTCTTGCACTTTAAGCTCAATGGACTGCCGCTCTGCTGCTACTGAGGCTAACCACCTTGCGTGAAGAAGTTTCACACTTGGCAAAGAGAAGAAATCATCGCTCGTCTTCACCACAGGCATCATAGACAACTGCCTCCAACGTTGATCTACTGCTTCTACTGGAATAGGAATGAATTCACGGCGATATTCATTAATCTGATGTGCACAAGGGAGGCCCAGTGTATGTCGATGTACACACCCGCAAACTTGGGGATCAAACCCGACATCCTTTGACCTTTCAATCTCATCACATATTAATGTCAACGCCGTGTGTGATACCACGCGAACTACAGCATCTAACAGTACATTCTTTCTATGCTCATGCTTGACTATATTTAAGCTCATCTCAAATGATGCCTTAATTTCATTCACGGTCCGGTCTACCATAAGATGTATAGCTTGCCAAACAGAGACAAAGTTGCCGAGAGATGATTTTAGTTGTCTCTTCACTACAGAGTGTGCTCCTTCGACACGGTTGGTAGTTGTCGTGCCGTAATGCTTCACCAAATTCGTCCATGCTAAGACGAAGTGTTCTTTGTGCGGGTCAAGCCATGTATCTTTGATGTATGTAATGCATGTCGGCTCCCTCGCCTCCCACTTATCCTTGAACATGTACCATGCGGCGTCGTAACTGTCAATCGTAGAGGCTCGCCACACACAATTCCAGTCATTGGAGAATTCTTGAAAATTTTGCATGTCAATTTTACCTTCCTCCTTATGAAACTTCAACTTACATTGGGCTTCAATATTACGATTGACATGCCAAGTGCATAGCAATGTATCCGCTTGAGGAAAAACAATGTGAGTAGCATTTATTAGGGCATACTCTCTATCGGTCACAAGAACTGACGGCTCTGTATGACCGTTGTAAAGTGTTTTCAGTTTCTCCAATGCCCAAGTGTAGTCTTCAAGTTTTTCACTCTTCATGAAGCAAAATGCCACCGGGAATATTTTTCGAGTAGAGGTGAATCCGACAATATGAAGGAGAGGCATCTTGAACTTGTTGGTCTTGTACGTGCAATCAAGGACTAACACGTCGCCAAAAGACCTGGCCAGATTTGTGCAATCTGGATGAGCCCAAAAGATTGAAATTACTTCCTTACTCTGGGGATGGGTTCTATGGAACTCAACGTAGTGATTATCGGCAAGCAACTTCAGCACTTCTTGCATCGCCATTCTTGATTTGTTCCGGACAGCGTTCGAAGAAGATAGGGCGTTGTATATTGACCTCATCGTAGACATGTTCTTCTCATTTTCATGCCGTATGACTGAATATATTTGTCTAGGTGCAACACCGGAAATAGACAAGTCTTCGGCTATCTTCTTCTCCGTAGGGTTCAACCGTCCGACATACGGATGACCCAATAGTGTCTCGGCAATCTCATGATTGTGGGTTCCATTCTTCACTTGTACTGACCACTTCCCTTCTTCTTCTTTTCTAATCTGGATCGTGAATGGACAACCATATTTCCTCGTTCTAGCTTTCTTTCTTGGAACGTTATCTTGGATAACTATGTCTTTCTTGTGCGATCGGAACACACCACCTCTTTCACAACCAACCATAACACTTTGTCGTCCCGTGCGATTTCGGGCCGATCTGGATATCACTAGAACCAACTTGTTTTCCCTTCCAACTTCTCGACACCATTGTACCGCATCGTTGCTTGATGGAAACGAAAGATCGGTCCAAAATAAATGCCCTACATCGATTGCAATTGGAGCATGTACCGCAACCTCGGAAGATCGAAAGTCCTACAATAGAAGTTAAAAGTCAAAACTAAACAATTACATAAAGCGTATTATTATTTATAGAGGAGTCTGTATTATTATTTATAGAGAAGTTTGTTCTTGGTCACAAGTTGAGACACTTCAAAGTAACATTGTCCATTTGGATCAATGTTCATATTTGGGTTATATATATATAAATCTGGATTAACTAGTTAGATAGTACTAAAAGGAAAATCACATATTGGTGTGATATACAAATAACTTAGAAGGCATTAAACCTATAGGCTACAAGTGAAATTCCATCAACCTTTAAGACAACACTTATAAATATATACATATGTACATTAACACACATTCCTACAGAGAACTGCCATAGATTGGGCAGTCCCTCACATACATTGGACTGCCACAAATGTGGCAGTCCCTCACATATACATGACTGCCACATCTTTGGCAGTCCTATATATGTGAGGGACTGCCCAATCTGTGGCAGTCCTCTGTGTCGAAGTTCAATTTTTCACTCTACGTAAAGTTCAAATGTAGTTACCACGATGATTTTCGATGCGTCAAAGTGTTCTTCGGATGTGTTGGGAGGATAATATCCAGCATTTGATGGTCCGGGTTGATCCATTGTCTATTTCTTTATACATTAAACAAAAAATTCCACTTTTATATGTAAAATTTAGGTTAAAACTTAAAATATTACACAAAAATAAATTCGACGACTTACAAATAAATAAGAGAAGTGATTGACACTGTATTCTACCAAAAATCTTCAACGATTTTTGGTTGGGGGACAATTTCACCTAGGTTAGGTTAGATATAGGTTTATATGAGTAGAAGAAAAAAAAGAAGTGGAGGAAGAGAAGTAGGAAAAGAAGAAAGAGAGATGAAATAAAATGAAATTGGGTTTTATAGCTTTTTTTGGGCTGCCCCCCCTAGTAAAAAAACCCAATGGCAAACTTGTAAATTTTTCAAAAAATTTTTGGGTTGTCCCCTAGTAGAAAATGAGGTGCCCCTAAAAAAAACCTAATTTGGATTTACCTCCTTAGAGTGATCAATGGCTACTAACCCTAGTCTCAACTCATCCATAATGAGGGACACTCCACAAATAGACCTCCTCTATTTGGTGGAACCAACTATAACTATTGGAGGATTAGGATGAGCATCTACTTAAAATTCCTAGATTTTTATCTATGAGATTGTGTTGTAAATGGTATTCCTAAATCTTCCCACTACAAGAAAAATGACGATTCTTGACGGTTTATTTCTTGACGGTCGCAGAAAATCGTTAAGGAAAGGGATTATCTTGACGGTTTTAGCTTTACGTTAAGAAAGGACACGTTTTAAGTTAATTTAGCAATTTTATAGCATAATAGTTGACGGTTTTAGAGGATCCGTCAAGAAACACTATTTTATTTAGTGACGGTTCGATAATAACCGTTAACTAATATAGGCAATTGATAAGGGCACTGCATAATTTGATCGGGGCTAGCCCATTTGTAAGTTTGTGTTATTTACAAGTTTGCCATTGAAAAAATTTATTAGGGCTAGCCCACTCTTTAGTATAAAAGTCACTTTTTTTTTTTCCTATTTTTTTTCCTCTTCTTCTTCCTTAACCCATCCAAGAAGAAGAAGAAGAAGAAGAAGAAGAAGAAGAAGAAAAGGAAGAAGAAGAAGAAGAAGAAGAGAGGAGTTAGGGTTTAGGAGTTAGGCCTAGCTATTTTTTTCCTCTTCTTCTTCCTTAACCCTAATATTGGTGGAAATCCTAATATTGTTATCCCTAATTTTTTTTCTCATTTCCAATTTCGATGGCACCCAAAGGCTCCTCATAATATACGAACCATAATATGGGAGGAAACCCCAATATTGCTGTTCAACTATTGCAAACAAGGACTGTCCAATTTTCTGGCAGTCCTACCTACTGACTGGACTGCCAGAAAACTGGGCAGTCCTAAGTCACAGCATGTGAAACAAAGGACTGTCCATTTTTCTGGCAGTCCTTACAGTATGTAGGACTGTCCAGTTTTCTGGCAGTCCTGAATACAGTAAGGACTGTCAGAAAAATGGGCAGTCCTTTGTTTCACATGTCGTGACTTAGGACTGCCCAGTTTTCTGGCAGTCCATTCAGTTTGTAGGACTGCCAAAAAATTGGGCAGTCCTTTGTTTCACATGTCGTGACTTAGGACTGCCCAGTTTTTTGGCAGTCCATTTAGTTTGTAGGACTGCCAGAAAATTGGACAGTCCTGGTCGACGCACAGTTTTTTCGTTCGTGCATACTTGTGTTTAATTTAAATGGATAATTTCCCACTCCAAATGTAGTTTAATTCAAATGGGCTACAGACAATTGAAATAAACAATGTAATGGATGCTTGAATTTTTTAATTTAATTTCTAGGGTTTTGGAAACAAATAGAGAAAGAATTTGGGTGCCATCGATCTTCTTGAGAAAAAATTTGGAAGAGAAGGGGAAGAAGAAGAGAAAATTTATAGGGTGGAAGAAATTTCTAGAAATTTTCAAATTAACTTCTTGCTTGGAGATGGAGAAATGGTGGAGGAGAGAGGAAGAAGAAGAAGAGAGGAGTTAGGGTTTAGGAAGAGAGAAAATTTTTTTGCAAATGAGAGGGAAAATTTGGGTTTGGAGAAATTTTACTTTGGGACAGCCCTAGATAAAAAAAATGGGCTGTCCTGAGTAAAACCCCAAAAAAATTGGGCTAGCCCCAATCCGGGCTAGTCCCGATCAAAAAAGGCAGTGCCTTTATCAATTGTCCTAATATATGTGCGAAAAAATTGTCGCAATTTTTTTAGATACCATTATAGTAATTTTTTAATTTTTTATATTTGTTGACGGTTGGCGGTTCTTTTTTTATGAATAAACCACAAACCAATCTTTCGATCGATCTCGAGAAAAGAAACCCTCTTCTTCCATCAGAAATTCTCCTCTACTCCAAAACCCCTATCTTTCTCTCTCTCTTTCTCTACTAAAAAATCCCTCTCCCTCCATCAGAAATCCCCCACTACTCCAAAGCCCCCCCTCTCTCTCTCCCTACTTAAAAATCCTTCTCCCCGATGGCCTACAGGGAGAAGCCGACATCTCCTCGGTCCCCAACCAAGAGAAGTCGGCAGGAAGAAGAGCCATCGAAGCCGATTTCGACAACGAGGAGGACGTTCTTGATGAGGGCGACGTAGACCTAGGTCCGATTTCTCTTTCCTTTTTTTCTTATTCTAGGATTTTTTTGTGATTGAACTTGGATTTGATTCTTGATGTGTGTATGATTGTGTTTGGCTTTGCTTTAAATTTTAGGGTTTGAATTTGCTTTAAGATTTTGAGTTTGGTTTTCTTTAAATTTTCTATTGGAGTATAATTTTGAGGTGCAAAGAATCATGGACCGTAAGGAGAGAACAGGGACCAAAAATTTTGAGCTGCCCCAGTTTTGGTTCCAGAAGAAAATATTTTCCCAACAATTTACTGCTTGTGATCTGTACTCGGTCTGCGTATTGATCGATTTTTGAATTAAGTAGGGATCATGCTGTCGAAATTTAGGGTTCAGGTTGTTTTCTCAATTGGTGTCTGTATCTATCATTTATTGTAGAAATTTGAAATCTTGCCATTTTAATTAGGGTTTTTAATATTCTCTCATGTGTTTCCTTTACTGGTGCTTGAAGAAATTCGAAATCTTGTGCTTTTCCATAAAAATTGTGTCTTGGTACTGAACTAGGATTCTTATACATTGATATTACAAGCAATATTCTTATTGAGATGGAAGTAGTATCATCAAAAGAAAACAACACCGAGGGAGAAGAAATGGAAAGAGACATATGGTATGGATACGCATGTAGACCAAGTCGCTATTGACGACAAATCATTCAGAGGAGGCGGATAATCCGGTGCCCACGTCGGTTTCGGGTTTGTTGTTGCATATTGTGGATACGCATGTGGACCAAGATATCGTGACGAAGCTCGAGATGGAGCTGGACTCTGTTGAGCTTGAATTGGACAAAGGTAATATTTTGTGTTGATCACTTAAGCCTCTGATGTTGGTTTTTTGTAGTACTTCAAGTTTTAGGTTCTGTTATTATTATCGACAATGCCTTTGATATTTATTTGGTGATATTGTACTCGGTGTTGCGTAGAAGATTTTATGATTCATTATCTACTTTGTTGTGCTCACACATTATTATGTACTCGGTCTCCGTATTGATCTGAGTACACTTCTTCATTTTTTTCTACCCAGGTCTTTGGATCCCAACAATTTTAACCATACTATTTTCTTGTCATTATTATGCTCACACATGAGTACGATTGAGAGGTTGACAGAATGTATGAAAACACAAATGGGAAGCTAACAAATTTAAGGAAAGATGTCAGGATCTTTCACAGAAAATACATATGGGAATCTCTATGGTACTCAAAGTTTTGACTTAGTCACTTCAAGAAAAATGGCCATTCTTGACGGTTTATTTCTTGACGGTTTATTTCTCGACGGTCGTGAAAAACCGTCGAAAAATGGGTTACCTTGACGGATTTAACCTTACGTCAAGAAAGGACATGTTTTATGTTAATTTAGCAATTTTATAGTATAATAGTTGACAGTTTTAGATGATCCGTCAAGAAACATCATTTTATTTATTGACGGTTTGGTGATAACCGTCAACTAATGCATATGTAAAATAATTGGCACTATTTTTTCAGCTGCCATTATTGTAAATGTTTAAAATATTCTATATTTGTTGACGTTTTGTGGTTCTTTTTTATCGAGGACCCAGAGCCCCAATTTTCAATAGATCTACGAGGAAACCTCTCTCCTTCTTTCAGAAAACCCCCTATCTCTCCAAGAAATTTCCCTCCTCTAAGAAACCCTTCCCTCGGTGGCTACGCGACGCCCCCGACCAGGCAAAATCCTCGATTCCCGACCAGGCAAAGCCGACAAGAAGAAGAAGAGTCACGGTGATGTCATCTACTTCTTCGATGATGCAATCGTCGAAGCCGATTTGGACGACGACGGGAAGGATCTCGACAATGATGGACTAGGTCCGATTTCTCTTTTATTTTTTTTTTCCTTATTTTAGGGTTTTTTTCATGAGTGAAGTTGGGTTTGATTCTCGCTCTGCCTCTGGTTTTTATTCTAGGGTTTTTTTTCATGGGTGAAGATGGTGGTGCACCCCCTGCGGGAGCAGCTAGTGGGGGCCCACGTCGTCTGCCTCCAGGTGGCCACTCCGATCGACCACCTCCCGCTCCATCATCACGATGATCGACTCCTTTCTCCCCAAGTATCCGACTAGCAGTTTTTATTTTTTTACCCTTTTTTTCCTCTCCCATCTCTCTCTCTCAATTTCCTTTTTCTCAATCAAAAGAAATGGTCATCAATTGACATAAATTTCTTAATCAAAAGAAAATGTGTTCTCCATGGTAAGTTATCCTTCTTTTTTCCTTCTTTTTTACTCGGATTCTGAATTTTTTTGTATTTTTACTCTAAATCTAGGGTTTCCAAAGAGCAAAAAGAAAGTGGTTCTGTAAAAGCAAAACCGATATGGAGGGAAGTGGCGAGGAGGACAGTGACTAGGAAGGTGTAAAGAGCAGCGAGCAACCACGACAGACTCAGCCAAGGTATCCACCGATCTACACCAAATATATATAGAACCCTAGAGGGGGGTGAATAGGGAAATAAAAATAACTTAAGCACAAGAAGCAATATACGTCAAATAAAAAGAGAGAGTAAGAAGATCAAACACAAGATGTACCCTGGTATCCTCGCTAGAGGCAATTCAGTCCCGGAACTCTCTCCGGCATAAATCCACTATTTAATAAAATAGTACACACGAGTTTGAATCCGAAGAACTCGCCAACTTCAACACGAGTTTGGATCCGAAGAACTCGCCAACTTTAACACACGAATTTTCTTACGAAGGCTCGCCAACTTCAAAGAAATGAGAAGATAACTTGTTGATCTTCTAACACTTGAAGATCAAAATTTACAACTCTTAAATACTCTAGCACTTTGGGAGAGGATGACAATTAAAAACTTGGTAGAGTATTAATGGTGGAGCTCTTGGTTGTTTGAAAAATTTATGGCAAGAGTGGATGAGACTTCTAGAGAGAGAAGGCTTTCATTTATAAAGAAACCAAGAGTATGTAGCATTCAATGCTCCTGGATACAGCCTGACCGGCATACTGTCGGTATGGACCGGCATGCCGTCGGTATGCCGGTCGAACAGTAACGGTCATAATTATATCCGTTGGGAGCATTTAATGCTAGTGTCTGCCATTCAAAAATCAAATTTCGTAACCCGGTATACCGTCGGTATGCCGTCGGTATACCGATGTTTGTCACAGAACATTTTGTGATAAACAAAACGGTATACCGTCGGTATGCCAGAGCATACCATCGGTATGCCGATGTTTGTCACAGAATATTTTATGGCTCACAAAACGGTATACCGTCGGTATGCCGGAGTATACCGTCGGTATGTCGATAATTATCACAGAACGTTTTTGAGGCAAACGAAACGGTATACCGTCGGTATGCCGAAGCATACCGTCGGTATGCCGAAGCATACCGTCGGTATGCCGACGTTTAACACAGAACGTTTTTTGGTCCACAAAACGGTATACCGTCGGTATGCCGGAGCATACCGTCGGTATGCCGATAATTCTCACAGAATGTTTTGTGGTCAATAAAATGGTATACCGCCGGTATGTCGGAGCATACCGCCGGTATGCTATTCTATAAGAACTTGATTTTTGACTGAAGAATTAGGAAGACTTTTAGTTTTGTCATCCAACCTAAGTGTTTGCAGAAAGACCTAGACCTTGAACAGACTCGAAATCTTGAAGTGTTGAGAGCCGTCTTTTCAAGGAACGTCGGTCTTTGCTTCAGTCTTCAAGGCATGGTTGGTATTCTTGAATGGACAGACTTTATGTAGTAGAGCTTCTGAAATGATGTCAATCTGATAACAGAGAAAACTAAACTACGAAGATGCTGTTAATATTATCAAAATAAAATGTGCCAACAATCTCTCCCGTTTTGATAATTGACAAAATAGAGAGATAGCATCTTCAGGGAGTGACTCCCCCGTAGGTAGACAACTCCCCCTCAATACATTTTCTCCTCCTTTGCCACTTAGTCAAAGATGGGAATATAAAAACAAGTAGCATGTAATATGGAACACAGTATCATAGACAAAAGCATGCATTGATAGATAAAAAGTTTGGAATGGGTACATGCATGACAAGTCAGAAAATACTACATAAGAACTGATAAAAACTCTCATCTACGAGAGTTTAACAAGACAATAAAAGAGACAGATATCAAGTCCCCGCATGACTGTACACAACTAAAAACACCCAAACACTGGTCCCCGAAGGACCTCAAAAGATATAAAACCACAAAAAGAAAAGAAAAGACAACCACTTATTCGACATCACCAACACAAGGAAGCTACCCCTACTCATCTGCCGGCTCATCCCCTCCATCCTGAGCCCGGTGGAAAGCACCAAAAGGATCAATGCCGTCCGGGTACATAAAGCCGTAGGCATTGGGATCGGAAAAGCGGGAGACCTGGTACATCGGATCCTGAAGATTCAGATCCATAAATGCATCCCGGTTCTGAAGGGTGCGCTCAATAAAATACGTCTGGTCATGGAAGCGAAATTGGATCAGGGTTCCAAGGCCACAAGTGTGGGCCCGCATCTGCTCCTCTGCCTGAGCTATATGCATGTCGAAACGCTGCTGTGTCAGCGACATGTAGCGGCCGGAGGCAAGAGTAGAGGTGGGTGCAGCAGGAGCAGAGGCTGGCGGCTCTTGGGAGGAGGAGGCACGAGATGTGGAGGCACCATCGAGGGAACAAGAAAGAGCAAGTAAGGATGGGACGCCGTCTGAGTAGCAAAGGGAGAGGTCGACTTGCTTTGCTTCTAAGATGAGAGTGATGAAGGATCTATAGTAGAGATTCCGCTTCCCCGCGGGCATGACGTCGAAAAAGGTATGAAGAAGAATCTTGGGGAAGGAGAAAGACTTCTTCGAATAGAGGAAGTACATGCACACTAGGGCGTCAGCGGTGATGACATCATAGTTGCCGCCCTTGGGATAGAGGGTGTGGCACACGATCCTATGGAGCTCGTAATAGAACGGCTCCAGCTGTACGGAAAGTGTCGGGATAGCAAGAGGGTTTGGGCCCTTGCATATGATAGCGCAGAAGTCGTCAAAGGAGCACTCCGTCGAAGGATAAAGAGCAGCCAAGCCCGGCAGAGCCTATCCTTTGTCCGGGACGCCGAGATTGCTAGCGATGTCACGAGCCGTCAGGCGGAAATGGCGCTCGTTGATCATCGTCTCAATGGCGCCGTTCTCGATGTCAGAAATCATGTTGCAGTAGAACAAACGCACGACGGCAGGGTAGACAGGCACCTGATGCCGAAGGAGGGAAGAGAGACCGGCCTCCTCGAAGAGAGAAACATGGCCAGAGAAGAGGTTCCAATTAATGGCGCGGCCTTTGAAGACGTTATGGTGCACGAAGTGCTGGAACCAAGATTCGACAGCCAATGAAGAGATGAAGATCCTCTGGTTAAAGCCATGGACAGAGGCACATGAATGAAGGGATTGAAAGTGGTGAAGGAGGAACGGGGGGCGCTTGTGGGTAGCCATAGAAGAAAGGAAGAAGGTTGAAGGAGGAAGTAGGGTTTTGAAATGAAGAAGAGGATGAGGAAGAAAGTAGGGTTTTAAAAGAGTTGTTGGGAAGGGGAAGAGGTGGGAACGGTTATAGAACATGAGTGGAAAAGTGTGGTAGTTTTGAAGTGAAGATAATGGAGGAGTTAATGGAGGAGAGGAAGAGATGGGTATTAATGATGATGGGAAGTTAGGGTATTGGGAAGAGGAGAGGAAGAGTTGGGTATTAATTGGGATATCATGGATGTGATGGGTAGTTAAGAGGGGAGAAGGAATAAAGAGAGAATGGAAGAGTGGTGGGGCCCGAGCTGATGTGACTAAGCAGTCCACCGCGAACCGGTATACCGTTGGTATACCGACGTATGCCGACGGTACGCCAATTTTTGGCACATAACATAATTCTGAACCAAAATCGGCATGCCGTCGGTATACCGTTGTATACCGTCGGTGTGCCGGTTGAGAGGAACTTATGATTCGAAATTTAAGATGCCCAATTCTTGGCAAAGAAAAACGAAGCGATCCTCCGGGAGAGGTTTGGTAAAAATATCGGCTAACTGATAAGTAGTGTCAATAAATTCAAGGCGGATATCCCCCTTTTGTTGCTGGTCACGAAGAAAGTGGTGTCTAATTTCAATGTGCTTCGTGCGTAAGTGACAAATCGGATTTTTCGTGAGATTGATCGAACTAGTATTATCACATTTAATGGGGGTGCAAGTATGAGAAATTCCATAATCGATAAGTGTTTGTGACATCCAAAGAATTTGTGCACAACAGCAACCGACCGCAATATACTCGGCCTCAGTGGTTGAAAGAGTAACAGAATTTTGTTTCTTACTAAACCACGATACTAAGGATTTCCCAATGAATTGACATGTGCCACTAGTACTTTTTCGGTCAATCTTGCATCCGGCAAAATTCGCATCCGAGAAGCCGTGAAGCTCAAAGGATGAAGATTTTGGATAACAAAGGCCCATGTTAACGGTGCCTTTGAGATATCGAAAAATACGCTTGACGGCACATAAGTACGATTCCTTTGGATTTGCTTGATATCGTGCACAAAGACATACACTAAACATGATATCAGGATGACTAGCAGTTAGATAAAGTAAACTACCGATCATACCTCGATACTTACGAATGTCGACCGATGTGCCATCTTCATCATTGTCAAGCTTTGTCGTTGTTGCCGTAGGAGTCCTCATTGATTTGGATGAGTCGAGTTCGAAACGCTTGAGGAGATACTTTGTATATTTTGCTTGATTGATGAAGGTTCCTTTAGGTCCTTGTTTGATTTGTAAGCCAAAAAAGAATGATAGTTCACCCATCATGCTCACTTCAGATTCTTCCTACATTACTTTAGCAAATTCTACACAAAGTGCATTATTAGTAGAACCAAAAATAGTGTTATCGACGTAAATTTGAATTAATAAAAGAGTGCCATTATGGGATTTGATAAAAAGTGTCGTTTCTACTTTGCCCTTAGAAAAATTATGTGAAACAAGAAAAGAGCTAAGGCGCTCATACCAAGCACGGGGAGCTCATTTGAGGCCATAAAGGGCTTTGTGAAGTTTGAACAAGTGATTAGGAAATTGAAAATCTTCAAAGCCAGGAGGTTGTTTTACATAAACTTCCTCTTTAATAATACCATTTAGAAAATCACTTTTAACATCCATTTGAAAGAGCTTAAAATTATTAAAGTAAGCAAAAGCATATAGCATACGAATGGATTCAAGACGAGCAACCGGAGCATAGGTTTCGTCGTAGTCAATGCCTTCCTCTTGGTTATAGCCTTGAGCAACCAATCGGGCTTTGTTACGAGTCACTAACCCATCTTCATTAAGTTTATTTCGAAACACCCATTTAGTTCCAATAATGGGGTGATTGCTAGGTTTAGGAACAAGTTCCTAAACCTTGTTTTGCTCAAATTGATTTAGCTCTTCTTGCATCGCTATCATCCAAAATTCATCATGAAAAGCATCATTAATATTTTTAGGCTCTATTTGAGAGATGAAAGCCACGTTTGCACAAAGATCACGAGTGGAGGATCTAGTGCTTACACTGGAAGAAGGATCCCCAATGATAAACTCCTTAGGATGATTGGTGATAAATCTCCATTCTTTTGGGAGATCCTTTTGAGGAGGCTCGAGTAGTGGGGACTCTTTTGTTGGAGGAGTCACAACTTTATTGTTAGATGAAGAAGGACGATCTCTAATAGAGGAGTTCTCCAAACCAAATTAGATGTCATCAATATCATCGGAAGAGGAGAATGTAGAAGAGTTAAGTTCATTAAAAGAGACATTGATTGACTCTTCGACAACAAGACTTCTTTTATTAAAAGCACAAAAACCTTTACTATGAGTAGAGTATCCAAGGAATATTCCTTCATAGGCTTTTTCTTCAAACTTTCCTAGGTTGTCCTTGGTATTTAAAATAAAACAGTTACATCCAAAAACTTTAAAATATTCAATAGAGAGAATTTTGTCAAACCAAAGCTCATAAGGAGTCTTTTTAGAAATAGGTCTAATCAAGACCCTATTTGTAACATGACATGCCGTGTTAACGGCTTCCGCCCAAAAATATTGGGGGAGCTTATATTGGTTTAACATAACCCGGGCCATATCGCTAAGGGTTCTATTCTTTCTTTCCACAACACCATTTTGTTGAGGAGTTCGTGGACAAGCAAAATCATGTCCAAAACCATTCTTTTCACAAAATCTTTTGAAATCGGCATTGTCAAATTCTCCTCTATGATCACTTCTAATCTTGTTAATAGAAAAACCTTTCTCATTTTGAACACGTTTACAAAAAGCAACAAATTCACGAAAAGTATCACTTTTGCAAGCAAGAAAAATAACCCAAGTAAATCTCGAAAAATCATCAACCAAAACAAAAGCATAAAGTTTGCCTCCAAGACTAGCTACTCTACTAGGACCAAAAAGATCCATATGAATAATTTGAAGTGGTCTAGTGGTACTCACAGAGTTGATGGATTTGAAGGATGACTTGGTCAACTTACTTTTCTCGCATTCTTCACACACCATATCCTTTTTGAAAGGGATACTTGGGAGTCCTCTTACAAGCTTCTTGGTGGCACGACGAGAAATGGTTACCCATGTTAGCGTGTCCGAGCCTCATGTGGCAAAGCTAACTTTCATCGTCCTTAGCAACTAAGCACCTGTCATTGTTAGTGTCTTCGACAAGATATAAAACATAGATATTGTTTTCTCTAATGCCTTCATAAACAATAGATCCATTTGAACTATCGGTAATGAAGCATTTAAGCTTAACAAACTTGATATCATAACCATTATCGGTAAGATGACTAATACTAAGAAGATTGTGTTTAAGATTAGTAACAAGACACACATTCTTAATACAAGGATAAGGAGGAGAACCGATATTACCATTTCCTATAATGTGACCTTTAAGATTGTTACCAAAGGAGACGTGTCCTTCCTTCTTCATCGATAGCGTCGTAAATAATGAAGCATCCCCGGTCATGTGCCGTGAACAACCGCTTTCGAGAATCCACTTGCTTCTAGCATGAGAAGGACTCTTCACCTACAACATAAGTTGAAGATGAACATTTTGGTACCCATGATCGTTTGGGTCCTTGAGTGTTAGTCTTAGAAACCCACTTATAAACTTTCATATCAACTAGTTTCCTTGTATGACAATAATTGGGCGTATGTCCAAACAAGCCACGGTAGTTGCACATCATAGAGGATTTAGAAGAAGACGTGTGAGTGTTATGCACATGTGAATCTCTAGCGTGAGGAGTTCTATCATTAGTATTATGATGATGATAATAAAAAGTATGATGCGAAGTGTTCTTCTTAACAAAAGGTCCTTTCCTTGTGTTAGAATAGGACTTGTGTCCAGTGTTCTTATTCATGTAAGAAGTATGACTAGCATTGTGAAGAGTGTGGGGGTGTCTTGGAGTATGTGTGTGAGTAGTGTTCTTATTACCTAATCTCTTACTCTGCACAAGAAGATCATTATACTTAATAGAAGTATCATATTCTCTTTTATTCACATCTTGAATTTTATGCATAGCAAAAACATAAGCCTCTCTCATGGATTGAATCTCATCATCCTTTTTCTTGATGGTGACAAGGGATTCTTGAAACTTAAGTCGCAAAGACTCTATTTCATCCGTGTCAGAAGCAGGAGATTTTCCCTTTACATCAATAATGATGCTTGGGAGTTTCTCTACTTCAAGTTGAAGAGCATCAACCTCTTTTAGAGATTTTTTGTATTTATTTCTAATACCTTTGTGCTCTTCATGTAGTTCAAAGATAGCTTTCTCCAAGTCATCAAAAGTAAGAGTATTTAAGGAGAGAACATCAAGTACCTCATCGGTTGCCATGAGACAAACGTTTGCATTATGTTTGCACTCTTTGTCGTTGTCGGAGTCGCTTGCGTCACTCTCACACCAAATGCTTGTGTTGGCAAATTTCCTGGAGGACGAGCTTCCTTTGCTAGGCTTCTCGTGCTTGCTTGAGTCTTTTCTTATCATGGGACAATCTCTCTTGATGTGTCCGGTTCTTCTGCATTGATAGCACATCGGATATTCATCATTGTCCCGTCTGAAGTGGTTGGCTTTGTTGAATTTGAGGAACTTTCGGAAGTGCTTAGCTGTGAGAGCTATTTCTTCATCATCGTACGAGTCGTTGTCGTTGGAGCTATCCTTGGAGTAGGACTTTGTAACTTTGAGAGCAAGAGACTTCTCCTGCTCTTTGGCCTTCTCCTTCTCCTTCTCTTGTATGGAATATTCCACTTGATCTTTCATATCGAGTTCATGAGTCATAAGCTTCCCCATGAGGGTCTCAAGGTTCATGACTGTCAGGTCGTTCCCCTTAATGATTGCGGTAGCTTTAGGACTCCATCCTTTTGTCAATCCTCTAAAAAAAATTCTGATCTTTTCATGAGCAGGATATTCCTTACCAAGAGAAGAAAGAGGATTAATAATATCACCAAAACGAGTAAACATGCAAGTAATAGATTCATCATGTTTCATCTTAAAGGACTTATATTCTTGCGTGAGTTTACTAATCTTGGATTCCTTTACTTGTGATGTTCCCTCGTGTGTGACTTCAAGCAACTTCCAAATCTCATTAGAAGTCTGGAAAGTAGAGATTCTATTGAATTCACTACTATCGAGAGCACAGTAAAGAGCGTTCATAGCCTTAGCATCTCAACTAGCAAGCTTATTGGCATTTTCAGAGAGCAAGTCCCTAAGGGTGCCAGATGCAACATTCTCAATAACTCTGGAAGGAGTAGGGAGACCATTTATCACACAATTCCATAAATCGAAATCTATGGACTTCAGATAAATGCTCATCCTAATCTTCCAGTAGTTATAGTTGGTTCTATCAAATATGGGAGGCCTATTTGTGGAGTGTCCCTCATTGTGGAAGGTGTTGATACCAGGGTTAGTGGCCATGGATCACTCTAAGGGTGTAAATCCAAATCAAGAGAAAAAAGCTTTGATACCAATTATAGAACCCTAAAGGGGGGGTGAATAGGAAAATAAAAATAACTTAAGCACAAGAAGCAATATACGTCAAATAAAAAGAGAGAGTAAGAAGATCAAACACAAGATGTATCCTGGTATCCTCGCTAGAGGCAATCCAGTCCCAGAACTCCCTTCAGCTTAAATCCACTATTTAATAAAATAGTACACACGAGTTTGGATCCGAAGAACTCGCCAACTTCAACACGAGTTTGGATTCGAAGAACTCGCCAACTTCAACACACGAGTTTTCTTACGAAGGCTCGCCAACTTCAAAGAAATGAGAAGAGAACTTATTGATCTTCTAACACTTGAAGATTGAAATTTACAACTCTTAAATACTCTAGCACTTTGGGAGAGGATGACAATTGAAAGCTTGGTAGAGTATTAATAGTGGAGCTCTTGGTTGTTTGAAAAATTTATGGCAATAATGGATGAGACTTCAAGAGAGAGAAGGCTTTCATTTATAAAGAAACTAAGAGTAGGTAGCATTCAATGCTCCTGGATACAGCCTGACCGACATACCGTCGGTATGGACCGGCATGCCGTCGGTATGCCGGTCGAACAGTAACGGTCATAATTATATCCGTTGGGAGCATTTAATGCTAGCCATTAGTGCTAGTGTCTGCCATTCAAAAATCAAATTTCGTAACCCGATATACCGTCGGTATACCGCGGTATGCCGTCGGTATACCGATGTTTGTCACAGAACATTTTGTGATAAACAAAACGGTATACCGTCGGTATGCCGGAGCTTACCGTCGGTATGCCGATGTTTGTCACAGAATATTTTATGGCTCACAAAACGGTATACCGTCGGTATGCCGGAGTATATCGTCGGTATGCCGATAATTATCACAGAGCGTTTTTGAGGCAAACGAAACGGTATACCGTCGGTATGCCGAAGCATACCGTCGGTATGCCGAAGCATAACACAGAACGTTTTGTGGTCCACAAAATGGTATACCGCCGGTATGCCGGAGCATACCCTCGGTATGCCGATAATTCTCACAGAATGTTTTGTGGTCAATAAAACGGTATACCGCCGGTATGCCGGAGCATACCGCCGGTATGTCGTTCTATAAGAACTTGATTTTTGACTGAAGAATTAAGAAGACTTTTAGTTTTTTTATCCAACCTAAGTGTTTACAGAAAGACCTAGACCTTGAACAGACTCAAAATCTTGAAGTGTTGAGAGCCGTCTTTTCAAGGAACGCCGGTCTTTGCTTCAGTCTTCAAGGCATGGTTGGTATTCTTGAATGGACAGACTTTATGTAGTAGAGCTTCTGAAATGATGTCAATCTGATAACAGAGAAAACTAAACTACGAAGATGCTGTTAATATTATCAAAATAAAACTGGAAATTGCTGAGAAACCCAATTTCGGGGTGGGCTTTTATGAAATGCCCACCCGCTGGATAAGTTTTATGAAATACCCAGAATTAAGTATTTTCACGTTAAATATTCCAAGATTCCCTTTTAGATGCCACCCGCTAGAAACTGCTATTTTTATAATACCGAAACTACCCCTCCGCGCGAATTGGTCATCTATATGTATTTGAATTCAAAAAACTCAGATCTGGATTGTGATTTTCGTCTTCTTCTTCTTCACTGGAAATCTGAATTCCATTGCTCTCATCTTTAGCAGAGATCGCAAAGATCGTTCGTAGTTCGGTGTGCTTTTCTTCAGTCGAACTCAGATCATCGCTCGTCATCATCATCATCATCTTCATCTTCATCGTGGAGACATTTGAAGTTTTCCGACAATTAGGTCAATTGTGGAGAGAATATCTTTCTTCTTCTTTTCCATCAGAATTATCATCGTTTTGAAAGAAGAACGAAACTCTTTGTTCATGAAAAAAAACTAAATTACACGGAGAATGCCATTCTCCGTTTTATTTAAAACGGAGAATACCGTTCTCCGTGTTTCTAACACGGAGAATGGTCATTCTCCTGCGTTTTAACACTGGAATGACCATTCTCCGTGCTAAATTACACGGAGAATGACCATTCTCCGTTTTATTTAACACGGAGAATGGCATTCTCCGTGTTAGTAACACGGAGAATGGTCATTCTCCTGCGTTTTAACACTGGAATGACCATTCTTCGTGTTAAATAAAACGGAGAATGTCATTCTCCGTGTTAAATAAAACGGAGAATGACATTCTCCGTCTTAATGTAGCACGGAGAATGGCCATTCTCCGTTTAAATTAAGACGGAGAATGTCATTCTCCGTTTTATTTAACACAGAGAATGACATTCTCCGTTTAAATTAACACGGAGAATGACATTCTCCGTTTTATTTAACACGGAGAATGGCATTCTCCGTGTTTCTAACACGGAGAATGGTCATTCTCTTGCGTTTTAACACTGGAATGACCATTCTCCGTGTAAACTAAGACGGAGAATGACCATTCTCCGTCTAAATTATGACGGAGAATGGCCATTCTCCGTGTAACTTTCAGGACGGAGAATGACATTCTCTGTCTTAATTAAGACGGAGAATGTCATTCTCCGTGTTACTAACACGGAGAATGGTCATTCTCCGTGTAAATTAAGACGGAGAATGCCATTCTCCGTGTTACTAATACGGAGAATGACCACCCTCATGTGAAATTAACATTTTTCGTGTTCTAACACGGAGAATGGCCATTCTCCTGCATTTTATGGTCAGCTGAAACTTTGGAGGACCATAACTTTTGACTGGGAGGTCGAAACGAGGTCCCGTTTGTCGCAAAATGAACGTATCGTCGAGGAGACTGAAAGTAACAGCTTCACCGTTAGACGGCCTTCCGAAATTTTAGATTCGCAAAAAAATGATGTTTGGACCTCCGTTTTAGCATTTTTGTCGTTTGTCCCAGTTTTTCCGAAATTTTTCGACGAGTTTTTGAAGATTTTTGAGGAGAAAACCTAGATTCGAAAGTGAGCAGCGTAAGGAAGAAGATGAAGTATCGAAACTTTTTTTAAGAGCAGTTTCGTGGGTGTTTTCAATAAATTAAAAGGAAGGGCAAAAGGGTCATTTGGAACCCGCTTTGGATAAGTTTCTCTAATTCTGGGCACGCGATGAAAGTTTTTTTAGCGGTGGGTTTTACATAAAACTTTTTTAGTTTTTGGGCATTTCATAAATCTTCCCAAAATAAAATGTGCCAACAATATAGGTGTTGTGTCCACTTCTTATCGGGTCGGATGACATAGGCACTCCGGAGTACACTAGGGTATTGGTTTTATCTATTTACACTAGGCAATTCGTATTATGTCGGAATGACGTATTGTGTCGGAATGACATAGGCACTCCGAAGTCGTTATCCTTAACGAGGACAGTGCGATCCATGTGATCTGCAAACATGAGCACCCTCTCTCATGGTCTCATTTCCTGTCAAGTGTATACTGACCTGTATAGTTAATGCTAATATTATTGTCCGATATGCTAATATTATTGTCAGATATGTTTGGTATCGGCTAGCGTCAGAGCTTTGCATATGACTACTGGAGTCTAATCATGAGCTTTATTTATTTCGACCTAAATAAATTTGGATTGGCTTCTGTTCTAACCGGATGTTCACCCAATTTGTCAAAAGGGGAACAAAACAAGATAAGATTATTTCATTTGTAGATTCAATTTGATCAAATCTAGTTTGGCTTCTTTATTGAGGGTCGAGCAAATTTGTAGATTGAATGAAGCATTGCAGTTCTTTCTGGAAGTAAATCTTTGGGGACAGAAGCTATGTCATGTGGTTCACCGCATGAACATACTTTTACGAAGAGATGCAATGAACTCTTTGGGGGACCTTTATAGTTAACTTGATATGCATACATCCGTTGTACCTTTGCTTGGATCTAGAGAATTGGAACATGTTAATCCATGTCGCCAAATTTTAAGTTCGACTCAAAGTTGGGTAGCATCCATAGTGATAATTGGAACATCTTTTTTTGCAAAGCATTATTGACCTTGTGATCAGTTTTTGGAGGGGATTCATGCAAGTTTGATTGTCATCTTCAGTGTACCACTTGATTCTACAGAGCAACTAATAATGGACACTAAAGCTGCGGTCGTGTGTGTCGATCCTTTTGTTTCCACCAATATTTCACTTATTTCTTATGTCATCTTTGCCGCCATTGAGGTACGTAGTATCTACTACATACTTCATTGCCTTTTATGAGATTTTAGTGTAAACTTGTTTATACTTGTTATATATGGTACATCTTCTTGTAGTATATATTTTCACAAAAGAAATATACATGTTATACATGGTACATCTCCTAAAGCAAGTCATGTTCCGATTATATTATGATCATTATTTGCGCAAATAAGAGGGGCTTTGGTAGTGTTTAAGCTATCAGGTGTTCTCAAATGCATGAGAAAAACATGCATAACGCCAGCTCTGTTATATTAGTTTGAGGATTTATGACAATAGACTAGATATTCAACTTTTTTTTTATTGGCATATAGTTTTTTCTTGGGAACTTTATGGAAGAATGTTAGCACAATCCTACCTTAATGAAGCAGCTCTAGCACAATGGTTGTAGTTCTTTCTCTATCAATTTGAATGATAATTTAGCTTATGTTTGATGACAATGGAACGGTTGGTTTGGCAACCGTTGACTGTTTGCTTATTACAGTTTTCAACTCTTCCTGTGATGCCAGTGCTGGCGATGACTCAGCAGGTATGATTCTGATATGTCGTTCAATTACATTACTTACTCACATGTTCATATTGCTATATGAGGATGTTGCTCAAACCAGATTTCAGAAAATCCTGTTCTTATGTCCAGTTGAATACCTATAATGCAAGAATGGAGTTTGAAAGTCTAATATCTGATAATATATAATTCTTACTTGGTGTGTGTGTGTTTGTGTGCGTGAAGTTTCAATATCCTGATTTCTTATCAAAAGAAGAAGGTAAATTTTGATATAATTGTTTTTATTTTCTTCTTCTTTTTTTACCCATTAAGTGATAGTGAAATAAAATACAAGTATCAGGTACATATCGGACATGCTTTATATACATAAACCAGTATTTGCCTTCTTTTATTTAGATATATCTGTGCTTACATGTTCCGATTTCTCTCTGAATTTCAATTTCCATCTGCACCTGTTTACTCAGGCATTCTGGTAATGATGAGAGCGCAGTCAAGTCACCATTTGGATCCATTATCTGCTGCTGAGATCTCTGTTGCGGTAGCAACAGTCAGGACTGTTGGGGCAAGCCCTGAGGTTTGAATGATATATCTCAAGCTGCTTTCTTTAAATTGATTATAAATTTGTATGTTCTTGATCGATGCATACATCAACTGTCCACTTCTTATTTTAGCTAATAATGTGTCCATGTGAGAAATAGCATGCAGTTTGTTGAAGTTGTGCTTCTGGAACAAGAAAAAAGTATCGTGGCACCGACTGATGCATATTTTTTTCCCTCCCTTCCAACCATCATTGATACCCAGAACAAAAGGTCAACCAGTCACTCCAAGCAAGCTCCCACCTAGGAGGGCTAGACTTCTTGTCTATAATAAGCGATCAAACGATACGAGCATCTGGATAGTTGAGCTGACCGAAGTACATGCAGCAACTCGTGGCGGCCATCATAGGGGAAAGGTCGTTGCATCAAAAGTTGTGCCTGATGTGCAACCTCCTATGGTACATTCTCAAAAGGTTAATTGTTGAATGACAATATAATGCAGCTTCTTAATGTGATTAATTTGGAAACATGCACATTTTTATACTATTAATTACTGCATTAGAAGCGCATAGCGCAAAAGTATGCTAATGTTGGAACTAGGTATTTGATTATTTGTAGTATACTATTATACTTCTACGATTATGTACAGTCCAATTTTTGAGGAGTGCTATCTAAGAGAGAACACTATAGCATTAGTATATTTCAAAAGTTATTCCTTACTGTGTCAGACACAAGCCTAGGTTAGCTAATACTCTAAGAGGCGCTGACAGGTGTCTATACCCGGAATGAGCAGGCTGCCCCGAAGCTGCCACTTTTTCACAACAATATTTTCTGCCAAACAAAGCACAGCCTAGAAGACGATCAAAAATTACTTCTTATATCTCAGACACGCCATTGAATATCTTCCAGACACGAAGGCTAATTCATGTTGCACCAAATTTGTTGTCTGAAGGCAGATAAGTTTATAGAAAGGTTTTTTCTTGCAAGAGGGATAAGAAAACAAATTGAATTAACCCAACTATTTCACTTGGAGATTGGTATGTATTGGCTAGTCAACAGTCAACTCTTCCAGAAATTGGTATGTATTGGCTAACCTGGTAGAGCCTGGACTTCTTGAGCCAGAGTTTATGCTATTTTTAAGACAAAGTGTGCAGAAGCTAAGCCTTGTTGATCTCGATGACAATTTCATATTAACTACTTGGGAATTTATATTTTGGAGTGGTAGTGTTGACAAATCTCTAAAGCAAGTTGATTGGAGAAAATCTATGGCATGAACCAAGTAAGACTTAAGTCAAAGTTTATCTTTTGTTTAAAAAATGTTTTGAATGATTTGTGTATGAGACTAACCTGTTGATAAATTGAGCCCAAGACAGCCTTAAGTGCTGACGTGAGGAAGTCTCGTTTCATTGATTCATGTTACTGTTGTCTATAGATTTTTGGGATATACATTATGAAGAATAAGGACGAAACAACTCTGGAGGATGTATTACAACCAGGGAAGAATATGGTAGCAGTAGGCTACTGTATGTATGGGTGCTTTTGTGAGGTAAGATAAAGAAAATCATCCTCATCAATGACCCCCTCTTTTCATAGCCATGATCCTGACACATGTAAAACCAATAATGATGTACTAATTTGGCATAGGGTTGATCGCTCTTGCAATGTATTTTCCTTCTTAGTTGTTGCCTACATGCCCTTTCTATTCGTTTCTGTAGAAATGTTAAGTGTGCATTGAATCTGTAGTTAAAACTTTTTACTGGAATGTATGTTAATTCACAAGCCCTGAGATAAAGAACATAAATCTACATATATAGTTCTCGATATATTTTTGGAACATAAAATTGAGCTCGGAACTCCTTAAGGCATTGTTTTATATGAAGTCTTCAACAATGTGATTCTTGATGGAACAAGGAGGTCAAGCTTTTACAGGAAAACAGAGGGTATGAAAAACTAATTCCTTGGATATTTCAATTTGTAACACAATCCTCCTATCCTTGGTAGCGTGGTTTAAAGTATCGGCCGATACTAATCTGATACGGTCGATAATGATACGGTTTGGCATGTCCCGATCCGATTCAATTTGACTAGAATTTGTTTAATTTGTTGACTTGCAGGTCTTGTGGTCATTTTATTTTGTTCTCAGTTGTTATCAGTTTATACAAATATGTACACATAAATGATTAAATATATTTATCTTTTTCTCTCAGGAACTATATGGAAAATGAAAGTGTTGTGAATATGGGAGGGATGTGCTCCGGGATCGTTACATATTTTGGTTTTACTTATATAAATATCGGTTTTTGAGGTACGAAAAATACATACTTTAGGTGGATATGTTTGTGGTTGGACGTGTGTTGGATGTTTGTAGTTGGATGTGTTGGAAGTTTGTGGTGTATGAACAATACAGTTTGTTAATATAAAAATTAGATATTGTAGTTATTTGATGTGTGTATATCTTCTGGATTATTGATATTATGTGTGTGTTTGGATCATAATATATAATTATAAATGCAATTTTGGCTACACAAAATTTAGCCTCTCTTGACGGTTACAAAACGTCAATAATTAACGCAATCCTGCTGCAGCTGCTCTATCCATTGAAGATTTTCTTGACGGCTAATAACCGTCATCTAGGCCGGAGTCAAGAAAAGTTTTCACCTACATTGACGGTTTCTAAAAACTGCTATCTTGATGGCTAAAAAAAGTCAAGAAAACTACTTTGTATGACGGCCAAAAACCGTCAAGAAAAGACCTACCATCAACCGTCAAGAAAAGGGGTGGACGTTTCTTAACTCTGGCCTAGTTGATGGATCTGCAACCGTCAAGATACCCATTTCTTGACAGTTTTTCTCCGTCAAGAAAAGCCTTTATTCTTGTAGTGAGTGGGCTTGCAATAATTGATAAGTTCCTAATAACCATTTACTCAATGCTCATACCCATTGTTTATTCATGGAATGAAATCCACTCCTATTATCCATTCAGCCAATTAATCCCATTCCACCCCTTAAATAAAGGAATGTAAATGATCTAGCCCCTAATATAAAAATTGGACTCAATTCTTGTATGAGAGAGAGAGGGGTGGTCGAGGCAAATAACTTTCCCATTCCCAATTACCCCTTCTTAGTAATCATTTGCTTGATGCTCATCACAACCCATTACTTATTCATGGACTGAAACTCATTCCTTTTACCCATTCATCTAATTAATCCCATTCCATTCCCTGAATAGAGGAATGTAAATGGGTTAGTTCTTACAATAATGCTAAGTCTACTACCAAATCCTTACAACCCTCTTACAACCACTCACCCATTTGCTGACATGTGGGCCATGGCCCATATGTCAGCAATGGGTGAAAGTTGTAAAAGGGTTGTAAGCATTTGGTTGTAACTGTAGCATTACTCTCTTACTGTAGCATTACTCTAGTTCTTTTGGACTCATATTCTTGTATGAGAGAGAGAGAGAGAGAGGTGGTCAACTATAAATAACCTTCCCATTCCAAACAGGACTCTTCGTATTCTCATGAGAGAGAAAGGTTAGTCATTCATTCTCATAGTCAACTGTAAACCTTTTTTTATATCTAATATCCACAGTCCACACCACAAAAGCAATGCTGAAGGTGGTGGCTAGGGGCTACCTTGTTTAACTGTTTGATACTCAACTCTCCAAATTTTAGGATAAAGGCTGTGTTGTTGTCGTCTTCATTTTGTATTCCACACGCATGTCGGATTCACTGATGCCATACCAGATTAGTGGGATAGTAAGAATAATATACTACTATGAAGCACATTTTTTTCTAGTAAACAGGCAGGTATTATTATCCAACTTTTTGGCTGCATTAAAAGCTTATTGTCTATTTTTGCTTGTGAACTTTTGTTTAATCAAGGACAAAGTATTGGAATAATATGATTATATATTTGAGTAGATGGTGGATTATGAGGTGAATAGATTAGAGTTATGCTTGGTTGCAACCCAGGCATTTACTTAGAGGACCTTTTGCGAAACTTACGATATGTATGTGATTTATATTATAGATACTTGTAAGGAAAGATTATTAGATAGAATACTAAGAGAGGGATTGAGTTTTAGGAGTTTAAAAATCTGAGAGGAACTGGTAACATAGAGGTCAAGTAAAAGGGTAAAGAGTTAATGGGACATCTTTTATGGCTTCCAACAAAACTTCCTTGCTTGGTTGATAGGGTGGTTTGTCTGCAATATCAAAACTAGACTAAGTCATAGTATTTGTAGTGGGGAAGAATTTCTTTAATGAAAATAATGCAAGTTCCTCTCTTTTTATTTCTAGAATGTGAAACTACAAACCACATTTACGTTCCTTGTTAGATTGTGAAACTACAAACCACATTTACGTTCCTTTTTCCTCATTGGCCTCCTTCTGATCGTCAAATAGACTTGTAGATTGTTAAATTAGTCTACATTAATGTTGTATAACTTGAGTGTAAAATGGTTATAGATGCATACAGTATAATTTGAGTGTAAAAGTAACCGGGTTTAGTCCCGTATTCAAACAATTTTTTTGTCACTATCACAAGGTGTTGGTGCTGCACATTGGGCATGCACTAGGTAAATCAAGCTAAAAATTTTGGTTTACTTTCTTTTGCATAAAAAGTTCAATAATAAAAGTTTTTTTATATAACTCTGTCCATATTACTGTTTATTTCTTAAGATATACATGGTTGTTTGATTTACTGAATACTCCTTAATGAAAAGCCATAATCTTTTATCGTGTTAATCTACCCTTGGAGCTTACAATTCTCCAGGATGTCCATCATTCTTACTTTTGCTTGGTAAAGAAATTCATAACTTGTCTACTATCTCTACATAAAATGTGCTATTTGTTTTACCACGAGTTGCATTATGTCGCGTATTTTGGAGAGTGTGCCATGTCCGACATCAAGAGACATAGACAATGTTCCAATTTTTGAGAGTTTTGTGCTTGCTATCTCTTATTCCTTTTACGTCCTCACCTATTTCACCAAAACTACTTTCTATTTTCAATTGAATGGTACTGGGAAATTAGTTTATATATACGATAAGGACTTCATCAAAGGCATTCAGCTTCAGGTGTGTTGTTGTTTGTTAAGGTTCAAGGAAAATCTGAAATGCCAGAGTATGTTTGCATGGTCTTTTCATTTTAATTTGATCACGCCATCCAGATTTCTAGAGATTCAGTTGTTAAGATGTATAGAGCAACATGTATCAGTTTTTGTGTTTATTAGTATGTCTAATAGCTAGCATGATTCATATTTGTTTCGTAGGAGTTGGCTTGGATTGGAAGTACACAGTCCTAAAGTTGATGGCTTCCTTTTCAAATTGGGATTCCTTTGAGACATTCATTTTAATGGGTACATTTCTACTGAAATCCTATATACTAGTTATCGGTCTCTTAACTACTTTGATGCATACAAAAATTTGTTGCTACTTCCCCCCCACAGGCCTGCAGTGTAAGAACAAGAACATCCTACCTTTACAGAAACTGTACACTCATACACCTATTCACCTACAACTATCTATTCCCCATTCCCCTCACACACACAAGCACATATATACACAGGCTCACACATATCCCATATGTATGTAGTTGACGCTCAAATGGACACTCATATATACACTCTGTTGGGAAAGAAACGCGGAAACCTTTTCCCAAACCGGAGAGTACCTGCGAGAGGACCGAGCAATACAACGCACGAACCCAAAAACAACCACACAAAACAATCCACGCAGACATAGAGAATTTTTGACGTGGAAAACCCTTGCGGAAAAAAAACCACGGGACGATCGGAGTCCAACCCTGAGAAGCCTCCACTAATGGAATAGAAGAATTACACCCTCTACAAACTCCTCCCGATCCAAATCGGATCCCCACAACACTCAGAGATAAGAACAATGATTACAAGGCTACGAAGAGCGAGAACGACGAGTAGAGATTACCCGAACACGATCTCCTTCGAATAGCGACCTTCAATCCTCCGTCTTCTTCTCCGAAGTTGCAATGGCACTCTTGCCTCCTTCCTCTCTCAAAAGTTGTGTTTCCTTTGCGATATGTTGCATTCTAAATTAGGGTTGGAAAATCCCAATATAACTCCCTAATCCCGCAGCAAACCTGGACCGTTGGATTAGATCCAGTGGTGAAAACTCACCCTAAAATCCGCTTCAGCCCCCGACGACACAGAGTTCGGCTAGAACTCTGTGTCGAGCAAACAGCACCTAACGCCAACATTCTGGAACGGCCAGATCGAGTTCGGCCAGAACTCGGCCTGGGACCGAGTTCGGGCCGAACTCGGCAGGTCCAGGCCATAATCTCCCTTAGGAGCAGCAGCAGCAGTAGCGACTCCGCGTCGCCTACTTCCCGAGCTTCTTCGACACACGAACGGCGCTCGTCGCACTCCGGGGTCTTCTCCACATAGGTTGGGAACCCCACCCACTCCAACAAATCTTCCCCTTCACAACTATGGGGAGGATGTCGTCATGCCGACGACCTGCCCGCAGTACTCAAACTTCCCACTTGGTAGAATCTTCGTGAACATATCAGCTCCGTTGTCATCTGTATGAACCTTCTCAAGCTCCGCGTCCTTCTTCTCAACCACATCCCGTATCCAATGATACCGGGTCTCGATGTGCTTGGACCGGCTATGAAATGTCTGATTCTTCACAAGGTGGATAGCACTCTGACTGTCACGAAGCAAAGTATACTGCTCTTGCTTCAGTTCTATTTCCTACAACAGCTTCTTCATCCACAACAGCTCCTTGCAAGCCTCCGTCACCGCAATGTACTCTGCCTCTGTCGTCGACAAGGCAACACACTTCTGCAATCGTGACTGCCACGACACTGCTCCTCCCGCAAACATTATCACGTAGCCTGAAGTCGATCGCCTCGTGTCTACATCTCCAGCCATATCAGCGTCGGTATACCCAACCAGCTTCGGCTCGTCACCACCAAAGGAAAGTCTCCAACCAGCAGTGCCCTGAAGATATCGTAGAATCCACTTGACCGCAATCTAATGTACCCTTCCAGGATTTGAAAGATACCTGCTAACCGTACCAACTGCATGAGCAATATCTGGCCTCGTACACACCATGGCATACATCAGGCTTCCCACAGCTGAGGCATATGGAACCCGCTCCATATCTTCCTTTTCGTCCTCGGTAGATGGACACTGCTCCTCAGTGAGCTTAAAGTGAGCCGCAAGAGGGAAACTCACTTTCTTCGACCCGTCCATCCCGAAACGCTGAAGTACCTGGTGAATGTACTTCGTTTGGGACAAGTGTAGCAGCTTGGACTCTCTCTTTCGGCTGATCTCCATCCCAAGAATAGTCTTCGCTGCGCCCAAATCCTTCATAGAGAAGGCCGAGCCCAGTTGGCTCTTCAGCTCCGCTATCCTAGTGGCATTCCGACCCACTAATAGCATATCATCAACATAGAGCAACAAAATGATGAAATCATCCTCGGCAAAATACCTCACAAATGCACAATGGTCCGACGTCGTCCGTGCATAACCATGCTCCCCCATAAACGACTCGAACTTCCTGTACCACTGCCTCGGAGCCTGCTTCAGACCATACAAGCTCTTCCTCAACCGGCAGACCAAATGTGACTTGCCCTTCTCACAGAATCCCTCTGGCTGCTCCATGTACAACTCCTCCTCAAGATCACCGTGGAGGAATGCCGTCTTCACATCCATCTGCTCGACCTCCAAGTCGAGACTGGCTGCTAATGCTAGCACCACTCGAATAGACGAATGCTTGACGACAGGCGAAAAGATCTCATCATAATCTACGCCTTTCCGCTGACCGTAGCCTTTGACTACCAGCCTCGCTTTGTATCGAGGGCGAGTAGCATCATCTGTCTGCTTCACTCTGAACACCCATCGATTCTTCAAAGCCTTCTTGTCCTTTGGCAACCGCACCAGATCATAAGTGGAATTGGTGTGCAAGGAACTCATCTCCTCCTGCATAGCCACCATCCACTCCTGCCCGTGTTCGTCTTCCATAGCCTCTGCAAAACTTTCGGGCTCTCCCCCGTCAGTCAATAGTACATACTCATCTGGTGAGTATCTCGTAGATGGTCGACGATCCCTGTCACTCCTCCTCAAAGGAACCACTGGTGCTGGCTGTATACCGACAGCCTCCTCCCCTTCAGGAACTGCCTCTCCGGCATGCTCATCCTCCTGAGGGACACCCTGACCACCATCAGCAGGCTGATGATCAAGGTTGGGAGCAACTCCATGTACTGGCTCCCCCGTAACTGGATCCTCTGCGATGTCCTCTGGAAACTGCTCAAAGCGAAATGACTCTAACTCAGGCAATTCCTCAGCCTCAGAAGGCGTCTCAGAATCCTGAGTGTTGGTCATGGTCTGATCCTCGACGAACACTACATCCCTGCTTCTGTAGAGCTTTCCTTCTACTGGGTCGTAGAGTTGTCACGCCCCGCTCCCGTAGGAACGATCGTCCTCGCTAAGGCGTGATGCCGCACGGGCCTAGGTTGCGCCCGTGCAAGGCCAAGTCCAGAAACGGCCGATTTGAGCTAGGCCACAGAGTCGCATAGAGTGTCCCCATTGCAGCGGAAAGTAAATAAACACAAGTAGAAGCAAATTCGATCTCTTTATTGATATTCACGAAGGTTACAAGCAGCGCTAGGCCGATATTACAAATCGCTCAAGCTCTCTCTCTGAAACATAAAAGGCGTGCCAAGTGGCTTACAAGATGGAATGATACATGGCGATGTTCCGATACATTATGTCCTGTATAGGGTGCTTCAGCTCCTTGCAACGCTCCAAGGCTCAAGAGATAGCTCCGCGCCTTAGCACGTACGAGGAAAGCTCCACACCCGCCGACGTCTCCTGCTTCCTGCAAGCTGATTGTGGGATTATCAGTACATTGTTATGCACTGGTGGGGAGGCTAGCTCGCCCACAATGCTATCATTACCAAACACGTTGCATTTACTTTTGTGCACCGACTATCGTTCATTGTCTTTCTAATCTTGTCTTAGGATCAGTTTCATGGCATATATCGTAACCCATATCGTGTTGCCTAATTCCAGTGTCTGCATTAAAATACATGTACGACTTACCCATACTTACCGTCCGGCCTTTCCTGTCCAAGTAAACCAAGTTAGTCAACAATTAACATGAAGTAACTTAACGTGATTCATGTAAACATTCAATGTTACGGGCGTGTCTATGTCTCGGGTTCTAGTACGTCGTGGGCATGTTCTAGTGTTACGTTTCGAGCATGTTCAGGAGGCACATTTCAAGCATGTTCGGGGTGGTATATTTCAAGCATGTTCAGGCATGCTACATTTCGAGCACGTTCATGTTCAGGATGTTACTTTGCAAGCATGTTCAGGAGACACTTGTTCATTTAACTTAGACTACTTTGATTTCAATGCAAGAACTTGCATGTGGATTGCCACCAGCATAGTCCACCTAATCTACATGCACGGGTCGCTGGCTTTACAAGCCATTTAGGACATTCCCCTGTGGTATTTCTCAACTTAGCGTAGGGTGATGGCTGGTACACCCCGTTAAGTCTCTTGAATATATCCTGCACTTACGTCTCTTGGTGCCCAAGCCCGCACCCAAGCAGCCCGTAAGCCCCGTATTGATTCTGCCTAGGCCGGCCACGGTTTACCCCCCTCCAACGCCCGTGCCGCAGAATCCTTCCACTCGACGGCCACGGTTTACCCCCCATCGCCCGTGCCGTTTGTCCACGACCATTTCGTATTAACTTGTCTTTTACTTAGCGGCTATCTTCGAGCCGTAGGCTAACCCTTAGCCATAATGCATTAACGGCCAGGTTGGCGTCCGTACAGCGCGGGTAGCGAGCCCCGTTGCACGTGCCCGTCACACCTGTCGCTAGTGTCTTCCATGTCTTATCTTTCATTTTATTCTTTCACTTGTTCGTATGTTCATAGAGTCATTCATGTGTTTGCTTATTCATTCTTTGATTCATTCATTCATGCATTATGCAACTCCCAGTGTGGGAGTCGCCTTGGCGACCCATCAGTCCCATAGCCTTCCAATGTTGCTAAACTCTACTCGGAGCGACTATGTTGATAGCCTTCCTATTTTATTGTTGTAAACCATTCATTGTTTCATTGTTTGAACGTATAAGGGACATGAACGTGCGCTTGTGCCTTAGCACGAGCGTAGAGCGCGGTGCGAGCGTTTCTATAATTGTCGAGTTCTTTTTCATGTTCTAAACAAGCATGCAAGATGGGATTATTCTCTTAGCTAGGTGCGTTGAGTCATTTATTAGCATGCAAGATGTTATCGCCTAGCGATTCTCGTGAATGTGTCCGCATTGTTATGTGTCTAGGCTAAGCACAGACGGGTTCATCGGAGCCACCCACCTTAGCGATGTTCGCATCGGCCAAGCGATACTCCGAGCGCGCCTTTGATAGTCTAAGTCTGGATTCATCTTTTGATGGGCCAATGTAAGTCTTCCATCGATTCGCATCGATACTTCA
Organism: Iris pallida; assembly: GCA_029216955.1. Classification (NCBI taxonomy): domain Eukaryota; kingdom Viridiplantae; phylum Streptophyta; class Magnoliopsida; order Asparagales; family Iridaceae; genus Iris; species Iris pallida. The sequence goes on from JANAVB010009616.1 coordinate 145,510, forward strand.
TCGGGTCGAAGCAACTCTTCGGGTCGACGGCTCGTTTGAGTCGTTGCACTTGCCGTTTGGATCGGCGTTCCGCTAGGGCGGAGCGGGTCGTTACATAATACACACTCAAAATAAGTCTCGTCCTCGAGACTTCTTGAGTGCAGGTCATCCTATCATTCCTTAACTTGTGTCGTCGTGTTTCTTAGACAATTTCTTCGAATGGCTCTATCGTTCGATGGAATCGAACCATACTTGATATCTTTCTAAGTTCCGTATCGCACATGTTTGGTCGATTTTATTGAATAGCCTTTCATTCCTTTTATAGTTGATTGTACTTATTCAATTCAAGTGTTTTTTCGTCTTGGTTGTTATTTCTCTGTGTCATAGGACGGAAATATTCACACGAGGCACATTGTAACTCGTCAAATGCGGGGGTCGTAGGCTGAGGCAAACTCGCTTTCGTTTATCTCGGTCATCGAGATGACCCGATTCGCTTTTCAAGCGTTCGTGTCTACGAAATCAGTATGATTTCTGCTTAGCGGGGTCGACCAAGTCTATGAAATTTTCGTCCGATTCAAGACTAAGTATTGCACTATCCTCGAGTATATCTTCCTATCAATGGTCCCATTCGTTATACCAACTTTTATTTGCACGATATCGATTCCATATCATTCACTTGTTTAGGGCCAATTTCGTTGTCGTTCACGCACACTCCGCTTACACGTTTCTTTGATTCCGAGCCACGTTTGTACTAGTATCGATCCTTTACTTAACGCAATTTCAAGATCTTCGACATTCTCCCATTCCTCAAGTCTTGCTTGAACTCGATGTATCACTTGGCTGGATCGTGCATGCATTCCAAGCGTCCCCAAAATACATGCATTCAGCCAAGCCGCATGATCTAGAAATTTGTCATTCTCACTCGAGTCGCATCGTGCATATACTCAAGCGTCCCTGAATATATGCATGTCAGCCGAATCTCGTGAGGGGTATTCCTATATTTGTGATTCACACTATCCATCCATGCCAATCCTCAAGATCAATCTTTCGATTGATAACTCATGAAACATGGCGTCTCGCCTACCCGCTAGGCCATCTTTTTGAGGCTAAGTCAATGTCAGGATTGGAATCATAGTTCCCCAACAATAATGCCAACACTGACCCCAATCCTAGGGTCAAACCAAAGTCGGTAGTACGGGGTTTTCTACCCAAGCTCGCGTCACTCAGATTTCTAAACATCGAGCACGATCACCTATTCGCATCAATGTATTCGTCGCACACCGCAACGAATTCAAATCCATTCAAATCACTAAATTGACATACTTCACATATCTATTCTAACCAATTCACGTATTCGATCACGAGTTCATCTAACTTGACAATATGTTGCGTCCCAATCTCACGCGAGTCCGATTATCCACGGTGGTTCATGAATCACCATGCAACGCTCCCGTGGAATAATCATTCTCATCGGGGCGTAACTCTTGTTTGGGTCCAGACTAATTCATTTTTGATACGCGGATTGGACCTACTCAATCCTCAAGTTCGATTCTTCAAGCACACAAATCCATTCTTGAGTCACCTTCGTGTCAAACCACAAATCGAAGCACACAAATTGTTACGCCAAGCTAGGTCAATCACCCCCGCTGTATGAATCACCATACCAGCGCTCACGCGGAGTGATCGCCCTATTCGGCGCGACGCATGTGCAAGGCTGGAGTTGCGCTCGTATAAGACAAGCATGTCGACGTTGAGGTTATCGTCGAAGTGAATCCAAGTATTTTCATTTTCATTCGAGCCAAGATCGATAGTCCATTCGTCATTTCGTTCAACTAGAAAATCCACGAGCCACGTCTATATTTTCCTCGACACGTTTCAACATCCCAAGTATAGCTTCCAACGGAACAATGACATTTACACGATCATCATTTGCCGAGTCAGAGTACCCCCGAGTTATCGCATATCGATCTTTGATACGCCTCAATACCATCGATGATATGCGTAACCTGACGATCTTCCTTTGCAACCAATTTCGTGTCGTACATTGATGCTGTTTGTCCGAGTTGGATATTCCACAATTTCATTTAATATTCAAGATCAAGTTCAACTGCTATTCCTCAAGCTAGTTTCAAGATCGTTGTTCAAACTCAAGTCATAATTCATTTGAATCAATCCGAAGTCGTACGCGCGATCCTCTAAGTTTCTTCGATCAAAGACCATTCACTTTCATTCATCGTTCCGAATCGTTTTCTAACATGCGTTGCCTATTCACAAGTTGTCTGAATGACATCTCGTTCGGGACATTCGAAGTCATGATCAACTAAGCGTGACACGTTCTAAGGCTTTGCGCGATCGCATCGCCTCGCCGACATACCCGTTCTATCCGTATATCTTGTAGTCTCGCTCGAACAATTTCTATGACGTCCATACACCACTCAGGGTTCGAGCCACTCGACTAGTCATCGACACTCATTTTTATTCTTCTTCCAAACCTATCACATACACCACTCGAATTCAAGCCATATAATCTAGTCCTCAATCATGTTCGCATCATGCGCTAAGACATCCTTCAGATTCGTTCGACGAATCTCTAGCGTAATCGCTCACGTCACCTCGACGTACTAAGTCGTTCAGGCTAATCCTCAAAATCTAAGCCAATCTTTCGTGCACGCCTAAGCGTTAACTCAATAGCGTTCCTATCGATAGACACTCAAAGTGTATTTTCGCTCTCGATCGAGCGATACTCGATATCGCTCGCAACCCGATTGCACCCAAAAATCGAGGTGCGCGACACACGGGCTAAGTTGTACCGCTTAACCATCCCGCACGGACTACATCCAAGTTTGCATGCTCACTCATTCTCGTTCGCAACTCGTTTGCACCAAAGGGTCTAGGTGCGCGATACTCCGCACTACTTAGCCAAAAGGCTGCGTGCATGACCATCCCGTTCGAACTATACTTCGGTCTCGTGTACTCGTTTGCTATCGTCAGCGTAAGCTTATTCAAGCACGCCTTGCGTTTGCTAACTTTTTTACATCGGCTCCTTCCAACTCAAGTCCGTCATGGTGGCACAAAGGCCTTCGCCTATCGATCCCGTCCAACCGAGTGATTGTACGAGCTTTTGAAAATATTAGACTTATTGTATGGAACATCCCAAGGCAGAATGAGAGAGAGCACACACTTCTTTTGTAACCAACCGAGCTTTCAAAACTGAGAAAGTCGAAATGAAGTCCAAGGACGTAAAGCCGTGCTCTGATACCAATATGTCACGCCCCGCTCCCGTAGGAGCGATCGTCCTCGCTAAGGCGTGATGCCGCACGGGCCTAGGTTGCGCCCGTGCAAGGCCAAGTCCAGAAACGGCCTATTTGAGCTAGGCCACAAGTCGCACAGAGTGTCCCCATTACAGCGGAAAGTAAATAAACACAAGTAGAAGCAAATTCGATCTCTTTATTGATATTCACGAAGGTTACAAGCGGCGCTAGGCCGATATTACAAATCGCTCAAGCTTTCTCTCTGAAACATAAAAGGCGTGCCAAGTGGCTTACAAGATGGAATGATACATGGCGATGTTCCGATACATTATGTCCTGTATAGGGTGCTTCAGCTCCTTGCAACGCTCCAAGGCTCAAGAGATAGCTCCGCGCCTTAGCACGTACGAGGAAAGCTCCGCACCCGCCGACGTCTCCTGCTTCCTGCAAGCAGACTGTGGGGTTATCAGTACATTGTTATGCACTGGTGGGGAGGCTAGCTCGCCCACAATGCTATCATTACCAAACACGTTGCATTTACTTTTGTGCACCGACTATCGTTCATTGTCTTTCTAATCTTGCCTTAGGATCAGTTTCATGGCATATATCGTAACCCATATCGTATTGCCTAATTCCAGCGTCTACATTAAAATACATGCACGACTTACCCATACTTACCGTCCGGCCTTCCCTGTCCAAGTAAACCAAGTTAGTCAACAATTAACATGAAGTAACTTAACGTGATTCATGTAAACATTCAATGTTACGGGCGTGTCTATGTCTCGGGTTCTAGCACGTCGTGGGCATGTTCTAGTGTTACATTTCGAGCATGTTCAGGAGGCACATTTCAAGCATGTTCGGGGTGGTATATTTCAAGCATGTTCAGGCATGCTACATTTCGAGCACGTTCATGTTCAGGATGTTACTTTGCAAGCATGTTCAGGAGACACTTGTTCATTTAACTTAGACTACTTTGATTTCAATGCAAGAACTTGTACGTGGATTGCCACCAGCATAGTCCACCTAATCTACATGCACGGGTCGCTGGCTTTACAAGCCATTTAGGACATTCTCCTGTGGTATTTCTCAACTTAGCGTAGGGTGATGGCTGGTACACCCCGTTAAGTCTCTTGAATATACCCTGCACTTACGTCTCTTGGTGCCCAAGCCCGCACCCAAGCAGCCCGTAAGCCCCGTATTGATTCTGCCTAGGCCGGCCACGGTTTACCCCCCCAACGCCCGTGCCGCAGAATCCTTCCACTCGACGGCCACGGTTTACCCCCCCATCGCCCGTGCCGTTTGTCCACGACCATTTCGTATTAACTTGTCTTTTACTTAGCGGCTATCTCCGAGCCGTAGGCTAATCCTTAGCCATAATGCGTTAACGGCCAGGTTGGTGTCCGTACAGCGCGGGTAGCGAGCCCCGTTGTACGTGCCCGTCACACCTGTCGCTAGCGTCTTCCATGTCTTATCTTTCATTTTATTCTTTCACTTGTTCGTATGTTCATAGAGTCATTAATGTGTTTGCTTATTCATTCTTTGATTCATTCATTCATGCATTATGCAACTCCCAGTGTGGGAGTCGCCTTGGCGACCCATCGGTCCCATAGCCTTCCAATGTTGCTAAACTCTACTCGGAGCGACTATGTTGATAGCCTTCCTGTTTTATTGTTGTAAATCATTCATTGTTTCATTGTTTGAACGTATAAGGGACATGAACGTGGGCTTGTGCCTTAGCACGAGCGTAGAGCGCGGTACGAGCGTTTCTATAATTGTCGAGTTCTTTTCCATGTTCTAAACAAGCATGCAAGATGGGATTATTCCCTTAGCTAGGTGCGTTGAGTCATTTATTAGCATGCAAGATGTTATCGCCTAGCGATTCTCGTGAATGTGTCCACATTGTTATGTGCCTAGGCTAAGCACAGACGGGTTCATCGGAGCCACCCACCTTAGCGATGTTCGCATCGGCCAAGTGATACTCCGAGCGCGCCTTTGATAGTCTAAGTCTGGATTCATCTTTTGACGGGCCAATGTAAGTCTTCCATCGATTCGCATCGATACTTCATCGGGTCGAAGCAACTCTTCGGGTCGACGGCTCGTTTGAGTCGTTGCACTTGCCGTTTGGATCGGCGTTCCGCTAGGGCGGAGCGGGTCGTTACAAGAGTCTATAGCCAAACTCATCCCGACCGTAGCCGACAAAGATGCATCGCCTCGTCTTCGGCTCAAGTTTGGTCCTCTCGTCCTTTGGTACATGCACGAAGGCCTTACAACCAAACGCCCGCATGTGATTGTATGACGGCTCTTTGCCGTACCATACTTTGTCAGGCACATCACCCTGCAAAGGAGCACTAGGAGACAAATTAATAACATAAGCAGCTGTGAGAAGAGCCTCACCCCAGTAACTGCCCGACAAGTTTGCTTCTGACAGCAAACACCGTACCCTCTCCATCAGTGTCCTGTTCATGCGCTCCGCTACACCATTGAGCTGAGGTATCTTTGGCGGAGTCTTCTGGTGTCGTATCCCTTGCTCTCTGCAATACGCATCAAAGGGACCGATGTATTCGCCGCCATTGTCGGATCGAACACACAACAACTTCTTGCCCGTCTCCCTTTCAACAGAGGCCTGAAACTCCTTGAAAGTAGGCAGCACCTGATCCTTTGTCTTTAAGGCATAGACCCAAACCTTCCTAGAAAAGTCATCAATAAAAGTCACAAAGTAAGAAGCACCACCAAGAGATTTTACCTTCATAGGACCGCAGACATCCGAGTGAATCAACTCGAGCAACGCCGGCTTCCTCGAACTTGGGTGACTTTGGAAAGACACCCTATTTTGCTTCCCAGCTAAACAGTGCGTGCACTTCTCCAACTTTGTAGACTTGAGCCCCAGAATCACCTTCCTGTTCACCAAGTAGCTCATCCCCTTCTCGCTGATATGGCCGAGCCGCCTATGCCACAACTCGGTAGACGCATCACTGACTGCGTTCACCTCCTGTGCCCCCTCTGCGCTCCCCTCCATATAGTAGAGACCGGACTTCTTGCTCCCTCTGGCAATCACCATCGAACCTCTGGAAAGCTTCCACTGACTGTTCCCGAAGAGACTGAAGAATCCCTCGTCATCCAACCTTCCAACCGACACCAGGTTGAAACGGATATCAGGGACATGACGAACATCCTTGAGAACAAGAACCGCACCCGTCTTCGTTCTCAAATGCACATCTCCAACGGCAACCGCCTTCGACACATCTCCGTTGCCCATCTTCAACACTCCACAGTCGCCTGTAGTGTAAGTGGCAAACAGTGCCCTGTTGTGAGATACATGTGCTGAAGCCCCTGAGTCCACCAGCCAAGAATTGTCATCGCAGGCGAGGTTAGTAATGACCTCATCACCTACGACGATCACATCGCCTCCATGCACCGAGGCCGCCGCTGTAGTGTTCTCTTCTTGCTTCCCCTTGTCGCCCTTCTTCTCTCTCTTCCAAGCGAAACAATTCCGCTTGATATGGCCCTTCTTACCGTAATGGTAACACTCCGATCCTCGTAACGACCCTTGGACTTTCCCCTGCTCTTGTCTCTGCCACCACCTGGACCCCTGCTTTTGCCCCTTCCGCGGCTCTCTGAAACCAATGCCTCTGAGTGGTGGGATGTGGATGAAGTGCCCTGAGATCGTCTCCGCATCTCTTCATTCAACACCCCGCTCTTGGCAAACTCCAGACTGACCACGCCCTCTGGAGCAGAAGCGATCATAGATACTCGTACGGTCTCCCACGAGTCTGGCAAAGTACACAGCAGCCATAGTCCCTGAACTTCATAGTCGAACTTGACTCCCATAGAAGATAGCTGGTCAACCACGCCCTGGAACTCACTCAAGTGATCCGAAATAGACGCCCCATCCTTGTATCGCAGACCCATCATCGTCCGGATCAGGAACAACTTGTTTACCCCGATCTTCTTCGCATACAAGGATTCCAGCTTATCCTACAACGTCTTTGCGTGCTCAATATTGGCAACGTGGTTGTACACGTTCTCATCAATAAACTGCCGTATGTACCCACACACCTGTATGTGCTCGAATGTCCAGTCCTCCTCGGATTTATCACTGGGTTCTCGGATGCAAACACAGGTAGATGCAGCTTCTTGACAAATAGCAAATCCTTCATCTTGCTCCGTCAATAATGATAGTTTGTGCCATTAAGATTTACCATGCGCACCGGCTTCGCGTCCATCTCTCCTCTCTGGTTTCTCTGTCAACTACTGACACTCCTTCTGAATTCCAGAACCTGGCTCTGATACCACTCTGTTGGAAAAGAAACGCGGAAACCTTTCCCCAAACCGGAGAGTACCTGCGAGAGGACCGAGCAATACAACGCACGAACCCAAAAACAACCACACAAAACAATCCACGCAGACATAGAGAATTTTTGACGTGGAAAACCCTTGCGAAAAAAAACCACGGGACGATCGGAGTCCAACCCTGAGAAGCCTCCACTAATGGAATAGAAGAATTACACCCTCTACAAACTCCTCCCGATCCAAATCGGATCCCCACAACACTCAGAGATAAGAACAATGATTACAAGGCTACGAAGAGCGAGAACGACGAGTAGAGATTACCCGAACACGATCTCATTCGAATAGCGACATTTAATCCTCCGTCTACTTCTCCGAAGTTGCAATGGCACTCTTGCCTCCTTCCTCTCTCAAAAGTTGTGTTTCCTTTGCGATATGTTGCATTCTAAATTAGGGTTGGGAAATCCCAATATAACTCCCTAATCCCGCAGCAAACCTGGACTGTTGGATTAGATCCAGTGGTGAAAACTCACCCTAAAATCCGCTTCAGCCCCCGACGACACAGAGTTCGCCCAGAACTCTGTGTCGAGCAAACAACACCTAACGCCAACATTCTGGAACGGCCAGACCGAGTTCGGCCAGAACTCGGCCTGGGACCGAGTTCGGGCCGAACTCGGCAGGTCCAGGCCAGAATCTCCCTTAGGAGCAGCAGCAGCAGCAGTAGCGACTCCGCGTCGCCTACTTTCCGAGCTTCTTCGACACACGAACGGCGCTCGTCGCACTCCGGGGTCTTCTCCACATAGGTTGGGAACCCCACCACTCCAACACACTCACCCTCATTCTGCATAGTTGATCTATCATATACACAAAAGACCACTGATACATATATTGCTGCTGCTCATGGTTAGTTTGTCTGTTTGATAAAATTATATGGAAGTGTCTGCGCTTTTAAGTGAAATGTATATCATCTCTTCAGTTTTAGCTTTTGTTGTTCAATGAATTTACATTTGGCTTTGTTATTTTGAAGTACTTGTGATCATGAATCTGATCTCTTCTTACTTTTCCATATTTAAATATCTAGCGCTATTCGATTATTTGAGAACTTTAGTTAGCTATTTCTAGACTAAATGCACTATGATTTTTTTTACATGTATGTATTTAGAACCATATGCAAAGTTTTTTAGTTTATCTACAGGCATGTTGTCACATCTCTCGGTAGTGATTTGAAATTGTTCCTCAGTTGATCATTAACTGGAGTTTCCTGTCCCAGTATCCCATGTTTTTGCTGACCAAGAGTTTGGGGATAAAGGCTTTGTGTTGTTTGTTCTACTAATATGACAATTTGTAGTTATTGAATTTAGTCTTCTAGATCTACTTTGACCAAAAGTTTGGGGATAAAGGCTTTTATTTCTAAACACGAGCTATAGATTGTTAAACAAATAAATACAAGATGTACTTCTAAATCGTAATCAAGTAGATCTATGGTAAGTGATTTGTGTTATAGTTTCAGTATGGCTAGCCTTCAGATTCTTGTCAAGTGATTCACATTGTCTCGAGTTCTTGTGTGTGCAGCAATAAAGTGAAACTGTATTGATAATTCTGTAATACTGAGTTCAATATCTATATACGAACATGTAGGAAAGTATTGATAATTTGTGTTCTTGATCTCTCAGGAACTCGCTGAAAAATGAAGGTGCATGCTGTGAATAGGGGAATGCTGTGGATATGGGAGGGATGTGCTCCGGTCTGGTTTGCTACTTTCTTTGTTTCATTTGTATAATTATCATAGTTTGGATGTTTAAGTGATATGGAAACTACATACAGATGTTGGATATATATGTGTACTTTGTGGTTAGGGATATGTTTTGTGGTTGGACAAGTAATGGATGTTTGTGGTGGGACGTGTTGGAAGTTTTTGGTGTATGAACAATACAGTTTGTTAATATGAAAATTGGGTTTTATAGTAATTTGATGTATGTGTATCTTCTGGATTGATATTATGTGTGTTTGATTAATATTATATAATTCTTGACGACATTTTGATAAGCTTCTCTTGATGGCATTTTGGCAAGCTTCTCTTAACGGTTGTCAAACGTCACTTTTAATTCAAATCATGCTGCATAATAGCCTATAAATAAATGCTTTTCCTGACGGGTTTTGCCCATTAAAAAAGGCTTTCTTGACGGTTAATAGCCGTCATCTAGGCCGGAGTCAAGAAAAGTTTTCACCTACATTGACGGTTTATAAAAACTGCTATCTTGATGGCTAAAAATAGTCAAGAAAACTACTTCATATGACGGCAAAAAACCGTCAAGAAAACCTTGCCAGCAACCGTCAAGAAAAGGGGGTTCTTTTCTTGACTCCGGCCTACTTGACGGATCCACAACCGTCAAGATACCCCTTTCTTGACGGGAAAAACCCGTCAAGAAAAGCCTTTTTTCTTGTAGTGTCCATAGTCGCAAAAAAATTTCAAAAACGATAAAAAGGTTCATAGTCGGTATGCAAAGGCTATGATTCACTTTCAAAACTTCCAATAAAATATAGAAACTTTTAGAAGTCACACACGAGGGGACATCTCAAATAAAAGAATCTAAGATTAGTAGACTCACTCAAGAGTACAAATCTTTTAGGATGAGAGAAGATGAGTCTATTACTTTCATGTTTACTAGATTCTTTGATATAATTAACACTCACTCTTCTCTTGGTAAGGAATATCCCACTCATGAGAAGATTCAAAAGATTCTTAAAGGACTTACTAAAGGAGAATCCCAAAGCCACCACCATCATCGAAGGAAATAATATCAGAACTATGAACCTTGAGACTCTCATGGGAAAGCTCATGACCCACGAGCTGGATATGAAGGACCAAGAAGAAGCATCCATGCAAGAAAAGGAGAAAGAAAAGATCAAAAAAAGAAAAGAAAAATCCCTTGCTCTTAAGGTAGTTAAGATCTTCTCATAAGATGATTCAGATGATGATGTTTCGGATGACGAAGATATCGCCCTCATCGCTAGACACTTCAGAAAGTTCTTTAAGTTCAATAAAGCAAATCGCTCAAGAAGGGACACTATGAAGAACCTGCATGCTACAACTGCAAGAAAATAGGACACATCAAGAGGGAATGTCCAATGGGAAGAAGAGAACTTGACAAGTATGAAAATCCTAACAAAAAAAGCTCATCCTTACGAAAGTACGCCCACACTAGCTTCTGGTGCAAAAGTGATGCTAGTGACTCAGACAACGACAAAGAATGCAAACACACTGCAAATGTCTGTCTTATAGCAACATAGTCAAATGAGCTACTTGATGACTTCTCTATGAACGCTCTTTCTTATACTGAATTAGAAAATTTCATTCTTGAACTACACGATGAACACAAAGTGTTGAAAAGTAAGCATAGAAAATCTCTAAAAGAGATTGATTCTCTCAAGAAAGAAATAAAAAGTCTCTAGTATCATTTTTGATATAAAAGGAAAAACTCCTGCTTCTGACATAGATGAGATTGAATCTCTTAGACTAAAGCTCCAAGAAGCTGTAGACGTCATAAACAAAAAGAATATTGAATGTCAAACCCTCAAGGAAGGATATGATATTGCTAAAAAAAGACACTTATTACAAACCAAAGGGAATATACAACTTCTATCAAATACAATGATCTTCTTGTAAATAGCAGGAAATAATAAGACATAAATATGACCTACACAAATATACGATGTCATAATCAAAGGCACACTAACATATATCACAATACTAGTTACAAAAGTCACACTCACATAAACACACCCCATAGGCTCTATCCCCAAAAAGTCCACACACAAAGAGGACCCTTTGTGAGGAAGAATATTAACACGTCACATCATGCCTTTTACTATAGTCACCATAAAAATCATGCTAGAACTCCTCATGCTCAAAACACTCACTTACCATCTTCTAGACCTATGACACCCACTATGTGCCACTACTGTTATTTACTTGGGCACATATCTCACTACTGTCAAATGAGAAATCATGTTGACATGAGAATGCTAAAATAGGTTCCTAAAACTAACAGTTAAAGACTCAAACATTTCTGGGTACCAAAGTCTTCATCTTCAACTTGTGTTGTAGGTGAATCCTCCATCGCATGCTAGAAGCAAGTGGATCCTCGATAGCTGTTGCTTATGGCACATGACCCGTGATGATTCACTTTCTGCAATACTATCAATGAAGAAGGAATGACACGTATTCTTTGGCAATAATTTAAAGGGCTAGGGCAACATCATCGAACGTGGTAATATCGGCTTTTCTTCTTAACCTTGCATTAAAAAAGTTTGCCTTGTCATAAATCTGGAGCACAATCTTCTTAGCATTAGTGTCATGACCCGCACCCGATGTAGGGGCACGAGTGCGTAGCAATGCCCAGCCTACGCGGCAACATCGATGGTAGAACGCTATTTAGGTCTACTAAATTAACTAACAGTACATATATCATAACAAGTCGTGATAATCATCTCCAAACGGAGGAAATAATGACAATATATCCATACTCAATCACAATACTATAAGGAAGATAAATGGCACAAAACGATAATGACAACATGATATGAAATATCCAGAGAAAGTCTAATATAAAAAGTAATACAAGTCCAGATATTCTAAGAGTCAACAAATCTCAAATACAAGTCTAAAACAATAACAGGCTAAGAATCATTAATTGGAGACAAATCCAGTACAAATCTAGCCCAACTGAGTTGCAAAATAAGTTCCCTCGGCTGGAGCTAGACCCTCTTGAATCAGAGTCGCCCGATCTACGCCTACCACGTCCTGTGGGCCGTAATAGGTAGGGCAACCGTCATCAGTGTCGTCTAAAAAAATATCCAGACAGGATTAGAGCGAAGTATATTTCTAATAGTAGTTCCAGTAAATGATAAGGACTATGTGACAATAAATAGAGAAAATATACAAGAAATAAGTAATGTGTACATGAATAACATGGCATGAGTAAAACTTTAGGTAAGAACAAGAACAAGTGAACATGTTATATCATGTATAAGAGTCAAAAAATCATGCTATCTATGTGAGTGAGTACTAGTTTCAACATGTGATCGACTTAGGAACTTGCACAGGAATTTATGGCCTGATTAATCATACATGCAGTGTATGATCAACACTCATAAGGAACAATACTTGCACATGGAGGGTATGATCACATATCTATACTAATACTCCCTGCCTCCGACTGGTAGAGTGGATCCAACCATGGTACATTACGACACAGGATTCTAGCAGAAGGAAGCAAATCTTCTCGAGAATCAGTGTCTATAAAAGTACAAGAACAACAACAAGGCTTGCATAATGTATACTAAGATATATAAGGAATAACATCTTATGACGGGATCTAGAGAATACCAATCCGTGTAACTACGTGTCAAAAAATCAATAATATCTACACTAAATATAAGAAACATAGAAGATATCATAAACGAGAATTTATTAGAGAATGTACTTGCTTGAGATCCGGTGTGGAATATCAACAGTATCCGATACGGTGCCTCGAAGACCTAAATATGAAAGATCAATGTCAATTCGTGTTTTGGAATCATAAACATGCTATACAAGGTCAATTCTAGGTCTCCATGTCATTTCTAGGTCAAACTGGGTCAATTGGGTTTATACCTTGCTAAACTAGGTCAATCTAGGTCACACCTAGGTTTTTAGGGCAATACATTGCCAAACCAAGTCATATCCTTATGTATCTACCTATATTATGCATATATAGGCTCAAATTCAATACCTTCACTAATTAGCCTTACCTTATGCATTACCTATCTTATATTACATAGGTAAAACCCAATACCTTACCTAACCATATCCACACCCATATCACACTCTACTAGACCCTAATCTACCTATCTATGATATGAACACATAATATCATGTTCTCTTTTATATATATATATATATATATATATATATATATATATATATATATATATATATATATATATATTGGAGTCTTAGATTACCTACCTACATATATCCTACATCTTCATTTATGTATGACCTAGTTTGCTAGCCTACCTTCATATGTGCATTTGTATACATATCACATGTACAACCACTTGGCACCTAGCACTAGCTATTCTGGTACATAGGTAAACTCTAATCCAAATTCATGGTTACCTATCCTTTTTTCCTACATTAATCTACATACCACACTCATGACCAGTATACTACAACACTCACACTGGCTGTAACTATCACTGCTCTTGACACAAGACACACTCTCACACACAATTTAGGATAAACACACACATTCTAACTGAACTCTACACAACTATTGCACACATGTACCAATGCACTGGAGACACATTGCTGCCTAGAGCAGTTAACTGCTACTAATGAGTGCAATCTCCTGCACACAAGAGGCCACAAGAACTCCTGCCTATCTACTAGACATACCCACACACCTTAGGCACAGGACACCCATATGCAAGATAGTCAAATATATCTATGAACGTGAACAGCTACCAAATATATGAAACACACACACAACATGAGCATATGAACACTCATGCTTCCATCACATCCCTCTAACCAATATACCTATACACGCTTGACATTACACTATACAGCCACAGACTCAACCAATCCATGGTACATGGATACTCAACTCCCTGATCCAAAACCACACCCCAACACAATTAAATCTGCACGAAGATATCAGCCATCCTAACAATACACTCTCTGGTATCACCTATATCAACACACTCTACACTACCTATGCAAACACCTAGCAGTCCCCAAACCCTCTTTACCCCAAGCCTCATTATCCCTGCAGCAAGTACAACACCTGCACACAAAGCTCCTATTGCACAGGCCCTACTATAAGGCAAACCCCTATATCGCAAATTAGTGCACCATATGCACAGATACACAGGTATACAGATATGCACCTGTAGCAAATAGAAATCCCCTCCCCGCCTTCGTACTCTAGGGCACCATATTAGTGCTCTCTCCTCTCTCTTTTATCTCACTGCTGCTGATGGATTAACAAGCCTGCACAGGCCCCTTGCTAGGCCTTTTCTCTGTTGCCAACCCTCTCTAACACTGTACAGGTTCTACTCTCTCCTCCTCTGTTTTATACAGGCTCCCCTTGCCTGTAATATATCATGTGCACAAGTGTGCATAGGAAATAACTCCTTTCTTGCTGTACAGCAGAGTAGCAATGCTACTGCCACTGTTGTCTATCCCCTCTTATTCTGCACACACACACACACACACACACACACACACACACACACACACACACACACACACATATAGATACATATAGGTAGATACACACGCACACCCAAATCTAACCATGCGTATCATGAGATACCATAACACAATACCATGTATCCTATTTAGGACACGTACCCCAAATCTCGACTCAAAAAGGATACAAAAATCCCTATGGGGACACGTATCGAACACTTGGTGCACAAGTTTACGATACACCCAAGATACCCTACTAAACCTTGTCCGAATCCTACTAAATTTCATAGGCAAGTCTAAAATATATACTAGGACATAATTAGGACATTTCTAAGCTAGTATCAAGTATAATTGGACATGTGCACCACAAGTGTCTGAGACCCAAAACCCTCAACTTGATCTTGTGTCCTGCCGCATCATGACACGTCCTACACGTATCTATTTGTGGACACGAATCTAGACACACACAACCAAATCTATACTAAATAGACATAACAAATCTAATGACAAACACTTGGTGCACCATTTTCAGAATTCCTTAAAAAATTACATAAAAACCTATGTAAAAGTCTCCAAATGGGTCTAATGAAGCCCAAGTTTCTCCCCGTGGGTAGTCCTAATGCATGGGTTGTTTCTAAATGACTAATTACACTTAGAATCAAATACAAGGGTTAATATCAGATTTTACCTATTGGGAGATTCCTAATGAAATGCCAAGTGGACACGATTCGGACATGTAGCTCATAGTATAGAGAATGAGAGGAATAGGTGAGAGAATGGATGAGATTTGAGAGGAAATAGTGGAGGAATGGCTCTACTTGGAAGAGAACACCAAAATGAGAAAAATAAGAGTAGGAAATGAAATGAAGAATGAAGGCTCTCTCCATACATGGCTGCCATATAGGGCTAGGTTTAGCTAATCTAGATTATCCTACATGCCCCCCTAAATGTTGTCATGAAGGCTAATTGATATATAGAAAGGTTTAGACCTATTTCGATAAATAATCTAATCCCTATTCTAATTAATTGGTCATGACTATTGAGTCTAAATGCTCTAGTCCATTAAGTTGGTCTATAAGTCATGTCATGCTAATTGTTGGGCTCTTGTCAAGTGTCTAGGCTAACCGGTTCACTAACACAAGTCTAACAATTAGGCTAGCCTTTAACTGTAATAACTAATACAGTATTTATAAATAAATATACACAATACAAAATAAATAATTAAGCACAATATAATATAAATATAAAATGACTAAAATTCCCCTCTACTAGATTTAGGTAGTTGCAATCCTACCCCCTAGAAAAATTTTGTCCTCAAAATTTGAGTTGGTGGTACTCTTGTTTAGGTCAAGTCCCCCAACAATCAAGGTCTAGCAAAATCCTATATAAAGTTATACAACATGCAATTCTAGGGAATATAAATAACATGCATGGTTATAATCTCTACAGTATCCTGTTAATGAAGTCTCTACTTGGGTTTACTACTACTCTAGCATAAAAATTACAGATGCAAGTCAAAGGTAGAAAGAAATCAATCAAGCAATCAAAAGATGGAAGGGAACAAAAAGAAGGAAAGAACATAACCCAACATTCTAGCCCATCACCTACCATGTCGGACTCCTCGACCATCATCGCAAACGCCCTGCCCTACTGTGGTGTCTCCCTATGCTGGTACGGGGGAATTTACGGTACCACATGTGGCCTAGCTAGACTCCTCCTATCTTGGTATCTGTCACGCCCCAGTACCGAAATACGGAGACGGACTAGGCCAGCTACTCCATATGAGGTACGTAACGTCATACGGCGATCGTGGCTGTCGAGAGACTAGGGGGTACATGCTACAATCAAGTCTCCTATGGTCCCACAGAGTTCTATGTCTCAATCAATGAAATCACATCAGCAATTAAATGAACATTTAAAGATAAAGTAGTAAGGCATCCCCGACGCTTCATCAAAATGATCATGAGAGACTAGCTTTATAATTTAGCTATCTCAGAGAGTCAGGAGTACAAAATTATACACAGCTGCAGTCTGTTTATTTACAATTCTGTACTGACACAAAATATCAAGTAATCCGGCTAACAGGTGCCGGTGGCTAAATGCCGCACAAAATATAAGCAGGAGTGGTGGAGAAGAAACCCACTCGAGTTCCCGAACCGCCATACTCCTAGTATGCACCATGGATGTCAGGGAGGAAGATCATGTTCTCTGGCTCTGCTACGAGATCTGGCCAAACAAAACCAGCGGGGTCAGCCCCGAATAGCAAGTACCGCCAAAAGGGCACAAGAGTTAAGATCAAAACCCAGTTAATAAAATGATTGATATAGTAATACTTATGATACCATTATAGGGTAGCGCCACATCCTCGAACCCATATGGCACCCTTACAACCAAACAAGGACAAAAGGTGCCGCATGGAGTCGGGACGCGTCGTACTCTATAACTTTCACATAAGTTAAAGGGTATAAACAATAAAATCTCCTGATCGTGACTTCGGTCGATAGCCTATCGCAGCACAATAACCAACCCAACAATCAAACAAGAACATGGGTTGGATCATGTACCATGATAGACCATGTTCCTCAGTCATTCACAGAAGTAGTACTTCACAACCAGAATAAGTCTTCCGTTCATAACTTCGGTCCACAGCCTGTCATAGTACGATAACCAACCCAACAATCAAACAAGAACATGGGTTGGATCACGTACCATGACAGTCCGCTTCTCTCAGTTATTCACGGAAGGTAATAAGATACACACAAGTCGTTTTCGCGGCCAATCAAGTCTACGAGTTTCTAGTGGGACGAGGTTATCCTCGCATCATGTTATTTCAAATCCTCAGATCGTATCTTTCCAGCAAGGCTAGCCAACCCAGGGGTTCGCATAGACAGGTGTCATTGAGCACAGGTCCCTCGTAAGGCCACCTTGCCCAGACATATAATATATAGCAGGAATTAATCGGATACAGTCATCCGCTCGTTGCGGATGACACAATATCCGTGGAGACCAGCCGGCGCGTCAAGACAATATCTCAAGGCGGCTGGTGTAACACGATCTCGGGATTCTGCCCTCCCCATGCATCTAGTATATTTTGTTGCCTAGTTTAACCCTTGGTGAAATCTTGGACTCACATGCTGTGGCCTGCATGATTATCCTCCTAAATGTCGTACTCAAGTACGAGTACCCCAAAAGAGGATCCATGTCAATCACTATGTCAACATGTTCTACCCTCCTTGGTGTAATGCATCATTGCAAATATGCCACGTGGAGTTACGAGTCATTTGTCGAGCATGAACGAGAACTGGGACATTCAGGTACAAGTATCAGGTAGGAACTTTGTTCACCGGGGTCACATTAGTGCTCATATCATGCTCAGGACAAAAGGCATAAGGATATATAGCATACACAAACATTTACATATATATACAATATAATATATACATATAAAAATATAAGGTATAGGGGAGTCCAGGTCAGAGCGTGCTCAAGTCAGGCTAAGCTCAGGTTAGCCTACGCTCAGATCAGCCTACGCTCAGGTCAGCCTACGCTCAGGTCAGCCTACGCTCAGGTCAGCGTATGAGGTCCATACGACTCCTTGTCAAGGTAGCGTATGAGGTCCATACGACTCCTTGTCAAGGCAGCATATGAGGTCCATACGACTCCTTGTCAAGGCAGCGTATGCCGGACATACGCTTCCAAAAGGCAGCGTATGGGGTCTATACTGCGCTGCGCTAAAGTGCGCACGCAACTCAGTGGCGCAGCTAAAAAGCTCGCATACACTGCTCACTGTCTTCTCCAAATCAGCAAGAACTCCATGGTTTGAACCCAAAGCTTCAAAAGTCCATAACTTGGTCAAAATAAGTCCAAATCCAACTTTTCAAAGGTCAAAATTGGGTAGAATAAAATTCTCTACAACATGGAACCATCAAAACTTAAAAATAATAAAGTTTGCTAGATAAAAACCAAGAAGATCCGAAAATGGTTAAAACCTAGATCTACAAAAATTAAAGCTTCAAAATGGAAAACTTCAAGTTCTAAACTAGTATAGAATGAGAAGAAGAACATATTTTGGCAAATAATTTTGTAAGAAAACTTTAACATCATTTATGGATCCATCTCTTGAGCAAGTTGGTACTTGCCTTGGTTGGTGGAGGAAAATAAATGAGAGGAAATAAATGAGAGGAGAGAGAATGAGATGAGTTATTATATAGAATCTTGAACCCATGGGTTCATGATGAACCAAGGGGTTCATGATGAATCATTGGTGAACCAAGAATAGGTTACCCAAATGAGCCAAAATTGTAGGCCCAAATGCAGAAAATAAATTACGAAACAATATTTTGTCGAATATTTTGGGAAATGCATGAAGAAATACAACATATAAATATCGTATAAATACAAAGTAAATACAATTTATCGGTTTACGTATTAAAATATGTATTCCAGGATCGGGGAGTGACATCTCTACCCTTCTTAGAAAAATTCCGTCCTCGGAATTCCAGCCAAGATAGGATAGTGAAATCAGGGCAAGCAAGGCACAATCATATACAAGTTAACTATCATAGCAGTTATTATCATACATCACAAGTGTAAAATAAGCAGGTGCAGATAAGCATGGAATCGTGTCAACAAGGCATAAAAAAAATATACCTCATTAGTCAAACAAATACGGATACCGAGATCTGATCTCGTCCTCGCGCTCCCAGGTTGACTCTCCCGAAGAGTGATGGTTCCAAGAAACACGGACAAGGCTTATCGTCCGATTCTTGAGTACCTTCTCTCGCCGGTCCAAAATAGACACGGGTTGTTCCTCGTAAGTTAGGTCGGTACCAACGACTAACTCAGAATGATCGAGGATATGACTCGAATCCGGGACATACCCACGTAATTGGGACACATGAAACACATCATGTATGCCAGTTAACGAAGGCGGAAGGGCAAGTCGATAAGCCACATCGCCTATCCGAACGAGAATCTTAAAAGGACCAACGTATCTTGGACTAAGCTTTTCCCGGGTTCTAAATCTATTGATACCCCGAGTAGGCAAAATCCGCAGAAATACTTGGTCGCCAACTCTAAACTCTAGAGGCCTACGATGCTGATCAGCCCAATGACGATGTCGGTCCTGTGCAACTCGAAGGCGCTCTCTGACCAACTTAACTATCTCCACAGTTTGCGTGATCATCTCTGGCCCCAACAACTTCCGTTCTCCGACGTCGTCCCATGCCAAAGGGGACCTGCACTTCCTTCCGTACAATGCTTCGAACGGGGCCATCTGAATGCTAGCCTGATAGCTGTTGTTATAGGAGAACTCCACTAGATGAAGGTGATCCTCCCAAGATCCGCCAAAATCTAAGGTACACGCCCGTAGCATATCTTCTAATGTCTGAATGGTTCTTTCTGATTGCCCGTCAGTTTGTGGATGATAAGCAGTACTGAATCTTAACTTGGTTCCCAAACTTTGGTGTAAGCTCCGCCAAAAATGGGAAGTAAACCGCGTATCCCGATCTGATACTATACTAACGGGAACACCGTGTTGCCTTACTATCTGCTTCATGTACATTTCTGCTAGCTGCTCAGTAGTCTGTCCAACTCGGAAGGGAAGGAAATGAGCGACCTTTGTGAGTCGATCTACTATTACCCAGACTGCATTCTTGCCAGCCGGGGATCTAGGTAAACCGGTCACAAAATCCATCGTGATGTGCTCCCATTTCCATTCTGGGATAGGAAGCGGCTGTAGCAATCCTGCTGGTCTCTGCTGCTCGGCTTTCACCTGCTGACATACCAGACATTTGGATACAAATCTCGCTCTCTCTTTTCATGCTATTCCACCAAAAGAACTGCCTGATATCTCGATACATCTTCGTTCCTCGTAGATGAATGGAGTAAATAGAACTATGAGCTTCGGACATAACTTCTTGTCGAAGGTCTCCACTCGGTACACAGAGTCTGTTTCCAAACCTGAGCGTACCATCTTCATAAATCACTAACTCCTTCCTACGGCCTGTTTCATACTCCGATCGCAACTTCTGAATCTGTGGATCTTCTGCTTGTGCTGCCCTTATCCTCTCTACTAAGGTTGACTGAATCTGCATACTGGTCATTCTTTCTATATCCCTTGGCAAAACTACTTTGATTCTCATACTCTGAAGGTCTTCTAGAATATGCTTCTGCGAGGTCAAGAATAAGACACTGTCTCTCCTACTCAGTGCATCTGCTACTATGTTCGCCTTGCCTGGATGATACTGAAGATCTAAATCAAAATCCTTCAGCAGTTCTAACCATCTTCTTTGCCTCATGTTTAAATCCCGCTGCGTGAACACGTATTTCAAACTCTTATGATCAGTATAGATCTCTACCCGATCCCCGTATAAATAATACCTCCACAACTTGAGTGAAAACACCACAGCTGCTAACTCCAAATCGTGAGTCGGGTAATTCTTTTCATGGTCTCGAAGCTGTCGAGATGCATATGCTATCACCTTTCCATGCTGCATCAATACACATCCAAGACCCTTCCCTGATGCGTCATAATATACTGTAAAGCCTCCCGCTCCTACTAGAAGCGTCAAGATCGGGGCTGAGATTAATCTCTTCTTCAATTCTTCAAATGATGCCTGACAGCTAGCTGACCAAACAAACTCTATGTCCTTGTACGTCAAACGCGTTAAGGGCGCAGAGATCCTGGCAAAGTTCGCCACGAACCTTCTGTAGTAACCAACTAATCCTAAGAAACTTTGTACTTCTGCAACCGTTCTCGGGACCGGCCAATGCTCTACGGCCTTAATCTTTTCTTCGGATCCACTGACACTCCTGTTCCAGAAATTACATATCCTAGGAACGAAATATGGTCTAACCAGAATTCACACTTGTCGAGCTTCGCATAAAGTTAATGCTCCCTCAATGTCTGCAAGACAGTCCTAAGATGTTTCTCATGCTCCTCTTCACTGCTGGAATAGACAAGGATATCATCTATGAACACCACCACAAATTTATCCAAATACGGCAGAAAGATGCGGTTCATTAAATCCATGAATACTGCAGGGGCGTTGGTTAGTCCAAAGGGCATTACTAAAAACTCATAATGCCCATATCTAGATCTGAATGCTGTCTTCGGTATGTCTTGCTCCCGGACTCTTACTTGATAGTATCCCGACCGAAGATCGATCTTGGAAAAGACGCTGGCCTTGCTCAACTGGTCAAACAGGTCATCAATCCTTGGTAGCGGGTACTTATTCTTCACTGTTACTGCATTCAGCTTGCGGTAGTCGATGCACATCCTCGTCGACCCATCCTTCTTGGGAACTAGAATTACTGGCGCGGCCCAGGGCAATTTACTGTCTCGGATGAATCCCTTAGACTTCAACTCTTCATCATGCTGATACAACTTATCCTGTTCTGACGGCGACATTCTGTAAACTCTGTCTGCAATAGGTCTCGTTCCAGGGTTCAACTCAATGCTAAATTCTACCTCTCTGACTGGGGGTATCCCTGGGAGCTCATCAGGGAAGACGTCGAGAAAATCTTCGACCACTCTCGAAATCTGTCCTGGCTCTGACACTGCTGCTGAGAGGACGCCTCCGGCCTGATTCTTCAAGGTTCGAGTAAAGATGAACTGTTCCATCCCAGGAACGCTGAATATGACCCTACCTCCTCTACAATCAATTATCGCATGACTGTCTCTCAACCAGTCCATGCCAAGAACAACATCAAAATTCCCCATAGGGAATTCAATCAATGATGCGGGCGGTAAATGCCCACACACCTCTACCGGACATGAAAAGCGCACTCTGCTAACTTCTACGAGCCCATTGCCGGTGAGTATATCCATCCTCTCCGACAATGCCTCAAACACTAGTCCAATCCGTGTAGCATATTGTGCAGAGATGAATGAATGAGTAGCGCCTGAATCAAATAATGCTACAGCGGGAAATGAGGTGACGAGAATTTTACCTGCCACCACGTCACTAGACGCTAGAGCCTCTCCCAAAGATAATGTGAGAGCCTGGCCCTGGCCCCGCGGAGCCCCTTGTTGCGGCCTTCCTCGACCATGTTGCTGCCTCTGAGGGCCTTCGGCTTCCTGTGCTTGGCGAAACATCTTAGGCTGCGTTGGTAGACGCTGGGCTAGGGGCTTCACTGCTAATACTGGCCCTCCACTCGGGGTTGCCACCGGAGCTGGCAACGCTGGAAACTGCTGAGCTGGCCCTCCTGGCCTCTGCATCATAGGACAAGTGGAGATACGGTGGTCTGAACTACCACACCTTAAGCATAAGCCATTCGCTGACCGGCACACCTCCCTCGTGTGCCCTGCCTTCCCACAGAATGTACAGCCCTGGGGTGCTCCCTGACGCTGCTGTTGGTTCCTCGGCTGCTGGTGCCGAACTGGAGCTGTAGTAGTTGACACGGCCGTCCTTCGCGACGCTCTTGCATCATGAATACGTACACCGGGTCCTGGTGCCGATGTTCGCTGCATTACTCCTCCTCCAACCTGGGAATGAGATCTCTTCTGACCTCCTGTCCTCGATGCCAACCTCTGCTGGGTAAGCTCGTGCCTCCGAGCGGCCGTCAAAACAGCATCAAACGTCTGGTAGTCGTGTCCCTCTACAAGCTGTAATAATTCCAAATGAAGTCCCTGCTGGAACCTCATAGCTCTCTCTGGCTCCGTTGCCACCATTGCTGGGGCGAAATGGCACAATCTGCCGAATTCTGCTGCATACCCATCTACGATCTTGCCTGCTTGCTTGAGACTAATAAACTTCTGCTGGAGCTCATATCGAGCTACTACGCCAAAATACTTGGCCTTGAATCTTTCACTGAAGGTGGTCCAACGAACAGGGCGCCTTATACCAACTTCTTCTGATGCCCACCAGTCGCGGGCAAGATCCTGAAGTACTAATTTGACCTGATCAACCTTCTCATCATCTGGAACCTTGGCTGCCACAAGAATGGCTTCAATGTCTTGAATCCATGCATCCGCAGTGATGGCATCCTCCGTGCCATCAAAATACCTCGGGTTCAAGCGACGGAACCTTCTTGATGCTCCCGAGTCAACCCCGGCACTCCTCTCAAGAGCTAACTGAATCCCTTGGTTCAGCAACACGTTCTGCTCCTGCTGCTGAGTCTGTTGCTGTTGGTGAGTGACAAAAATCCCCCGGATGATTTCCAGGAGTGCTATGGCATCTGGTACTGCCGTCGCTGCTGGTGCTGCAGGAGTTTCAATAACCTGCGGCTGCACTGCCTCTGGTTCCATTTCTGCTCGTGTCTGCCCTGAGGAAGGTTCTCTCCCCAGCTGGTGCCCAGTCGAGCCATGCTCTCGCTGCTCTTCCTCTTGGGCCTCACCCGCTACTGAGAATAAAGCACCCCTATGGAGAAAGATATAAGATTATCAAGTCCGAACGAGGAAGATTTCGAGGATGCAAGTCAGGTTAGAGATCAAGGCAAGGACAGAGAATTCGAAACAGAATTTCAAGGGGAACAAGTTTTGATTGAGACTCCTAATAATTTGCAATACCCCACAAGTCTGAAAAATCAGACCTGCATGGGCCACCACTAAAACCTTGTCACACCCCAGTACCGAAATACGGAGACGGACTAGGCCAGTTACTCCATATGAGGTACGTAACGTCATACGGCGATCGTGGCTGTCGAGAGACTAGGGGGTACATGCTACAATCAAGTCTCCTATGGTCCCACAGAGTTCTATGTCTCATTCAATGAAATCACATCAGCAATTAAATGAACATTTAAAGATAAAGCAGTAAGGCGTCTCCGACGCTTCATCAAAATGATCATGAGAGACTAGCTTTATAATTTAGCTATCTCAGAGAGTCAGGAGTACAAAATTATACACAGCTGCAGTCTGTTTATTTACAATTCTGTACTGACACAAAATATCAAGTAATCCGGCTAACAGGTGCCGGTGGCTAAATGCCGCACAAAATATAAGCAGGAGTGGTGGAGAAGAAACCCACTCGAGTCCCCGAACCGCCATGCTCCTAGTATGCACCATGGATGTCAGGGAGGAAGATCGTGTCCTCTGGCTCTGCTACGAGATCTGGCTAAACAAAACTAGCGGGGTCAGCCCCGAATAGCAAGTACCGCCAAAAGGGCACAAGAGTTAAGATCAAAATCCAGTTAATAAAATGATTGATATAATAATACTTATGATACCATTATAGGGTAGCGCCACATCCTCGAACCCATATGGCACCCTTACAACCAAACAAGGACAAAAGGTGCCGCATGGAGTCGGGACGCGTCGTACTCTATAACTTTCACATAAGTTAAAGGGTATAAACAATAAAATCTCCTGATCGTGACTTCGGTCGATAGCCTATCGCAGCACAATAACCAACCCAACAATCAAACAAGAACATGGGTTGGATCATGTACCATGATAGACCATGTTCCTCAGTCATTCACAGAAGTAGCACTTCACAACCAGAATAAGTCTTCCGTTCATAACTTCGGTCCACAGCCTGTCATAGACCCAACAATCAAACAAGAACATGGGTTGGATCACGTACCATGACAGTCCGCTTCCCTCAGTTATTCACGGAAGGTAATAAGATACACGCAAGTCGTTTTCGCGGCCAATCAAGTCTACGAGTTTCTAGTTGGACGAGGTTATCCTCGCATCATGTTATTTCAAATCCTCAGATCGTATCTTTCCAGCAAGGCTAGCCAACCCAGGGGTTCGCGTAGACAGGTGTCATTGAGCACAGGTCCCTCGTAAGGCCACCTTGCCCAGACATATAATATATAGCAGGAATTAATCGGATACAGTCATCCGCTCGTTGCGGATGACACAATATCCGTGGAGACCAGCCGGCACGTCAAGACAATATCTCAAGGCGACTGGTGTAACACGATCTCGGGATTCTGCCCTCCCCATGCATCTAGTATATTTAGTTGTCTAGTTTAACCCTAGGTGAAATCTTGGACTCACATGCTGTGGCCTGCATGATTATCCTCCTAAATGTCGTACTCAAGTACGAGTACCCCAAAAGAGGATCCATGTCAATCAGTATGTCAACATGTTCTACCCTCCTTGGTGTAATGCATCTTTGCAAATATGCCACGTGGAGTTACGAGTCATTTGTCGAGCATGAACGAGAACTGGGACATTCAGGTACAAGTATCAGGTAGGAACTTTGTTCATCGGGGTCACATTAGTGCTCATATCATGCTCAGGACAAAAGGCGTAAGGATATATAGCATACACAAACATTTACATATATATACAATATAATATATACATATAAAAATATAAGGTATAGGGGAGTCCAGGTCAGAGCGCGCTCAAGTCAGGCTACGCTCAGGTTAGCCTACGCTCAGGTCAGCCTACGCTCAGGTCAGCGTACGCTCAGGTCAGCCTACGCTCAGGTCAGCGTATGAGGTCCATACGACTCCTTGTCAAGGCAGCGTATGAGGTCCATACGACTCCTTGTCAAGGCAGCGTATGAGGTCCATACGACTCCTTGTCAAGGCAGCGTATGAGGTCCATACGTCTCCTTGTCAAGGCAGCGTATACCAGACATACGCTTCCAAAAGGCAGCGTATGGGGTCCATACTGTGCTGCGCTAAAGAGCGTGCGCAGCTCAGTGGCACAGCTAAAAAGCTCGCGCACACTGCTCACTGTCTTCTCCAAATCAGCAAAAACTCCATGGTTTGAACCCAAAGCTTCAAAAGTCCATAACTTGGTCAAAATAAGTCCAAATCCAACTTTTCAAAGGTCAAAATTGGGTAGAATAAAATTCTCTACAATATGGAACCATCAAAACTTGAAAATAATGAAGTTTGCTAGATCAAAACCAAGAAGATCCGAAAATGGTTAAAACCTAGATCTACAAAAATTAAAGCTTCAAAATGGAAAACTTCAAGTTCTAAACTAGTATAGAATGTGGAGAAGAACATATTTTGGTAAATAATTTTGTAAGAAAACTTTAACATCATTTATGGATCCATCTCTTGAGCAAGTTGGTACTTGCCTTGGTTGGTGGAGGAAAATAAATGAGAGAAAATAAATGAGAGGATAGAGAATGAGATGAGTTATTATATAGAATCTTGAACCCATGGGTTCATGATGAACCATTGGTGAACCAAGAATAGGTTACCCAAATGAGCCAAAACTGTAGGCCCAAATGCAGAAAATAAATTACGAAACAATATTTTGTCGAATATTTTGGAAAATGCATGAAGAAATATAGTATATAAATATCGTATAAATACAAAGTA
>JANAVB010009616.1:177500-205650 GCA_029216955.1 Iris pallida
AAACAGGACATTAAGTAGTCGAAGTACTCCTGTTTACGAACGAATCCTCGTTAACCAAATAACCTTTTTGAAAATTCATTTAAAATGACCTGTAGACAACCTATATGAGATCGAACTCCTTTTTGTAGAATTTTTTTAAGGTATTATACTGGAAATTATTCATGGTTAAAAATCAAGAAAAATCTGTTTTGAAAATCACGAAAACCTTCGATACGACGTGCGTCCCGCCAATCCGGGCGACGTGGTCGTGAACCGTAAGCATCGAAAGGTGCGTAACGACTTCGTGGATGTGTGGGCTTTGACGAAATTCAAATTGGTCGCGTGTGCATGACGAATTTGATGCATACCCGTCAAAATTCACCGTATCGACCTCTCTGCAAATTTCCCAATTACTTCGTGCACGTTCGTCAGATCGAGACAAAACTTACGCCAATAGGACCGTATCATTTTTCTGGTCCTGTAGTCCAAGTTTGGTCCGATTCTGAGACAGTTGATCGGATCGTCGTTTTACGGGCCCCACGATCTGATTCAGCGGGCAATTTTATGCACGGCCCGCCGGAATCCAACTTTGGACATACGGTTGGGTTCGTATCATCAAAATAAATTCGTAGACATGTAGTTTGACGACTTTAGAGACCATTGACTCTGGCACGCTTTTCGGTGCAAAGTGGGTCCAATGACGGACATCATTTTTGCCCGAAATTACCGTTTTACTCCTGTGTCTAGAATTGGACTTAAGGACAGGCAATCCTAGCTAATTTGACTATTCTGAGAATGTTGGCAATATTTGTTTCAGCTTTCGAAGACAGTTGCGAGATTTGGACTTTATGGCTTACTAGTTGACTATATTTTGTTGGATCTGCGTGCAACCTCCAGGCAAGATACATTGCCTTCCTCTACAGTTTAATTTCATGTTTATAGTTTTCATGTTACTATTGTATTATCATTAGATACTCTAGTTGTTATAGATCTTATATGATTCATTGGTTTCTAGTTGACTTGATTTATCTATTTTCTATATTCCGTGTTCACTAGTTTATTGTCTTGCTTGACTTGATAGTATAGTTATACTGTACTTGTTCACCTTATAGTTCATGCTAGAGTTGTCCTTACCATGTCTTGACATGAGTCGAACCTGGTCTCACCTGTTCCTTGACTGAGTCGTGTCTTGGAATGAGTACGTGTAGTTGAACTGCTATTTTCCTGTATCATTTTTCCTCAACCAGAGAGTCCACACTCAGGATAAGGGTTGACCGTTTGTACCAGAGAGTCCACACTCAGGACAAGGGTGTTTGTTGTGTTCATTGGCACCAGAGAGTCCACTCGGGACGAGGGTGTTTGTCTTGATCTGTTTATATCCGTGAGTCCACACTCGGGACTAGGATGTTTACTTGCACCAGAGAGTCCACACTCGGGACGAGGGTGCCTTGCCGTGAACTAACCAAAGATTCCACACTCGGGACGAGGGTTAGTGATTAGAACTAACCAGAGAGTCCACACTCGGGACGAGGGTTAGTGATTAGTTCAAACCTGCGAGTCCACTCGGGGCGAGGGTTTGGTATTCCATTGATCTCGTGTTCACTTATTCATCCAGCAGTTCAGTTATGCGTAGTTTGTTCTAATGTCTATGTTCATATTCACTTGTCAGTAGCCACATGTCGTTAGTCACTTGTTAGCATTGTGGTCGTAGTCTCTTGCCATGTTAAGTGTCATTCCTTGTTATATCTTGTTTATATTATCATGCATGATTAAACTACTAGATAGACATATTTATATGTATCTTGCTAGGTCCTCTGAGGACCTGATGATCTCTTCAGGTTTAGTGATTGCGTGAAGTTAGTTTACAGTTCTGGGTGCGGATGATTATGACACTTGGGTGTTTCAGATGATTATGATATCGTTTGTATGATTCAGGTATTTGTCAGTGATGTTATATTGTTATCCTTTCATGACTTTACATTTCTTATCATGAGATATTCTGCTTATTGATTCACTTTAGAGACTCTTGTTATATTCTTTGAGTCTTATCGGACATTTATGCTAGTGGGCTGCAGACCACGACCTATAGTGTTCATTTATGTTTCGTATTCTTATTGTGGATTGAGATATAGATTTACCTTGCCTTGATTAGGCACATTACCATAGTCCAGACAGCGTTTACGTATTCGAGTTAGGCTGGAGTCCGCTTGATACATGTTTGCCATTGATTGTCAGAGGACAGAACAGTTTTATAGGAGGACTGAACTTTAACTCACAATTACAAACTCGCTTGTACAAAAGAGAGCCAAAGAATAAAACCTAGAAAAAGCAATCTAAGTACAATTGTTTAATTTGGATTCTAGGGGTGATGGTAGAGGCTCTGGAAAGTGCTATCAACTTTGCCTTACTCCTTGGACGATCGAACGCAACCTCGGCTTCGGTGAAGAAATGCTCTGTGTATCTCTGTGTCTATGCAAGGGAATAGCACCTTGCTATTTATAGGAATTCATGAGTAATGGGGTGTATAGCCACGTGGCTAATTTTGGACCGTATCCTTGTAACTGTGTCTTGAGAAGTGGGCAGCTGGGGATTGGTTAAGATTGATAATGATCTGTTTGTTGTACGAAATCTGAACTGTTAATGACTTGGTCAATTTTTGCCATGTGTCTCAACTGCTACTATGTGGCGAGCCGCATGAATGATGCACCCTAGCTGGGCCGCATGAAGGACTGTCTCCAAGCCGCTTGAAGAGTCTCTCATGATCGGGCCGCATGAAGGACATCTCATAACTGAGCCGCATGAGGGTTGTCTCATGAACAAACCGCATGAGAGTGGCTTCATGACAGAGCCGCATGAGAGTTGTCTCATGTTCGAGATGCATGAGAGTGGCTTCATGACAGAGCCGCATGAGAGCTGTCTCATGTCCGAGCCGCATGAGAGTTATCTCATGTCCGAGCCGCATGAGAGTGGTCTCATGACTGAGCCGCATGAAGGTCGCGTGGGCGATCTGCATAAAGAACTTTTTTTGGAATTTGTGAACTGTGTCAGATATCATGAAGATTTTCTCGTCTTTTTAGGAGCATGTCACGTCTCGTCTTTATGTCAGAGCCATCATTTCTGTCAGAGCTGTTACCTTTATGCCAGAGTAATAATGGCCAGCTGTAGGCAGATTTTGAACCGCATAAGGTCGCAGGGATCTTTCTGAGCCGTATGAAGCTTTTTGAGCCGCATGAAGCTCCCCAGGATTTTGAGCCGCATGAAACTCCCCAAGTTTTGAGCCGCATAGAGTTTCATGTTGATTCTGGGCCGCATAAGAATTACTATTCTTTTCCATGCTTCTACAAGACCCCCTTCAAAGTTTTTAATTTGTAAAATTGAAATACTTTGAATAAGAAGCATGGGTATGTCCACATAAGCTCTTCATGCCGCATAGGCTTCTCTGGCCGCATAGGCTTCGCTGGCCGCATAATGGCCTTTATGCCACGTTGCGTCCCGTATCTTCGGCATTAATTGCTTCTTTGCTTTAATGATTTTAAAGCCGTCTTTTGGATAGAATCCCAAGAGTCAGCATTTAAAACTTTTGATTTGCTTGGGCAATTCGGAGTTGTCTTTTGCATGAAAAGGGGATAGAATCCCAAGGGTCGGCTTTATCTCCTAGGCAGCACTAAATTCGAAGGGCCTATCGGCTCACACGCCTCTTGCCAGTCTATAAGTACGAACAAATTTTGAATAAAGAGGTTCTTTACTCTCTTCTTTCTTTAATCTTTCTTGCCCTAGCCGTCGTCTTCTCTACTTTCGATCATCCATGGCCCCCGAGACTTCTTCTAGTGCTGCAGCGAAGGACAAAGGAGTTTCCTCTTCATCGGCAATCTCAGTTCACCCCGACGTTCATCCTTCTATTGATGGTAAGAGCGTTTCAGGAAGAAAACTGCATGAGTTTAAAACCCTAACTTTCATGGCTATGTCATATGTTTTATGTGCGGTCCTTTTCCTATCATGCTTTGGCATAGTTAATGTGCTTTTTGTCTTCATTGGACTGCTCAAGTTCAGTATGATGGATCCACATAAACTGTGTCGTATGAGCCGCACGAACGCCTCATGACTGAGCCGCATGGAGTACGCTTCATGTCCGAGCCGCATGAGAAATGTCTCATGACTGAGCCGCATGAGGGATGCTTCATGGCCGAACCGCATGAGAGTTGTCTCATGACCGAGCCGCATGAAAGATACTTCATGGCCGAGCCACATGAGGGTTATCTCATGACCGAGCCGCATGAGAGCTGATTCATGACCGCATAAGCTCCTTATGAACTGGCCCGCATAAGGACCCACCTAACAGAGCCGCTTAAACTCCTTATGAACTGAACCGCATAAGGACCCACCTCACAGAGCCGCATAAGCTCCTTATGAACTGGACCGCATAAGGACCCACCTAACAGAGCCGCATAAGCTCAGAAGTCATTAAGTGGTTTTTCTCTGGCTATCTCCTAACTTCTTTCTTTTGTCTTTTTCAGTGAAGTTGTCGGTCAATCCTTCAGGGGTGCTTCTAGTAGGTCAAGCTCAGTTTGCTTTGGGTGTGAGATTCGACCATGTGGTCGATTATGTGTCGGCCTAAATCACCAAAGACCAACCAGAGGAGAGGCTGAGAGATATCAAGAACCAATCCTTATTCTTTCTCTTGAGTATGATGAACTCGAGAAAATTAGGGGGTACACATCTTAAACCCTCGTTCCTCGATCCACATTCCTCAGATGGAGCGTCACTTCCCGCTGTCTTGGTTCAATATGCTGACGATGGACAGGAAAATGGTGGACTCCCTGACTCTAAGCCAGTAGGGGATGTTCGTGGGTAATATCCACTATAATAAAATATCAAGGTCGGTAATTGCGAGCAAGCTTCAGATCAGTCGCTCTGTGATGGGGTTGGCCCCGGCAGCTTCATAAATGTACAGGATCCTAACTTTCGGTTCTCCCAAGCTGACACTTTCATGAACCAGCTTGCTCAGAAGGGGTCCTATCCCGTTGGTCGGTTGGCAATGATGAACTAGATGAACCCCACCCCTTCATGGATCAACTTGACCTCATGGATCTTGCTGACATACATGGATCTCTTACTCGAGATTGGCCTGTATCATGCCATTCGGGGCACCTGTTATGGTCTGCCCATAAACAAGAAGCTGTTCATGGCTCTTCTTGAAATGTACAACCGCCAAACGGGGAACTTCTTTACACCTGGAGGGGAGATGGGGCTCGCTCTCCATGAGATATGCGAAGTCTCCAAGCTTCCCTGGGGAGACGAAGTTTTCGAGGCATATAATCCTACGAACGAAGAATTCGAGGAGTTGGATCAACGGTGCCCGGGCTTTGTGGCTGTCTACCGGGAACTACTATGCCACCATAGTACGTGCCAGCAGATGTCAAAGAAGAAGAACGATAGCTCGGAAGGGAACCTTCCGCATACTAAGATCTGGCTCATTTACCTTTTTAAGCTCGGCGCCTCAGGCCGGGATTCTCCCCGAAGTCCTCGAACCCGGAAGGAGGTACAGAACCAGTGTCGACTGCCAAGAGGGTGAAAACCAGGGGCGACAGATTTGGAAGTCAATCTGACTCTTTTAATTATTTTTATCAGGATACTCAAAAGTTGTCCGAGAAGGTTCTTCTGGCAAGATTTCTGATGGTATGGTTGCGAACCTTCGTGGTTTCAGGAGGGGCTGGTTCTATTGAGAGAATCAGCCGTAACCTGATCCTCCCTGCGGTAAAGCTAGTCTTTGGGACCAGACTAGCTCTTCTCCCCGCCATGGTGTGCAACGTATATCGTGGCCGCCGTGCCTTCTCATCTAAAGTTATCGCTCGCGATACGGTGAAAGACTTTGAACGCATCGAACTGCCCTACCATTATCTGATGGGGTGGCTGTTGATGCATTACCAGTCTTTGATGAGGCCCGACCCAGAGGATGATGTGACTGCTGATGATGCCTTCATCTATCAGTACCACCGTATGCCTTGGGAGTACACCACTATACTCGCCTGTCGGATGGCGCTGGCACGAGTGGACAGATACTTATTTTTTGTGTATGTTCCTTATTTTACTGATGAAGAAGTAAAAGCCGTACATCTTGATGGTGTCATGTCTCCCAAATTCCTGCCCGAGATGATGCTCCTTTGGTTGCATAACATTCGCCCTGCACATCTGGTGTATTACAACCGCAATTTCGTCTTCCTGGAGCCTTACTTATCCAGTCGGTTCTCTCGACAATTTGGGTACAGTCAAATGTTTCTAGATAATCCTAGCTCCTGTCTGGATTTTGAAGGCAGCGTTCTTGATGGCATTTGGGCTTGGCACTACTACAACACGGTTCACACCCGTGCCACCTTCTCCGTTCCCGATGCTAACGAGTCGGGGAACATTTTGTACATGGCGGCCTTGTACCATGTTATGGTGAATAAGCGCCCAAGAGATTTTGACCCAAGTACTATTTTGGAGGAGAAGCCCAGAACCAGGAAGGGGAGGACGGTTGATGTATCTGACTCGGAATCTACCAATGCAGACGAAGAGGAAGACCCTGATAACTTGCCTCCTCCTCCTGCAGATGATTTGGTGGCAGATCAGTCGCCTGTTGCGCCTAGTCCTTCACAAAAACGTAGTAGGCATTCATCCTCTGTCGGCGGCATGACTTACTCCCGAAAATGGGCTGCGGTCAAGCCTCGCGGGCCGATCATTAGGGAGAGAAGCGAGGTTGTTGACGCTGTTTCGGAGGTGAATCGAGTTACGATCCTCTTTTTTTTGTTCTTCTTTTCTGGAATAATCTGATCATTTTCCTTTTCTTTGTAGGCGTCGGAAGAAGTGAACTCCTCAGAGCCGGCGGCCACCTCTGAGGTTGACCCTGCTCTAGCCGCCTTGATTAATGATATGACTGCCGAGCTTACTTCTACCAGGGTCGTCCCGACGACGGCTGAGGTTCTTCCTGCTGTCGATATCTCAACCCGGGGTGATGTGGGATCTACTAAACCAGTCCCCGAGGTTGCTGAACCTCAGTCGGTTGATACTGACCCAATTGTATCCACCTCTGGGGCGGCCGGGGCAGAGAAAGCAGCTGCAATCGGCTAAAGTGTCGTCGTTGAAGAAGATACGGTGGCTGTGAGTGAGCCTCAGCTTCAGCAACCCTCCCCAGGTAAGCTAAGTCATGTCTTGACTAGTGAGGAGGTTCATTTGCTCTATCTTCATATCCTTCTGGTTAAGCTGGTCGATGGTTGCTCCGGACATATAGGTCCTGCTTCTTCTCCACTGACGACGGACATCGTCGAGGGAGAAGTCACCAGAAGGGATGAAATGGAAGAAAGTATGCCTCCTCCCCCTCCAACTCATATTGAGGAACCTCCTGCTGGATTAAGTTCAGGAGAACAAGCAGTGGAACGGCCGGGGCGGGGAGAAATGGTCCCTGCCCCCTCCTTGGTTCATGTGGCTCCAACACCGGAGGTTGACCTTTCTGCCCTGCCGAGTCTCCGGATCCTTCGGGCCACGGAGGAGGATATAGCTGCTATTCAGGCGTCCTATCGCTCAAAACTTGTTTCCCTAATGATAGGGGCATCAAGCTCTGGCACATCTTCTTCACGACCGTCTTCAACCCTGCCAACTACGCTTCCTTTGACACCGTCTTCTTTGGAAGTTCTGGATGAATCGTCAAAGGACATGGTTGATAGTTTTTACCGTCATCTGAAGCGAGGGGTCGAAGCTGTCTTGGAGAGGGGGACATCTTTCACATTAGCTCGTCAATGTGCCCGTGGCCAGATTGAACTCCTCAGGAAACTCCCCGGCGGGACATGGATGGTTGAGCTTTTGGAGCCAAAATTACTAGAGGCTGATCAGCTAGTGGCTCAGTTTCAAGGACTGCGGCAAGTCGATCTGTCTTCTGCAATAGATCAGGAGCGCACCTTCCCTATAATGGCCATAGAAAATGTAAGGATGGTACGGGAGACGTTCAAGCCTGCTCTGGTGAAGGACCTCCAAGATTTGTTTCTGAAGTACGATCAACTGAGCCGCAGCGGAGAGGACTGTATCACTCGGGAAGAGGCCGTCTCTCGTTGGATAGCCGATACCAAGGAGCAAATCCTCCAGCTTCAGAGAAAATTGGTTTCTTTGGAATCTGAGCTCCAAGCTTCGTGCGAAGACAAGGAGCTAATTTTTCTGGAGACCGACAAGGTCACCTGAACCTCAGATGCCTTGGAGCATGAACTGAAGAAACTTGAAGACGGTTGGCAGGCACATGCACATCTGGAGGATGCAGAGAAGTTGACGCAAGAGGCTGAGCGCCGGGCCATCCTGAGAATTGAGCGGTCGACGTCCAAGCTGAAGGACCGGCTCCAAAAATTGTGTGTCGCCGACCCATGATTGGCTTTTTTCTTTCTTTTATTATTATGTTCCTCCATTTTTTAACAGGGACGTGGTCCCAGAAAATGTAGTACTCTTGATTTTAAATGAATGACTATGTTTACATCATCCTTTATCTGTTGTGTTTATACTATTTCTTTGGTATTATGGTATTTGCCCTACTGGAGGACTTTCTGTGAACCTATTACCCTTGGTATACCTTGGTTTTAGGTATGGATAACAAGTTTGATAGGGATACCTAGAACAACTCTGCGATAAGGTGGACATGGAAGTTCTTGGTATCGGACAAAATAATGCCATGGAGCAGCTGAGCTACAGAGGCATGAGGTGGTGAGAAAAGAGGCGCATGTATTAGAGAACTGAGTACCGCATTTGTGGTCAACTGTGGACATTTGTGGTCAACTGTGGACATTTGTGGGCCTATTATCCTTGGCACACCCTGGTTTTGGGTACGGATAATAAGTCGAGAGAAAACCAACATACTTACTCAGAGGTAACGAGGACATGGTAAATATGAGGGTTTTACAACGGAGTCTTCCTACTCAGAGGTAATGAGGACATGGCAGGAATGGACTCAATGAAGAATATATAGAACAACTCAGAGGTAATATGGACGTTGAAGTTCTACGTAAGGGATGATTTGTTTGTGATGGAATAGAAACAACTTAGAGGTGACATCGACATGGCTGTTTCGAGAATTTTGTGGACCTGTTACCTTATTTTATGTGCTAAAAGTGCAGGTAATAGATTATGAAGAAGATGCTCTTTTAGGGAGGAAGTTCAGAGGTATGATCATACATGACTCACAACCCAGAAGATGCGATATGGATTCATTTGGAATGACCAGAGTGTAAGTTCAGCGGTACTTAAGGGTACATAACTCAATAATCCTGTTGATTCGGCGGATATCGTTTAGACATAATATTTCTTCAGAAACTTTCCGTTGATGGGCATCATGAGCAAGTCTCCATTTTGCTTCGCGAGACGGTATGCACCATTAGAGAATACAGCCTCGATGATAAATGGGCCTTCCCACTTTGGCTGGAACTTGTCGACGGTTTTGTAAGTCATAACCATCGGCCTCCGAACCGCCAAGACGAGATCGCCTACTTGGAATGTTCTCAGCTTGACCTTCTTGTTGAAGGCTCCAGAGATGCGGGCTTGATAAAGCTCGATTCGTTATTGAGATAGCAAGCACTTTTCATCTAAGGCCTCCAACTCTTGTAGCCAACGACGGTAATTATCTTCCGTCGTCAATCGGTAAGTGAGGACGACACGGAGCGAGGGCATTTGAGTCTCCAATGGGAGAACTGCCTCACTTTCGTATACCAAAGAGAATGGTGTGTCCCCAGTGGCTGTCCGGACTGTAGTACGGTACGCCCATAAGCATTCACCAAGCTTTTCATTCCAGTCGCATTTGTTTCAGGACACGAACTTCTTGAGCAGCTTGATTATAGTTTTATTGAATGCTTCAGCCAGACCATTAGCCGCCGGGTAGTACGGCGTTGAAGCAACATTTTGAATTCGGTGTTTGTCACAAAATCGATAGAAGGCATGGCTCGCGAACTGTGGACCATTGTCGTGGATGATCCTTCGAGGCAGTCCAAACCGATAGATGACGTGATGCTTGACGAAGTTGATTACGTTTGATGTCTTCACTTCTGTAAGCGAAAAAGCTTCCGCCCATTTGGAAAAGTAGTCTGTAATTGCGAGTAGAAAGCGATGTCCTCTGGATGAAGGTGGGGTAATTGGACCAATGATATCCATTCCCCATACCTCGAATGGCCAGGATGCCACCGTCGGATGTAAGAATTTGGATGGTTGGTATATGAAATCTGTGTGGACCTGACAAGCTTTGTACTTTCTTGTATAGTCTATCGCATCTGCTACCATTGTAGGCCAGTAATAGCCCATCCGACGAAGGCGGTCTTGTGATTCGGGCCAGGTTGATGGGCCCCACAAATGCCGTCGTGAGCTTCGCGTACAGCTTCTCTGGCTTCCATATTCGAAAAACACTGGAGCAGCAACCCATCATAGGATCGTCGATACAGTATTTTTGTCTCTGTATCATAGAAGAATCTGAGAGAACATCTTCTGATAGAAGTGGCTTCTTTCGGATTCTCTGACAAGATGCTGTAGACTATGAAGTCAATAAACGGAAGTCTCCAGTCCTGTGTTTTGTCGACCGCCAGGGCAGAGTAACTCACAGCAAATTGCACATTGTTCTTAGGACAGACCAATTCATGGCCTATTACATCAACCAAATGATGAGTATGATTTGGAACCGCCAGGGAAGCGGCAAGACCTGCTAGGGCATCGGCTTCAATGTTCTGGAGTCTTAGAACATGCTCTATGAAGAACCCTTTCAAGGATGTGATGATGGCGATTGATATCTGATGATAGGGGATCATGTCTTCATGGCGAACTTTATATGAATCCCGGATCTGATTGACGATTAACTGTGAATCGCCATATGCTTCCAGGTACTCTACCCCCAATTCCTTAACAAGTCGAAGGCCGATGACCAAGGCGTTGTACTCGGCCACGTTGTTTGAATAAGGTTTCGTGAGTGAGTATGCCCGATTGTAGCCCCCTTCCCGAAAATTTTCAAAATATTTTTATTATTTATTTGATTTAAATGGTGATTTTAGAATTTTATAAATAATTAAATAGATAATTATTACGGTAGATGATTTTAGCCATAGTTGAGATTTGGAGTACAAGCTGACTAGGAATCATGGCACGGATAGCTCAGTGGCGTGCTTTGACTAGTGTTTAGTCATGGTAGGGGAAGACCGAGCCATAGTGATGTACTAACTAAGAAAACCAGGCCAAGTTGTGACATGACCATTATAAATAGTTTAAATTATTCATTATTAATATTATTTGACGTCTAGGTGACCCAGTCGTACCAAACTAGTCAAACTGTACCCGAACTGAGCTCAAGCCCATGTAGTCAAGCGGTACGTTCAATGACAATCGTGTTGATGTATTTTGGGTATGATGGTGTCGTATTCCGTTTTAATGATCTAATGAATATTCTCTAAGTATTTTTAATTAAATATTATAAATAATATTATTAATTGATATTCAATAATAATTGTATATAATAGGCCCTCTTATATTTTGGAATTTTTAGACTGTACGTATTGGTATATACGCCTTTATTTGGTTTATCAAACTTCGTTATCATTGTTATTATTATTATTATTATTATTATTATTATTATTATTGTTATTGTTATTATTATTTTATTACTTTATTATCAATATTATTGAAGTTATTATGAAATTTTACTATTTTAATATTATTGGGTATATGTGTGTGAAAATATATACGTGCATGTATATATACCAATGTATATAAATATATGTGTGTGTATGAATATATAAATATATATTAAAAATATATTAGCTGTATGCGTATGTTTATATAAATATAAATATACGTATATAAGCGGGTATATATAATGTATATGTATATGTGTGCGTATATATATATATATACGTATAAATATATAGATATTCATATAAATATATATATGAAATAAATAGTTAAAGAAAAAGAAAAAGAAAACTTTTGAACACTAATAAAGCAAACATCCAGGCCGAGCCCATCCCACCAAGGGGCCACACGCCAAAACCCCCTCCCCCCCGTTCAGCTAAACCATTCAGCTTCTCCCATTTTTCCTCAGACCCGAACCTTATTAATCCCTACACAACCTTTTCCTCCCAAATGAGCCCGGCCCGAACTCACTCATACCCGGTCCAACCAGAGCTGAACTCAAACTCAGCCCCAGGCCAAACAGCCCCGAGCTCTTGGGTTCACAGCAGCAGTTCATTTATATATATATATCATATATATATAGATATATAGAGCCGAGAGATTGAGAGAGATCGAGCGAGGGAGTTCGGAGGTAAACCTATACCCTAATCCGCAATACTAGAGCCGCGCCACCCTCGGCGTCCTGGGCGGCCACCCGCGGCCGTGCGCCGCCGCACCAGGCCGGAGGCCGACCACACAGTGCCGCGCGCGCACTCCATACGCGTAACAGCAGTTACACAGAGGTACCAAATTTGTTATTTAATTTCTTCGTGTATACTCGACGGTTTTCAATTTTGTAAAATCGTTTGGACAGCCCATATAACCATCTAAGAACCTTTCCAAGTAGTTTGTAGCGAATCGATCCAGAGTCGAAGATAAATCGATGCAAAGTCGACAAAAAACCAGCCTAAAACAGAACACTAGTTCAGCCCAAACCCCCATGTTTGAAGATCAATTCCGATCGATCCAGGACCATATTAGAAAAACTATTTGAAGATACTTTTTGACAACATGTAGGGCTTCGAATCCCTTCTTA
The DNA here is from genome assembly GCA_029216955.1 of Iris pallida. Lineage (NCBI taxonomy): Eukaryota > Viridiplantae > Streptophyta > Magnoliopsida > Asparagales > Iridaceae > Iris > Iris pallida. The sequence continues at coordinate 190,228 of JANAVB010009616.1, forward strand.
CGGAATTTGATTTCATCGACTACGTGCCGAAAAATCAAATCCCAAAGTTTTCCATAAACCTGTTTTAAAAACTAGAAAATTGTTCCACACGACGTGCGTCCCGCCATTTCGGGTGACGTGGTCGCGCACCGTAGGCATCGAAAGGTGCATAACGGCTTCGTGGTCATGTGGGCTTTGGAGGAATTCAAATTGGTCGCGTGTGCGCGACGAATTTGATGCGTATCCATCAAAATTTACCGTATCGTACACTTTGCAAATTCTCCAATTACTTTGTGCACGCTCGTCAGATCGTGACGAAAATAGCGCCAGCAGGACCGTATCATTTTTCTGGTCCTGTATGCCAAGTTTCGTCCAATTCTGAGGCAGTTGAATCGTACATCATTTTGCGGGCCCCACGGTCCCACTCAACGGGCGATTTTGTGTACGGCCCACCGGAATCCAACTCTGGACATACGGTTGGGTTCGTATCGAAAAACCGGATCCGTAGACATGTAGTTTAACGACTTTAGAGACCATTGACTCTGGCACGCTTTTCGGTGCAAAGCGGGTCCAACGACGGACACCGTTTTTGCCCGAAATTACCATTTTGCCCTGTGTCCAGAATTGGACTTAAAGACAGACAATCCTAGATAATTTGACTATTTTGAGAACGTTGGTACTGTTTATTTTAGCATCCAGAGACTTCTACATGGTTGACTGATTGTGGCTCGTTGAGTGGTATAGTGTTATTGGTTTTTCCAGCTAAGGACCTCAGGCAAGTGCACTTTCTGATTGCTTTTCGATTTATAGTAGTGTTTTCATTTCATGTCTATACATATATCTTGCTGCTTGTTGACACGCTCGTCACACGGAGTAGTCGGGAGGGGAAATATCTAAGTAAACATGTGAACTACCCAGAAATATCCCCAAAATGTCTATTATTGCATGATAGCAGCTGCACACGACACGTGCAGTGAGCCTGATTTACCCCATAGCCGTTCACATGTCGAAACGGATATTTCACACCACCTAGATAGATGTCTTTTATTAGTTTTTCCTTGTTTACTTCTCTATCGTGCTATGTCATCAGTTTTATTACTAGTTTTCATATTCCATATGCTATTTTCATGTCTTGTTAATTCTATTATGTTTTCGTTTTGTCGTCGGTTTGTGTACTTGTTCCATTCCTAACTGGAAACCAATATTTTTTAGGTTTAGCCGCTATCACTCTTAGCACTGGGAAGACTTGGGTATGCTGAAGACAACCTAGACATAGATAGCGTTGTATCAGATTCATAAATTGTAAAATCTTGTATTTTCTTTAATTATAAATCTTGTAAATGTTGTAATAAATTTAGAATTGTGAATGAGCAACAAATGTTGTATTTTGAGCATTTATTTCTTGCGGGCTTGATAGCGTTCTACCGCCGACTCTACGGCGTAGGCTGGCTTGGACACGTCTCGTATCCGAAAAGCGGGTGCGGGTCGTGACAATTTTTTGTGGTGGCCCATGCAGGTCAGTCTTCGCAAAAGACTGCGAACTCGTGATGGTACGTTAGTCGTACTATTGCAAGCCTGCGCCCAAGAAATGCTCATTCACAATTAGGATTAAAATAATTTAGGAGAATAACTAGGACTAGGAGTCCCTTGTTCAAATTGACCGTTGGGTAGTTAAGGTTATTAGATAGGCCATACAATTTAGATATCTTGCTAGAACCCTATAGGTGCACTGATACTTTTGATATAACATTATGATCCAATGTGGATCCACTGTTCACTGATAAGTTAGACCTGCCTAGAATTGAGGCAATAATTTTAATGAACCGTTTAATATTCTTTCTGCTGTATTAGATATAGATATTATATCATAAGTTAGAACTGCCTGTTTTAAATACTATGTTACCGTAGGGAATTAGTTAAATTTTCTGATTCTGTTATTTGCGTACGAATCTCGAGGTAGATTGATTCGAGAATTCCCTCAACCTGTGAAATGCATATGAAATAGATACTAGAATGTTTGTATTTCTTTCGTCTTTAATTATTTTCTCCATGTTAAGTTTGTTATTTTAAATATAGTGACTGATAGGACAAATACCTACGCTCTATTTCAGTCAACTTGTTTGAATCTCTAGAAGCTCATGAATTTTTACGGTTATAGTTAGAGAAATATTAGCTAACCCATAAAGTTTAGACAGCAGCGCACTGTCGTCAATTATTTGAGAGTGGAGAATGTGGGTTCACTGCAGCTAGCAGCGCACTGGCGAGGCACAACCCATAGAATCGAAATCCCTTCGAAGAATTGTAGGTTATAGATCATTGCTAAAACTATGTCCTAGTTGACCTCTTTTAGATCTTAAGATACCCTTGTGTCAATGTAAGGTAGAGTACCGATAGTCTATCACGATTGAATCATGGAACCAAGGGTTTGCCACAACCAGAGTATACGGACGAGGTATAATTCTTGGTAAAATGAATTCAGACGTAATTACAAGTTTAGGATAATATAGAGGATAGGAAACTGCCAGGTATGTCCCATTAAGACCCAAGGCCAATACTAGTGGGAGTTCTGCCAGTTGAGTAGCATGTCTCCCAACCTAGCGTTATGTGGTTCTTGTGATCTATTAACGAGGTAATTGAATGATATTAATAGGTTTACCTAGCATATATAATCTAGAGTTCCAAAACCCAGTAGTCGACCAAGGCCTTAGGAATGAGAAGGTAATAGGTTGACTGTATAGGCAAGAAACACTAGGTAAGGATTTGAGTTTCTCAAAACTCAAACTACTTGTATCTCTTTTCAAAAATCTCGCGTACTTGTATTTGCCTATCTTGACCAACGCTGCTACTACAGTCTAGTTTTTGCAAGCTTACTCCTTTATCGAGCTTGATTCAAGACACTTGTTTATTGGGGACGCCCGCTAACATATTGTCTAATCAGAATCATTGTATTACGGTCTGATCAACCATGATGCAATTGGTTCGCCCTTCATCTAATTACCCTACGTGGATTGAGATGTAGATGTCTCTAGGATCTCATCCGCGACTGCTTTGACAATTCCTCTTGAATTATACATTCACCTTGAATCACGTAATTGTAGTCAGTGACATGTCTCTTGAACTCTTTATTGTTTTTGTTTTTCACTGATCGGAAAGGCGAAAGCTCGTAATTGATCGATAGATACCGTGAATCCCCATGACTATGATAGTTGTATACGGAAGTGTAGCTACCATCGGCCAGTCTTGTGATTGAAACCTTGCCTTGAGTTACTTGTTCTCCTCTCGACCTTTAAGCTACTATTGGGACCTTCTAGACATTTGAATTTGAGGAACGACCCTTGACTTGACTTATACCTATCGTCTTCCGTTACGCTGTGCCTTGTTCTTTATTAACCAGAGTTGAGGTACAATATCCGGACTTTGAAATCTTTCTAACCTCATTATTCCTAAAACCATATCCTAGCTTCTAAGGTGGGTAGACTGTAAGCCTTCTTGGGATATACGAAGATTACCGATTGATTAGAATAAATTCCATTAGGATGATAGTTAGTGCCCCATGGACTCCCACTTTTCATTTAGATCATTTTGTGTCCCCGGCTGTGTCACTAATATTCGGAGCACGAGGCCAGTTGTTACCTTCCAACAAATTTCATATGTAAGATCTAGACGAGTCCACCTTCATCTAGGTATATCATGTCCCACTTAAACACGTTTCCTTGTACTCTATTTTTATGGTACGACTTTTAGGTCAAAAGGGACTAGCTATAACCCTTACCATAGTAACCGTATACTTTTCGACTTCCATTAGATCCTTAACCTTGACTCAATTCCTTTGACCCAATATATGGTAGTAACCTACTCGAAGTCCACTACGCACATCCACTAGTGTGCCACCCAATTAAGACCTTATGTGCTACTTAAACACAAAAGTCACCGAAGGCACATTTTGGGCTTATGGACCTAGCTAACCAACTCGACTAACAACTAGCTCAACCACTTGGAAGGAATACTATTCTAGGTTACCCTAACCTAGTAGACATAGTTTTATCTTGGATCTTGTTCAGCCCATATAGATTGAGATCTAAAGTTCATCCAACCAATGATTGGTGCCAGATAGGGAACTCATGAAGACCCAGTAAAACCCATCCAAACATACTACTATTTTTAGACTATAAAACCGAACTATTTGAAATAGGTCCCTATATCTTTTATGTAGTCCTCACCTCTTAGAATGCGAAGTCATTCGTAACCTTTATTCCATCTATCTGGACGTCGAGATACGATCTTGTATTGCATTTATATTCCTTACTCGTGTGTTTAAATGACCACGGAAAGGATTACAATCGTGATTTCTCAAATTCCGTTCTACTTTGGAACCTTATTTAGAATTTCGAGAACGGAACTTCTGTATTGCATGGATTGCAAGCCCTAAGAGCGAAGGATCCTTCAGTGTAGCAAGTGACTGGACTAGAGTAGCCCAATCTAGCGAATAAAACTATAGGTTCATAAATACTCTTCCTACCTGTATTATCGTATATTTCTCTACCGCCCTTAAAACTTCATAATTGCTCTTGATTGTTCTTCCTTATCTTCCTGTCCTCTCTATTGCATATAGACGAAGGTCATACTTATTAAAATTCACCAATATGTCTTAGCCACTTGGTAAATTTGTTGCTTGTTTAATTTTGGGGTTGCTTAAGATTATAGATGTCATGTGCAGTAGATACCTATTGGTAGAAACTTTAGCAGTTAGTTGGAAGATCATAAAGTTTTAGCGGCAAAGGATTTGATGGAGTAGTGCGACCAAAGGTGGGTAGAAGTCCTGGAGGCTATATGGCTAGAGAAGGTCATAGAAATATTTTGAGTGATCAAATTTCGGAGATTAAAGTATTAGTAGACTTTTTTTCAATTTTAAGAAATAGTTATGAATTTGAATTTTGAGGACGAAATTATTTTAAGGTGGGTAGATTTGTAGCCTCCCTTCCTAAAAATTTTCAAAATATTTTTATTATTTATTTGATTTAAATGGTGATTTTAGAATTTTATAAATAATTAAATAGATAATTATTACGGTAGATGATTTTAGCCATAGTTGAGATTTGGAGTACAAGCTGACTAGGAATCATGGCACGGATAGCTCAGTGGCGTGCTTTGACTAGTGTTTAGTCATGGTAGGGGAAGACCGAGCCATAGTAATGTCCTAACTAAGAAAACCAGGCCAAGTTGTGACATGACCATTATAAATAGTTTAAATTATTCATTATTAATATTATTTGACGTCTAGGTGACCCTGTCGTACCAAACTAGTCAAACTGGACCCGAACTGAGCTCAAGCCCATGTAGTCAAGCGGTACGTTCAATAACAATCGTGTTGATGTATTTTGGGTATGATGGTGTCGTATTCCGTTTTAATGATCTAATGAATATTCTCTAAGTATTTTTAATTAAATATTATAAATAATATTATTAATTGATATTCAATAATAATTGTATATAATAGGCCCTCTTATATTTTGGAATTTTAGACTGTACGTATTGGTATAAACGCCTTTATTTGGTTTATCAAACTTCGTTATCATTTATTATTATTATTATTATTATTATTATTATTATTATGATTATCGTTATTGTTATTATTATTTTATTACTTTATTATCAATATTATTGAAGTTATTATGAAATATTACTATTTTAATATTATTAGGTATATGTGTGTGAAAATATATATGTGCATGTATATATACCAATGTATATAAATATATGTGTGTGTATGAATATATAAATATATATTAAAAATATATTAGCTGTATGCGTATGTTTATATAAATATAAATATACGTATATAAGCGGGTATATATAATGTATATATATATGTGTGCGTATATATATATATATATACGTATAAATATATAGATATTCATATAAATATATATATGAAATAAATAGTTAAAGAAAAAGAAAAAGAAAACTTTTGAACACTAATAAAGCAAACATCCAGGCAGAGCCCATCCCACCAAGAGGCCACACGCCAAAACCCCCTCCCCCCCGTTCAGCTAAACCATTCAGCTTCCCCCATTTTTCCTCAGACCCGAACCTTATTAATCCCTACACAACCCTTTCCTCCCAAATGAGCTCGGCCCGAACTCACTCACACCCGGTCCAACCAGAGCTGAACTCAAACTCAGCCCCAAGCCAAACAGCCCCAAGCTCTTGGGTTCACAGCAGCAGTTCATTTATATATATATATCATATATATATAGATATATAGAGCCGAGAGATTGAGAGAGATCGAGCGAGGAAGTTCGGAGGGAAACCTAAACCCTAATCCGCAATACTATATCCGTGCCACCCTCGGCGTCCTGGGCGGCCACCCGCGGCCGTACGCCATCGCACCAGGCCGGAGGCCGACCACACAGGGCCGCGCACGCGCCATGCGGGTAACAGCAGTTACACAGAGGTACCAAATTTGTTATTTAATTTCTTCGTGTATACTCAACGATTTTCAATTTCGTAAAATCGTTTGGACAGCCCATATAACCATCTAAGAACCCTTCCAAGTAGTTCGTAGCGAATCGATCCAGAGTCGAAGATAAATCGACGCAAAGTCGATGAAAAACCAGCCTAAAACAGAACACTAGTTCAGCCCAAACTCCCATGTTCGAAGATCGATTTCGATCGATCCAGGACCATATTAGAAAAACAATTTGAAGACACTTTTTGACAACATGTAGGGCTTCGAATCCCTTCTTACGGAATTTGATTTCATCGACTACGTGCCGAGAAATCAAATACCAAAGTTTCCCAAAAACCTGTTTTAAAAACTAGAAAATTGTTCCACACGACGTGCGTCCCGCCATTTCGGGTGACGTGGTCGTGCACCGTAAGCATCGAAAGGTGCGTAACGGCTTCGTGGTCCTGTGGGCTTTGGCAGAATTCAAATTGGTCGGGTGTGCGCGACGAATTTGATACGTATCCGTCGAAATTCACCGTATCGTGCACTTTGCAAATTCTCCAATTACTTTGTGCACGTTCATCAGATCGAGACGAAACTAGCGCCAGCAGGACCGTATCGTTTTTTTGGTCCTGTATGCCAAGTTTCGTCCAATTCTGAGACAGTTGAATCGTACGTCGTTTTGCGGGCCCCACGGTCCCACTCAACGGGCGATTTTGTGCACGGCCCGCCGGAATCCAACTCTGGACATACGGTTGGGTTCGTATCGGAAAACCGGATCCGTAGACATGTAGTTTGACGACTTTAGAGACCGTTGACTCTAGAGACCGAAATTATCGTTTTGCCCTGTGTCTAGAATTGGACTTAAGGACAGACAATCCTAGCTAATTTGACTATTCTGAGAACGTTGGTACTATTTATTTCAGCATCCGGAGACTTCTACATGTGTTGAATGATTGTGGCTCATTGAGTGGTATAGTGTTTTTGGTTTCTCCAGCTAAGGACCTCAGGCAAGTGCACTTTCTGATTGCTTTCCGATTCATAGTAGTGTTTTTATTTCATGTCTATACATATATCTTGCTGCTTGTTGACACGCTCGTCACACGGAGTAGTCGGGAGGGGAAATATCTAAGTAAATACGTGAACTACCCAGAAATATCCCCAAAATGTCTATTATTGCATGATAGCAGCTGCACACGACACGTGCAGTGAGCCTGATTTACCCCATAGCCGTTCACATGTCGAAACGAATATTTCATACCCCCTAGATAGATGTCTTTTATTAGTTTTTCCTTGTTTACTTCTCTATCGTGCTATGTCATCAGTTTTATTACTAGCTTTCATATTCCATATGCTATTTTCATGTCTTGTTAATTCTATTATGTTTTCATTTTGTCGTCGGTTTGTGTACTTGTTCCATTCCTGACTGGAAACCAACAATTTTTAGGTTTAGCCGCTATCACTCTTAGCACTGGGAAGACTTGGGTATGCTGAAGACAACCTAGACATAGATAGCGTTGTATCAGATTCATAAATTGTAAAATCTTGTATTTTCTTTAATTATAAATCTTATAAATGTTGTAATAAATTTAGAATTGTGAATGAGCAATAAATGTTGTATTTTGAGCATTTATTTCTTACGGGCTTGACAGCGTTCTACCGCCGACTCTGCGGCGTAGGCTGACTTGGACACGTCTTGTATCCGAAAAGCGGGTGCGGGTCGTGACACCGATTGATCACCAATCCGAATGGAGAAATCAGTACCACTCCGACCCCAACGACGACATTGCCCTTGGGCCCGGTTCTTGAAGCACCGTCGAAGAACATTCGCCAGACAGTATCATGGGAAGCCATATATGAATTGGCGACCTCGTTTGGGATTTTTTCATATATTCTGGTTGACTTCGAACCTGGATGGGCTGCTAAAAAGTCTGCCAGAGCTTGACCTTTAACAGCCTTCTGCGGGACGAAGATCCTGTGGTAGGGGATAATAGTATCGCCCAGGTAGCAAGGCGAGAGCTGAGTGCACCTGGTTTGGTCATGAGGACCCTAAGAGGGTTGACTCGTGATATGACATGGATGGTCTGTCCTGTAACATAGTGTCGCATCTTCTGAATAGCGAACACCAAAGCGAGACATTCCTTCTCTACGGCGGTGTATCTATGCTCAGGCCCTATCATCATTCGGTTGAGATAATATATAGCTTGTTCATGCCTCATATCGTAGTTTTGTGCTAGTAGAGAATCGAGGGAATGCTCCATCGCTCGCACATAGAGCAAACGGCTTTCCAGCAACCGGGGCCACCAGGACTGGAGGGTTCGACAGATACTCTTTAATATTGTCAAAGGCACGTTGGCATTCCTGATCCCATACAAAGGAAATGCCTTTCTTCATGAGATGTGTGAATGGTTGACATCGCCCGAAGAGGTTAGAGATAAACCTCCTGATGTAAGCTAGCTTCCCTTGAAGGCCTCTGAGTTATCGGAGATTTTTCGGGGGACCCATCTCCATGATTGCCTTCGTCTTCTCTGGGTCTATATGGATTCCCTGGGCAGTAATGATAAAACCCAAGAATTTTCTGCTAGATACGCCCAAGAAGGATTTGGTGGGATTCATCTTCAAGTTGTGTACTCGCATTAGGTCGAATACAATCCTCAAGTCGTATAGATGATCTTCCTTAGAGCAGCTTTTAACAACGATGTCGTCAACGTAACACTCCATGGTCTTACGCAGGTGATCTCTGAAGATGACACTTATAGATCATTGATATGTGGCACCAGTATTCTTTAAACCGAAGGGCATGACTGTGTAGCAGTACACACCTATTGGCGTTCGGAATGATGTATACGTTTCGTCGTCAGGAAACATCTTGATTTAGTTGTATCCTGAGAAGCCATCCATGAATGACATGCGCTCAAAGCCATATATGTTGTCAATCATTATGTCCGTAATAGGAAGAGGGAACTCATCCTTAGGACATGCTTCGTTCAAATTCTGGAAGTCGATGCAAATTCGGATCTTTCTATTCTTCTTGAGGACCGGTACTATATTGGCCAACCAGTCTGGATATTGTTCCTCACGAATGAAGCCGCTGGATATTAGTTTGTTGACCTCAGCTTCGATAGAATTCATAATATTCGGGCGTAATCGTTGTTGCTGTTTCTTGACTGACTTTGCGTTCGGATGAATGTTGAGCTTATGGAGTGCAACCTCGGGATTTAGCCCTGGCATGTCTTCATAGCTCCAAGCGAACACGTCAATATACTCTCTGACGAGTTACAAAAGCGTCTCCCACTCTTCGTCTGTCAGGCTTTTGCTGACGAAGATTAGCTTTGGGGAGGATTCATCGCCGAGGTCAATTTGTATGACCTCATCTTCGGTAGGAGTATCTCTTCGTTCGAAATGCTTCTCCCACTAGGCATCTAGCTGTTGTATCCAAGGCTCTAACTCAAGAAGTTCAGGTACGTCCTCGTTTTCTTCATAGGCGTCAGCAAACGCTATATTGACAGCCCAAGTTTGCCTGAGTACATCCACGATGCTGACATTCGAATCAGAAGTGGGCGATCCAGTTGAATGTGAATGCCATTCGCATTCCTCATCCGAGCTTTCAGGAGTTGTTGCAGGTGTAACATAGCCTAGACCACTTCTAATTTTGTTGTAATAATCCCGTAGTTTTTCAGCCGGGACTGGCAATTGCAAAGGTAATTGCCGGTTGATGCCGTAGTTCAAGCCTGGTATAGTCTCCATATCATACCCCTATTTTTGCATGAGGTACTTGGATCGGGAGCTATACAGATAAAGGGGCAGTCTTCCGTTGTCGGGTCCGAGATCGACTTCTTCTGGCCTGAAGGACTGTTGACCATTTTTTCGGCCGAAGATGATTGGATGGTCCTCTCCCGGGACTATAAAGCAAGCGCCCTCCACGGGAGTAAGTTGGTTCGCGGTATAGACATTTGTCACATGTGTGTGTAAGTTGGTGCCTATACCGTATTCCATAACATACATTATACGGAGCTTATTAAGCTCGAGGTAGTTCAAAGATAGCCCTTTATTGATAAAATAAGGTATCTTTTCAGGGGTATTACATCATCAGCAGAAGGAACATCAGTGTGGGTAGCCACATACTTGGCTAGCTCTAGCTCCTCTTCAGCCACATCCTGAATTAATGAAGACTGGAAAGATGACCTGGGCAGCTTGATCATCAGGGGTTCCACTGGTGGTGTAGGACGTAGGGTCGTTGGCATACTAGCGACCCCTGGCTTAGCGCTTGGCACTAGACGTGGAGTTGTTGGCTCCCTACCAGTCCCTGGCTTAGCGCTTGGCTGTCGGCTTGTCTTGGGCAGATGAATGACCCTCGGCTTAAAAGAAGAATTGATTTCTTCTGTTTATTGTTGGCCGGCCCTTGGCAATCTGATCGTCAGTGGCTCTACAGTGGATCTCGGCCCTTAACCAGACCTTGGCAGTCGGATAACCATCTTCTCCTTTTATGCAGTGAGCACCGGGAGACTAGTTGCTTCCTTACGCAAAGTGGCTACAAGCGGTGCAGTTCTTCCCAATTTACGGGGTTGGAGATGGATCTTCAGAGGCTCTTCCAATCCTATTGTAGCCTCCATCTGCTCTTGAGCATCCTCTTTGATTAGGTGTCTTTTGGATTTCTCATACAAGCAAGAATCAGAATAGTAGGATTCAACCCCTTTGAAGGGATCAATGTCGGCGAACTCTGTCTTTACGAATCCGTACTTGTCGACATATTTAAAACACTAGTACAATGTGGAAGGCACGATCATATAATCGTGTATCCGCGGACGCCCGAGGAGGATGTTGTAGGATGTATCTGTATCTATGACATAGCAGGTCACTTCCGACTGAAGGTCACCAATTTGGCATTTCAGGCAAATCTTTCCAATATGATAACTTCTCCCGGAATTGAACCGCTGATGGCGGTGCTGGTAGGTGTCAGCCGATGCATAGGGATGCGCAAGAGGTGAAGCAAGCTCTTTGAAATGATGCTTATCGAAGAACCGGGATCAATGTGCATCCGATCCACCTTGATGTCGCCGACGTATCCAGTGTAATATAGAGGGAGATCGTGCAGGTTGGTCTTGATGAGCATATCCTACGGAGTGAACACAATGTTGGACATGGCACCTGTACAAGCGCTGTCCTGGAGATCCGTCGGCGAGCTCTCCCCTATAAGCTTGACCTGAGCCAAATACGCGTCGACATTCTGGAGTGCTTCGCTCAGTCGACGCGAACATTATTGGAGAGTCTCAGGAGCTCATATAATGACAATTTGGCTGGTGTGTTGGCCAATTATGCCAAAATGTCAAAATTGTAGGGCCTCTCCAGTCCCTGCGGCACGTCTTTACAGAGCGGCTTATTAAAGCGGGTCTCCTTTGGCTTAGGCTTATCGGCCGGCGGAGGCTGAGAGGGTCCTGGGGCATTAGCAGTGGCCGGCTGACCTTCTTCAGCCGAGTTACCCGGCATGGGTTGAGTTTGTGCACCGGACCGGGTAACGACAGCTGTCGCTTCTTCGATATCGGCTGAAATTGTGTGGCAGGACTTAGTCTTCCGGCCCTTCTTCTTACCGGTAGGGTATAGTGTTGACTTAGTTACTTCAGGTACCAAGTCTGGGTGGACCCACTTGACCTCCCCTCTTGACATGGTGAAGGGCACCAGCCCATTCGTCTGGTCTCGGGGAGGTGGTAGGTTAGTGACCTCTATTGTTGCCCGGGGGACGAGTACTACGCCATCTTGGGTCCTCGTTGGAGGGAAGCTGCCGAATTGGACTGACACTATGTTGGCAGCCACCGTTACCTCCTCGAAATCAATGGCCAGAGCCTTGGAATCGATGAGTTTCTGTATATACCGCTTCAATTGGAAGCAGTCTTGAGTAGCATGGTGGACATAGCGGTGGTAGTGACAGTACTTTGGGCTCCCCATCTCTGCAGGTCGAGGTTCACGTCTCGATGGAGGGAGCTGAAATTATCTCCTTGCAAGAGCATGTCAAAGATGGGCTTGACATGGCTATCTTCGAAAGAGTAAGTCACCTGAGGCCACTGCTTCTCTGCCTACTTTGGTTCAGGTTTCTGGGCTGTGTCGGCCACCATAGTCTGCTTGCCCTTGGTGTCTTGGTTGTTAGAGGAATTACTGTCGTTGTTGTTGTTGGTGTTAGGGCGTTTGCCCTTGTCTTCCCTATCCGAGATATGCAATCCCAATTGACGAGCCTTCTTCAATTTGGCTTCTGCGCTAGTGGCGCTGATGATAAAGGTCTTCCAGTCTTTAAATTTACTTTCGCTCATCCAGAGGCTGATTGTGGAGAGCAGCCTCTTCTGGCAAATTTCAATCAAAGAAGAATCCGGATTACCGGAGGGCAACTTCATCGCGGTTTGGCGAAACCTCTCAATATAATTCCTTGTCATCTCCTTCTCTCCTTGAACAACATCCGTGAGGGTTGACATTGTCACATCTTGTCCTACCTCGTAGAACCTCTCCAGGAACATATGTTTGAAGCCGGCGAAGGAATGGATGCAGTTATCCGGCAGGTTGCGGTACCAGTCGAATGCGACCCCCTCTAATTCCCCAATGAACAACCTTATGAGGATGGTGTCGTCATGCGACAGATGGCCTTTTGTGACCTCGAAGTAGGTCATGTATCGGCTCGCAGATTTCTTTCCGTCATAAGGATTGATGTTGAATGGTTTGTATCGAGGAGGGAAGGGGATATCTCTCCATGCAGCGGGATACGGCTGTCGTATCTTTAGGTCCTGAGAGGTTTCTCGGGCATAGAACATTGCCCGGAGCTCCTGGAATTTTTTTCTCGCTTCCCTGGCCTCTTCTGCAGTAGTGGGAGCCGACATTTCGGGTGGATTGTCGCCCAGGGTTGGTGCGGTTGTGTTTGAGTCTGCGTTGATGGCGGGACCCAAGCTTGTTTGGCCAGGTATCCTTCCTAGGAGGGCCGGTAGGGCCGCCTTGATCTCGTCCACAGACTTAACCAAGGTATGAAGTATGGTCTCAAGAGTGTCGAGGCATTGCCGATCACTGGGACCGTCTTGGTCATTCTCAGTCATGAACACTGTTCTCACATGAGGAGCAGTGGAAGGAACTGTAGAAGACGTGCTCTCCGAATCATACCCTCGAATAGAGAAGTCGTCGGGGTATGTGGGAATGTTCTCTTCATGTTTGAACTCGGAGAAAGTGCTACCCCTAGCATAAAAGGTTGCCTCATCTTGGCACTTGTGGACGTCTTCAGGGATGTCAGAATCTGCTGCATCTGTTGGGGGGATTGTTTCCCCTGGTTCTTCTTCTTGGAACACCAGATTGTCATAGATGTTCCGAGTAGTGCTACCCCCAGCTTCAACTACCCCCAGAGATGACGATGACGAATCTCCAAGTGTTGAAGATTTTGTCTTTAAACGGGTACCTTGATAAACTCCTCCTGTGACGGTTGTGGACAACCGCTTAGATGAGAGTTTCTTGGCTGTGCTGGTTGCGATTGTCGGGCTAGACACATTTATTTTCTTCCCTTCCTTGCCGGTAGGGACCTTCCGGGCAGAGTTATAGGAGACGAAAGGAAGCGCCTCGCCTCCCGAGCTTTGTTCTAGGACCAATCCTGACTGCTGCAGTCTTTGGAAGATGGACTGTCGGTCCTCTTGTACTGCTGTCTTGTTGCAGCAACAGTTGACAATGACTTGAGTGCAATGATGTCCATGGAATGACTCTTTGTACCCCAAGGTTTATTCTCTTTCCTTGTGCTTGTGAAGAATCACATCGCGCAAGTCAAGTACATCTCGATCAACCTTTTTACTCATTTTGTAGGCCCGGGAATCCCGAGCACACGAGTGCGTTGGTATCATGTTTGCTCCCTGATGCGGGGCTAGTAAAAGCACTTGCCTTCGATCATTGTTGGGAGACTCTTGGGAACCACCCTGTCAATTTGTCGTCGGGGACGGGACACGGGCGGTTCTGTACAACTTTCCGTCAGAGGCCCATATAACAGTTAGCGGGACTCTCTGATGGTCAGAGGTTGGGACAGCTAACTGAGCTCGACGAGCCCGCGCTGTCCTAGACTTCCTCACTCTAGCACCCGAGGGCGCATAGTAGGAAGAGTCCAGTTTGTGCCGCATAGAGTCTGGCATATTCTCATTGGAGATCCGGATGTCAGGACCGCATGAGAGGCGGTGAAAGACTTAACGCGAGCTACATAGGACAGATGGCCGACGGCTAGGATTGGGTGCCGCATAGGCTATTTCTCTGCTGATGGAATTGCTGGCCGCATAAGTATTCTGCATACGACTGAGATTGGTGGCCGCATGAGCCTTCTGCATGCGACTGAAATTGGTGGCCGCATAAGTATTCTACATGCGGCTGAGATTGGTGGCCGCATGAGCGTTCTTCATGCATCTGGAATTGGTGGCCGCATGAGCCTTCTTCATGCTGCTGGCACCCTTATGCAGCTTATTCCTGGACCGCATAGAGGTCCCATTTGCTCCTGCAAGTCCAGCATCGTAGTGTTTTCTTTTGCCGGACTTGGGGACAGCAGGGTCCTCTGCGGCCTGAAGTTGGGCCACATGTGAGTCTCCTTCACCGTCTTGGGCAGCAGAGAACACTTCTTCCAGAGCTTGGGGTGGAGCAACAGTTTTGGGCCTCCACTCCCTGCGGGCCTTCTTCGTGCCGTCTCGTTTCTGGATCGGGCTAGCGCTCCCGTCGGAGAGCATCTCTTCGAACGCTTGCTGGACGAAGCGAACAACCAACATCTGTTGCGTGGAGCCGAGTTTGGTTGCATCCGATTGTAGCAGTAGAGAAGTTACTCCCCAGCAAGAGTCGCCATCGTGTCTGCCATTGATTGTCAGAGAATAGAACAGTTTTATAGGAGGACTGAACTTTAACTCACAATTACAAACTCGCTTGTACAAAAGAGAGCCTAGGAACAAAACCTAGGAAAAGAAATCTAAGTACAATTGTTTAATTTGGATTCTGGGGGGGTGAAGGTAGAG
>JANAVB010009617.1:0-64287 GCA_029216955.1 Iris pallida
CCATCATGCACCGGTTCTGATTAGACAATATGTTAGTGGGAGCGACCCAATTAACATATGCCTTGGACAAGCTCAATAAGGAATAAGTTTGCATAAACTAGGCTACTTTAGCATTATTAGTCAAAATGATAAATACATAGGCACGAGAGATTAAGATTTAAAGAAGGTAGAATGATTCTAAGTCATACAGTCGTCCTATAATCTTCTTGTCCAAGTCCTTGGTTGGCTAGACGGGTTAGGTACTCTAGATTCTAGGATCTAAATAAGCTTGCTAATATAGGTCACTAGGTCAAAGGGGTTGCTAGTTCATAAGGCTAGTTTATAGGGTATTCTATCCAACTTAAAGAATTAAACTAATGGTGTTTTGGGACAACTAACTAGTAGGGTCAATCTCTAGCAAGCACGAAGGGAAGATAAGAATAGGGATGGAAGGAAGCAAGCAAGATGCAATTGATGAGTCAAAGGTAGATAAATCAAGGAAAGAGGTCGAATATGTGGATGAGATCCTAGACTTCTAATCCTATACTCAGGCTTGCTTGGTACGGTAAAGTAACCAAACAATTTATCTAGACCTGCATCGGCCACCACAAAAACTTGTAACGCCCCAGTCCCAAAATACGTAGGACTAGGAACGTAGACATGCCAGCTATATTTATACGAAGTATACTCCAATGTATGGAAGCCTCGTATAAATACATAAGCTGTAAAATGTAGTAGAACCATAACTAATCTCATCCACGCAAAATAAATGAATAGAAGATCTTATATAATCAACTATGAAATTGTCATTTGGTACATGTAGTTGGGCGGAGACAAATCCACTACCAACAAGTAAAGGAAAAATACATAAGGAAAGATATGAATTTGGCGAGCGAAGCGAAGACGATCCAAATACAATCATCCTAGACGAAATAGCGATGAACACGGCTAGAGCTAAAGCACCTGCGAAAGATAAGAGCACACACCTGGGGAGATAACCAGGTCCTCAGAGGGACGTAACAAGACACATAATAGCATGCCATATAAACTGAATAAATATTGCTCAATAAATAAGTTAATTGAATTTATAACATGGTCCAATACGCACCTACTGAACGAGCGTACCATCCCCCCAACCAAATAAGGACAGGAGATGGTAAACTAATTTACGGTGACGTACCTTTCCATGCTAAGAATCCAATATGGTATCCGGACCCCAACAAGGTTCAATACCTTCTCATCGAAGTAGTAAGTCACACCTACAACCAAACAAGGACAAGATGTGACAAATTAATCCGCGACAAGCTATTATTCCAAGCCACGGTCAGATACAAGTATCCAAACCAAAAGTACTCGTACCTAACGGATAAGGTAGCCTAACCGTTCTAAGTGAAATATAGTTAAGAACAATCCTTCCTACGCATGGTCCCTGGCTGAATATGATCGGCATAGTCCCCCTTGGGCACCAGAGGCCCCATTAGTAAGAGCATGACGTTCCGCAGAATCGTCAGTGGCCGTCAGTAATCATGGGTCATCAACCCCGTATCTCCAGCGGAGAGTCCGGGTCACAAGGAAAAGTGCATCGAAGCCCATACGCTAAAGAATTGTCCTCCCCGCCCAATGCCGACTCTGTTGTATCCACAACAGTAAACCTCTATAACTGCTAAGTCAAACTAAGCATGCAACCTCTATTAGCGGTTATTCCTATCGCACGGCTTGTACGTACTGGTGGCCAGCCAATCACGTACTTCTGTGTTCTACATGCGACACACAACTTTGTGTTTACAACGTGTCAAGGCCAATGAATACAACACACAAGGTGGTCCCTTAAATCTATGTTTAATTTATAAGAAAAATAATACACAGCAGGAATTATAAATGAACAGTAAGTTCTAACAGTTATGCCATGTATCACAGTTTATTTTGCATAAAGAAAATAAATAATGCATGAAATATGAGCTAAAATAAATAAACAGCAAATGGCAAGATGTCTTGCCTGGTAGGACGCCTAGTGTGCTGCGATAAACATGGTGGCATGAACTGCGACTTCAGTGTAACAACTGTACAAGGGGATCTCGGATGGTGGTACGGATCGTGTCATTGAGTCCAGAAGGGTCGAAATAGTTAGGGTCAATAGGTAGCACGAAATTGGGAGGTAATAGGATAAAAGAAAATTTAGTCACGGACAAGGATTTATAATCGAAGGAATTTGAGGAATAATAATAATACATATGCTATTTTAGAAAATACTTATGATACTTAAAACTATATATATTTTTACCTGAAAATATGTTAGGCAAATACATACTTGAAAATTTCTAGTAATTATTTTGAAAGCTACTTATTAGTAAAATATGATTTTATATAAATACTTGGAAAATAAAACTAATTTATAAATCTTATATATATAATTACTGTTAATATATCATGCAAGCCTTAATGATGTTCAAAGTCCAATACTTGTAGTTACAAGTATAGTTTTGGAGAAAAAAATATTACATAAATGTAATGATAAATATATAAAAAAAATGGAAACACTATTGTTTGTAATATTAACAAAACAAAATTAGTAATAATAATCAATAATAATATTAATAATCCTATAAATTATTTTAGTTAACACATAAATAAATAAATAAAACCAGTGAGTAAAATAAAATAAAGAATTAAAAGTAAAATAGAATAAATAAATAATAATAAATAACAAAAAAAACAACAAAAAAAATAAAACCTGATGTTTCTTCTCCTCAAGAGAAGACAACATCTGTTGTAAAAAAAAGAACATAAAAAAAATCGAAGTTACTTATGAAAAGGAGTGAGGGAAGAAAGAAGGACGGGCGAGAGAGGGAGAGGAAGAGAGAGAAGAGAGGGGTGGAGAGCGGAGCGGAAGGCGGCGCGAGGGGAGCTGCGTGCCGCACGGTGGAAGAAGAGGAAGGAGGAGGAAGACCTAGGGAGAGAGGGCGGAGCCGGAGCTCAGGTCGGCAGGCGACGTGGAAAAAGGGGCAGTGAGAAGCGGAGACGGGAAAGGGAGCTCGGCGGCGTAGGGGTGACGCGGCCGAGGGACAGAGGTTTCGACGGTAGGCGCTTGGCCGAGGACGCGGGCGACGGTTCCATCAGTCACCGGACGGCGGTGGAGGAAGGACATGGGAACTAGGGTTTTGGGGGTTTCGTCGGGCGGCGGAAGACCGAAGAAGGGGGGAACTAGGCGGGGGTTCGGCACAGCTGGAGGGACGAGCGCGCGGGGTATGCGACGCCGGAGATGGCGCCGGAGATCGGCGGTGCTGGCGTTAGAAAGGTTAGGTTCTGCTTTATTTCTTCATTCTTTGATTGTGGTGGTGGGCTGAGTTTTGGGTTGGACGGAGGATTGGTTGTCGTCGTCGAAAACGACGACAGGGAGTCGGGAAAGGGGTTTGATCGCGACGGTATCGGGGGTTTGGCCGGGGCTATCAGTTGTCGTGGCGGTGGTGGTATAGATGGTCCTTGGTGGTTGTTTGGGTTGGCACCGGGTTGCTGGCGTCGGAGGAGAGACGGGTGGTTGCCGTTGGTGGCGGGGCTGTGTTGTTGGGAGGTTGGCCACAGCGATGGTGGCGGAGTCTTAGTTGTGGTAATTGGGGTGGTTACACCGGAGTACTGTGGACGGGTCTGGTGGTGGAGACGTGATGTGGAGACGCATGGCAGGATGGCAGCGGGCAATGGTGCTGGTTGGGGCAGGGTTGGGAGTCGTGGAGAGGGATGGGTTGTGATGGTGGAAAGTTGGCCGGGATTTTAGGATTAGGGTTTGGGTTTGCTAGGAATTTGGTTTGTATCGTGTCGGGGTTGTCCGACACGACGGAGATGGAATTGTATATGTAAAAATATGGAATAATAAATTGGATGGACACAGACACGATGCACGTCGATTTGTAGAGAAATTTTTTGTGGAAGATGAATATTGAATTGGAGGAGTACCTGCCTATTTATAGGACGTGGGAATTCCCAATTGGATAGGATTAGGAAAAGTTTAAAACCCAAGTAGATAATTTACCATTTTAATTTAAAATCGTTTAAATCCAAATCTAAATATAATCCAATTCCAAATGCAAATCAAATTTGAATCTAATTAAATTTTTAGTCTAGAATCGAATGAGATAATTCAAATTTCAAATACTTAACCATATAAATAAATCCATAGATTCAAATTAAGATTTTAAATCGCCACGATAATTTTGAAATATATTTTCCAAAATACTAATAATAATAATTTCGAAAATAATAAATCTTTTTAAATAATAAAATATTATTATTAATAATTTGCAAAATTACATTAATAAAATATTTATGCAATATATGTACGCACTAAAAATATTATTTATTATTAATAACTGTATAAACGAAAGCCTTTGTGAAAATAAAATAAATAAAATAATGAACTTGAAAATATTGGTACGATAGCTAAATAATTATTATGTATAATATTTTGAAACCATAAAAATAGAAGAAAAGTGTTTTTCAAAAATATGTACGCTCGCACATAATCGCACTCGTCGAGCAAATTCGAAAAATAAAATTTCGTACGCGACGTATAATACGACTATACGACGTACAATACCAAAAATTTAAATCAGTATCAAATTTAATAATAAAAAAAATAGTAGAAAATTTAGGAGTTTTACAGAGATCAAGGCGGCACTTCCAGGTCTGCAAGGAAGAACACAGGGCCAAACAAACATAGGGCCCACAATCAATACGGATTCGAACTCGGCTGCACCAAATCCGGGCGATAATCCCCCGAAATATCAGTTCCTACCGCTACAGACGAGGCAATAGAAGTGAGACGAGTGGTTCAAGAGCTCCGGGCCATGTTCGATGCCCGAGAAACTTGCCAGGACCTCAGGGTACGTCAACCATATCCCGCTGTATGGAGAGAAGTTCCCTTTCCACCGAGATATAAACCATTCAACATCAATCCATACGATGGGAAGACATCGGCAAGCAGGTACATTACCTACTTCGAAGTCACCACGGACCATCTGCCTCATGACGATGCCATCCTTACACGATTATTCATTGGGGCATTGGAAGGAGTCGCCTTCGAATGGTATCGCAACCTGCCAGACAACTGCATCCGCTCATTCGCTGGCTTCAAGAGCATGTTTCTAGAAAGATTCTACGAGGTAGGACAAGACGTCACAATGTCTACCCTCATGGACGTTGTTCAGGAAGAAAAGGAGCTCACAAGGAATTATATTGAGCGATTTTGCCAAACCACAATGAAGCTGCCTTCCGGCAACCCTGATTCCTCCCTAATTGAAATTTGATAAAAGAGGTTGCTTCCCACAATCAGCCTCTGGAAGGGAGAAAGTCAGTTCAGGGATTGGAAGACGTTCATCGTCAGCGCCACTAGTGCCGAATAACGATTGAAGAAGGCTCGCCAACTGAAAATACACATCTCGAAAGGAGAGAACAAGGACAAGCGTCTTAACACCAACAATGACATTGGGGGTAACCCCTCCAACAATCGAGACAACAGAGGCAAGCAGGCTATGGTGGCCGACACAGCCCAGAAGCCTGAGTTAAAGCCGGCAGATAAGCAGTGGCCGCAAATAAACTACTCCTTCGAAGACAGTCATGTCAAGCCCAACTTAGACATGCTCATACAAGGGGGTCGGATTCAACTCCCTCCTCTGAGGCGTGAACCTCGTCCTGCAGAGATGGAAAACCCTAAATACTGCCATTTCCACCGCTATCTCTACCATGCCACACAGGACTGCTTCCAGCTGAAGCGGTATATTCAATACCTTATTGATTCTAATGCTCTAGCCATTGACTTTGAAGAGGTAACTGTGGCAGCTAACATGGTGTCAGTACAATTCGGTAACTTCCTACCGACGAAAACGCAAGACGGGGTGGTGCCAATTCCCAGAGTGAAGATGGAGGTCACTAACCTTCCACCTCCCCGAGACCAGGCAGTCGGTCTTGTACCTCTTACCACATCGCGAGAAGAAATCATGTGGGTCCATCCAGACTTGGTGCCAGAGGTGACTCAACCTACGCCACCCTCTGCCATCAAAAAGAAAAATAGGAAAATCAGATCATGCCGCACAATTTTTGTGAAAGTCGAATAGGCTACTGCCATAGTTATCCGATCTGGGGTACACATACAGCCTCCGCCAGGCAACCCAGCAGATGACCATCAGCCTGCCACCGTTGATGCTCCAGGACATGTCCAACCTTCGACGATCGACAAGCCTAGGCCGAAGGAGACTTGATTCGACAAACCGCTCCGAAAGGAAGCACCTCAGGGGCTGGAAAAGCCCTACAACTTTGACATCTTAGCACAATTGGCTAGCATACCAGCCAAGTTGTCACTGTACGAACTCCTAAGGCTCTCCAAGGACATTCGTATTGCACTGAGCGAAGCACTCCAAAATGCCAATGCCTATCTGGCTAAATCCAACCTCACCGGGGAGGACTCACCTGTGGATCTCCAGGATAGTGCCTGCACTGGCGCAATGCCAAACATCGTCTTCACTCTGCAAGATATGCTTATCAAAACCAACCTGCAAGATCGTCCCCTGTATTATACTGGATACATTGGCGATATCAAGGTAGATCGGATGCATATTGATCCAGGTTCCTCCATAAGCATCATCCCAAGAAGCCTGCTACACCATCTGTGCATTCAGATGCATCGTCTTACGCCAACCAGCACCACTATCAGTGGCTTCAATTCGGATAGTTGCTACCCCATTGGAAAGATCCGTCTGAAATGCCAGATCGGCGATCTCCAGTCCGAGGTGATTTGCTATGTCATAGATGCGGATACATCCTACAACATCCTCTTGGGGTGCCCTTGGATACATGACTACATGATAGTGCCTTCCATACTACACCAGTGTTTCAAGTACGTCGACAAGCACGGCTTTGTGAAGACAGAGTTTGCTGACATTGATCCCTTTAAAGGTGTCGAGTCTTATTACTCCGACTCATGCTTATATGAGAAGTCGAAAAGGCACCTCGTTGAAGAAGACTTTCAGGCTCCAACTGAAGCAACAACAGGACCAGAAGAACCGTTGACGATCCACCTCCAAGCTAGAAAACCCGGCAGAGCTTCACCGCTTACAACCACTCTGCGTAGGGATGCAGTCAGCCTCTCGGCATAAGAAGGGCAGATGGTAATCCGGTTACCAAGGTCTGGCCAAGCACCAAGACCTACGATAGAACCACTGACAATCAGGTTGCCAAGGGCCAACCGTCAATGGCCGGAGATGCTTTATCCCTCCGACAAGCCAATGACAATTCGTCTCCCTAAAGCAAATCAGCAACCAAACATCCAGCCGGGGGTAGCAAGTGCTCCGACAACTCCCTGTCTCGTACCAAGCATTCAACCGGGGGTAGCAAGTGCACCTACGACTCCGCGGTCTGTTCCACCGGTGGAACCTCTGGCGATTAAGCTGCCCAGGTCGTCGTCCCAGCCTTCATTCGCCTTCGGAATGGCAGAAGAAGAACCCGAGTTAGCCAAGTATGTGGCTACCTATGCTGATGTCCATCCGCAGATGATGTAATTCCTCCGGAAAACATACCCTATTTTATCAATAAAGGGATAGATTTGAATTACCTCGAGCTTAATAAGCTTTGTACATTGTATGCTAAAGAGCACGATATAGGCACTCACCTACACACACACAAGTAACAAAGATCCATAATGTAAATCAACTCACTCCGATGGAAGACGCATGCTTCATAGTTGAGGGAGGCGATCACCTAATCATCTTTGGTCAGAGGAATCAGCCGCTACCCATCGGTACATAAGAAGATGATCTCGAGCCTAACACCGGGAGGCTACCCCTCTACTTATATAGTCCCCAATCCAAGTATCTTATGCAGAAACAAGGATACGATCTATAAAGCACGCCAGGCCTGAACTATGGTTCTGGACGACGAGCACTCGTACTGCCGGTCCTGATCACAAAATCACGCAATTATCCCAATAAAACCAGACGTGGGTTAGGCTATGTGACACCTGTAACAACCCCGGAAAGCTCGAATGAGGAGTGCGATTGGCATTCACATTCAACTGAGTTACCAACCTCCGATTTAGATATCAGTATCGGAGACATCTTCAGATAAGTTTTATTCGTCAATATGGCGTTTGCCGACGCCTATGAAGATGACGAGGATATCCCCGAACTTCTTGAGCTAGAACCATAGGCACAACAGCTAGATGAATAATGGGAGAAGCGTTTCGAGCAAAAAGAACCTCACACTGAAGATGAGGTCATACAAGTTAATCTTGGGGATGAAGCCTCCCCGAAACCAATCTTCATCAGCTAGAGTCTGACTGATGAAGAGCGAGAGTCGCTGCTCCAACTCGTCAAGGAGTATATCAATATGTTCGCCTGGAGCTATGAAGATATGCCAGGATTGGACCCTGAGATCGTACTCCACAAACTCAATATTCGTCCGGATGCAAAACCTGTCAAGCAACAGCAACGACTGTTTCGCCCCGATGTCATGAATGCTATCGAAGACGAGGTGAACAAATTGATAGCCAGCTACTTCATTCGCGAAAAGCAGCATCCAGACTGGATAGCCAATATAGTACCAGTTCTTAAGAAGAACGGGAAGATCCGAATATGCATTGACTTCCGGAATCTGAATGAGGCATGCCCTAAAGATGAATTCCCTCTCCCTATCACAGATATTATGATCGACAACACCTGCGGCTTCGAACGTATGTCCTTCATGGATGGCTTCTCATGATACTACTAGATCAAGATATTCCATGACGACGAGAAGCATACATCATTTCGAACACCGATTGGTACATATTGCTACACCGTTATGCCTTTCGGTTTAAGGAATGCTGGCGCCACTTACCAGAGAGCTATGAGTGTCATCTTTAGAGACCACTTGCGCAAGGCAGTGGAGTGCTACGTCGACGACATCGCCGTCAAAAGCCGTTCGAAGGAAGATCATCTGTAAGATCTCAGGACAGTGTTCGACCTAATGCGAGCACACAACTTAAAGATGAACCCTACAAAATCATTCTTGGGTGTCTCCAGCGGGAAATTCATGGGTTTCGTCATCACTTCTCAGGGCATTCACATCGACCCCGAGAAAATAAAGGCAATCATGGAGATGGGTCCCCCGAGAAATCTCCGCGAACTCCGAGGCCTCCAAGACAGGCTAGCTTACATCAGGAGATTCATCTCTAATCTCTCCGGATGATGTCAACCATTCACCCATCTCATGAAGAAAGGAGTCTCTTTTGTATGGGCTGAGGAATGCCAGCACGCTTTCGACAGCATCAAAGAATATTTGTCAAACCCCCCAGTCCTGGTAGCTCCTGTTGCTAGGAAGCCATTCCTACTCTATGTGCGAGCTATGGAACATTAACTTGGTGCTCTATTGGCATAGAACAATGACGCGGGCCACGAACAAGCTATATACTACCACAGTCGAAAGATGATTGGGCCAGAATACCGATACACGACCGTAGAGAAGGAATGCCTTGCTCTCGTGTTCGCCATCCAGAAGATGCAATACTACGTCATGGGACAAACCATCCACGTGATATCGTGGATCAACCCCCTCAGGGTCCTCATGACCAAACCTGGGGCACTCAACTCTCGCCTAGCTACCTGGGCGATATTACTATCACCATACCACATGATCTTCGTCCCACAAAAGGCTGTTAAGGGCCAGGCTCTGGCAGACTTTCTAGCAGCCCATCCAGGTTCGAAGACGACTAGGGTATATGAAGAGATACCGGACGAGGTCACCAGTTCAAATACAGTCTCCCATGATGCCATCTGGTGAATGTTCTTCGACGGCGCTTCGAGAACTGGACCCAAAGGCAACATCGTCGCTGGAGTTGGAGTGGTGCTGATTTCTCCCTCTGGCTTGGTGATCAATCGGGCCTACTCACTCACAGATCCCTGTTCAAATAATGTGGCCGAGTATAATGCCTTGGTCATTGGCCTCCGGCTTACAAAAGAACTGGGGGTAGAGTATCTTGAAGCATACAGCGACTCACAATTAATCGTCAATCAGATTCGGGGGTCGTACGAGGTCCGACACGAAGATATGATCCCATTTCATCAAATAGCAATTGACATCATCTTATCTCTAGGAGGATTCTTCATAGAATATGTTCCCAGACTCTAGAACATTGAGGCTGATGCCCTAGCTGGTTTGGACGCTTCCCTAGCTGTGCCAAATTATGCTCGTCATCAGGTCGACATAATAGGTCGTGAACTGGTCTGTCCTAAGGATAACGTTCAATGCATGGAAAGCTACTCCGCCCTTTCAGTCGACGAAGCACCAGACTGGAGACAGTCGTTCATCGACTTCGTAGTATACGACATCCTGCCAGAGAATCCGAAGGAAGCTACTTCTATCAGAAGACTTTCTCTCAGATTTTTCTATGATACGGAGACGAAAATGTTGTATCGTCGATCCTATAATGGGTTATTGCTTCGATGTCTATCAAATACAGAAGCCAAGGAAGCCGTACGCGAGGCCCATGATGGTATCTGCGGAGCCCATCAACCTGGCCCGAAATTGTAAGACCGCCTTCGTCGAATGGGCTATTACTGGCCCATAATGGTTGCAGACGCAATAGATTATGCACGAAAGTGCAAAGCCTGCCAAATCTACGTTGACTTCATCCACCAGCCATCTGAATTCCTACATCCGACTGTGGCCTTTTGGCCATTCGAAGCATGGGGTATGGACATCGTCGGCCCAATCACCCCGCCTTCGTCCAGAGGATGCCGATTCATACTCGCAATCACCGATTACTTCTCCAAATGGGCGAAAGCCATCCCATTGGCAGAAGTAAAAACTTCAAACGTGATCAGCTTCCTTAAGCATCATGTCATCTACTGCTTTGGACTGCCCCGAAGGATCATTCACGACAATGGGGCACAGTTCGTAAGCTACGTATTTTATCGGTTTTGCGACAAGCACCGAATTCAGAACATTGCTTCGACACCCTACAAACCAGCAGCCAATGGGTTAGCAGAAGCATTCAACAAAACCATAATCAAGCTACTCAAGAAATTCGTGTCCTCTAGCAAGCGCAACTGAAACGAGAAGCTCGACGAATGCTTATGGGCGTATCGCACCACAGTTCGAACAGCCATCGGGAATACACCATTTTTCCTGGTGTACGGGAGTGAGGCAGTCCTCCCAGAGACTCAAATCTTCTCATTCCGTGTCGCCCTCACACATCAGTTGACGACAGACGAAAACCACCATCGCCGACTACAGGAATTGGAGGCCCTAGACGAGAAAAGCCGGTTAGCTCAACAGCGAATCGAGTTTTATCAGGCCAGAATCTCCGGAGCTTTCAACAAGAAGGTCAAGGTTAGGACATTCCAAGTAGGCGATCTCGTTCTGGCGGCTCGGAGGCCGATGGTTATGACGCATAAAACCGTCGATAAATTCCAACCAAAATGGTAAGGTCCGTTCATCATCGAGGCTATATTCTCCAACGGTGCCTACCGCCTCGTAAAGCAAAACGGAGACTTGCTCATGTTGCCCATCAACGGCAAGTTCCTGAAGAAGTATTACGTCTGAAACTAAATCCTCTAGACATCTCAGAGTGTCGAGTTATGTACCTTCCTGTACTACTGAACTTATATTCTGGTTCCACACATCGAGTCATGTACCTGCTGGTACCTCTGAACTCATTCCCACAATTCTTTCAATCATACGAGTCATGTGCCCGATGGTACCTCTGAACTTATTTCCATATTTCCCAATTATAAGAGTCATGTGCCCGTTGGTACAGCTGAACTCATACTCATATTTTTTAGATCATCGAGTCATGTACCTACTGGTACCGCTGAACTCGTACCCATAAAATTTCAGATTGTCGAAGTTATGTACCCGCTGGTACCGCTGAACTCACCTGATCTACTGCCCGCATTCTCAATGCACAAAAAGGGTAACAGATCCACAAAATTCCTATACAACCATGTCGATGCTACCTCTGAGTTGTTCCACTTCCACCAAAAATAAACTGCCCCCTCGCATAGAACTTCCATGTCCTCCTACCTCTGAGTCGTTCTATGTATCCTTCATTGAGCCCACTCCTGCCATGTCCTCGTGACCTCTGAGTGGGAAGGCTCCGTCGAAAAAACCATTTATGCTTGCCATGTCCTTACACCTCTGAGTAAGTGTGATGGTTACCCCTCGACCTATTATCCGTACCCACGACCGGAGTACGCCAAGGATAGTAGGTCCACAAATATCCTCCGTCGAATCCACTCCTGCCATGTCCTCACTACCTCTGAGCAGGAAGATCCCACGGTAAAGAAATCCCCATACTTGTCATGTCCTCACTACCTCTGAGTAAGTATGATGGTCCTCCCTCGACTTATTATCTATACCCACGATCGGAGTACGTCCAAAGATAATAGGCCCACAAACGTCTTCTGATGACCACAAATGTCCTCAGTCGACCACAGATGCTGTACTGGGTCTCCAGTACACGTCCAACCCTTCCCTATCATGCCTAGGATCCCATTGGCTCCCTGGCACTCTCTCGAATACCAAAAAACTTCTATAGCTGTCTTATCGCGAAGTTGTTCTAGGTATTCCTCTCCAAAACTTGTTACTCGTACCTAAAATCAAGGTACGCCCAGGGTAACAGGTCCCCAAATAATCCCCCAGCAGGTTCAATTCCACAAACACTACAAGTACAAGAAAGAGAAGATGAGTTGAAATATGCTCATTTATTCAAAATTCAAAGTACTACATCATCTGGGATCACATCCCTTAACAAAAAAAACAGTAAAATAAAACAGAAAACTGATCACTGCTCCGGGGCGCACATAACGCCGTGAGATGGTCCGTCAGCAAGGCAACCGACCGCTCAAACCTCTGTTTGGCTCGACGCTCTGCCTCTTGGGACAGCACCGCCGCGTCCTACAGATGAGCATGAGCTTGCCAGTTGTCCTCGAATTTGTTGAAAGCCCGCTCCAGGTTAGCAGAAGATCAGGAAACCTTCTCGACCTCCCGAACGATTGACTCCTGTTCCGCAGGAGCAGCCTTTAGCTCTAACTCTAGGAAGGCCAACTCCCTCTAAAGTGCGAGAATCTGCTCCTTCGTGCCAGCTATTCCACGAGAAGCAGTCTCTTCCCGAGCCCTACAAGCTTGACTTCGACGACCCAGCCTGTCATACGAAGCAGAAAGCTCGTCAAGGTCCCCCTTCACAACTAGCCCGGCAGTGTCTCGAGCGAGCTTTATCCTATCCCGAGCGGCAATAAGGAAGCCCCGCTCCCGTTCAATCGCAGCAGGCAAGTCAGCCTGCCGTAACACCAGCAATTGGGTTACGAGTTGATCAGCCTCTGTCAACTTGGGCTCCAGGAGCGCATCCAACCCCACCCCGCCAGGAAGAGCCTTCAAAGTTTCAATCTGACCCCGAGCGCACCGCAGGGACAGAGAAAAAGGGATCCCCCGTTCTACAGCATCTACGCCCCTCTATAAATGGCGATAGAAGCTGTCGACCACATCCTGCGACGCCTTGTCCAGAGCCTCCGAAGAAGCCGACGTCAACGAGAGTGTAGTTGGCAACACTGAAGAAGACGTAACAGAATCTGTCGCCCCTGCCACAAGGGAAATAAACTCCATGTGGAAGGACGCATGAACAGCGGCCAACTCCTCTTCAGCAGCCCGCAGAACTTGAATGCTCGGTAGGGTCGAGAAGTCAATCTCCGAAGCCGTATAAGCAGTAAAGGATGAGGTGGAAACCATCGCTCCCGGAACAAGCTCCACTTCCATCTGACCGAAGATGGCGGGAGGCCCCTCGATATGAGTCGGTGAAGGAGAGGAAATGCTCATTTCCCCTAGATCGCAGCAGGCCGAACCTTCCCCAAGAACATCTGCTGTGGGATGTAGAGGGTCAGGACCTGTAGGGCCAAGACAACCATGAATCGATTTGACCCAGAGGATATGTTGATAGAGCAAATAAGCCCCCTCACTAGTCAATATTTGGCTTATCATACCAGCGGAAGAGTGTGGAGGCTGAGGTTTGCCTACAGCCACCACAGCCTCTTAACCAGTAGCCTCCGAATCGAATATAATAGGCTCCTCCGCCCCAGCAACCTCGGTAGGAGATGCGACGAGATCGGCGTCGCCTTGCTGAAATTCAGCAATCTCAGAGACATGCCCAAGAAAACCTTCGTCACCCCGGGCTGGGGCCTCAGCAACTTGGGAGTCCTCAGTCGCCGCTGAGAGAGCCCCCGCAGAAAGGACCACGGCACACATGCCACTAATCAAAGCAGCAAAGGCCGGATCAACCTCAGGAGCGGCAGACGGTCACGAGAGCCCGGTTCGTCAGACACCTACAAAGAAGAATGATTAGGTCATATCCCAAGAGAAAGAAAACCATAACAAGGATATGGCTCCAACTTAGTCTTACCTCCGGAAGATCGTCATCATTTTCACCCCTCTCCGTAATAAGTAGCCTACGAGGTCTGACCGTAGCTCTCTTTATGAAAAAGGTTACTCCTCCGTCAGTAGACTCACGCCTGCCTCGCTTACGCAAGGGGCCAGGCACGGCAGACGATGGTTCTACCCTTACCACCTCTGGTACAGATGGCAACTGATCTACCACCTCATCTAATACGACCGACGGTTGATCCGTCATCATCTCATCTGCCATAATGGGCGACTGATCCGCCGTTGCTTCACCACCAGAAGAGAGAGAGTCCTCATCGTCCTGCTCGTTGTTTCCCTCAACTGTGTCAAAGGACTCGGAATCGGGCGCGGGAACCCTATTCACCCCTTTCTTCTTTGCCTTCGAAACTGTAGCCCTCTCTGCCAAACGAGTGCCCACGATGAAGCTAGTCCTCGGGTCAAAATCGATAGAAGGCTGGCTCGCCACAACATGCTATAAGGCCGCCATATGCAAGATTTCCCCTGGCACGCTTGCTGTAGGAATTGAAAAACTAGTTCGAGTATGACAAGTGTCATAGTAGCTCCATGCCCTAATACCATCAAGTATGCTACCCTCAAATCCCAGGCAGGAACTGGGACGCCCAAGGAATAGTTGACTGTACCCAAATTGATGGGCAAACCTACTGCGCAAGTAGGGCTCCAGGTACACAGTGTTGCGGTTACGATAAACTAAATACGTTGGGCGAATGTTACGCAACCAGAAACGCATCTTCTCAGCTAAGAAATGAGGAGATCCAACGCCATCAACATGGACACTCCTCACTTCCTGGTTGGTAAAACGGGGAACGGACACGAAAAAATTATATCCATCCACCCTCGCCAGCATCCTCCGACAAGCCGGTATGGTACTATATTCCCAAGGCTGATGGTGATACTTGAAAAAAAAAGCGTCATCGTCCGTAACGTCGTCTCCCGTCCCAAGCCTCATCAAAGACCGATAATGTAACAACAGCCACCCCAGCAGGTAATGATAAGGCAGCTCTATACGTTCAAAGTCCATCGCCACGTCACGAGCGATGACCTTAGACGAGAAGGCACGGAGACCATGATGAATGCTGCACACCATAGCGGGAAGAAGAGCCAGCCTGACCCCAAAGGCCAATTTTACGGCAGGAAGAATAAAGTGACGGCTGATCCTCTCGATGGAACCTGCCCCTCATGAGACTACATAATTGCGCAGCCACACCATTAAAAACCCTGCCAAGAGTGCCTTCTCTGACAACCGCCGAGTACCATAATAAAAATAGCTGAAGGAGTCAATCTGGCTTCCAAACTTGTCACCCTTGGACTTCGACCTCTTAGCAGTCGACACCAAGCCTTCTACTTCCCTAGGAGTTTGACGATCTCAGGAAATAACTCGGCGGATAGCACTGAATTTAAAAAGATAGGAGACCCAAGAGGTGGTATGGGGAGCATCCCCTTCTGAGCTACCATCTTTCTTGATAGCCGTTTGGTGACAGGTACTATGGTGACATAACAGTTCTCGGTATACAGCGACGAAGCCTGGGAATCGTCGATCTAGATCCTGGAACTCCTCGTTCGTTGGAGTGTACACTTCAAAGGGCTCGTCTCCCCAAGGAAGCTTGGAGACAGTATATATCTCATGGAGAGCGAGCCCCAACTCCCCTACAGGTGTAAAGAAAGTTCCTGTCCGATGGTTATACATCTCCAGAAGGGCCATGAACAACGGCTTATTAATGGGCAGCCTGTGGCTGGTACCCCGGATAGCATCATAAAGATTGACTTCTCGCAAAAATGTCTAATATTTCCGCAGAATCCACGAGGTCAGGTTAGCCCACGGGGGAATAGGGTTTAGCCAGCTCGGCAGTTCCAATCTGCCAACAGGATAGGACCCTTTTCGAGCAAGCTGGCTAAGGAAAGTATCAGCCTGAAAAAATGAGAAATTAGGACCGGGTGTGTTGATGAAGGTACCCGGAACTAACCCCATCACAGATCGACTGGCCGGATCCTTGATCGCGCGCACTGACCCAGTAGTTTTATTTTAACGGATGTTACCCACGAACATCCCCGGTCTGGTTGGAGTGAGGGGGTCTGTCATCTGCATGTCCAAAAATATTATGTTGAACCACGCAAAAGGGAAATGATGCTTCATAATAGGGATATGAATCGGCATCCCGTCCAGATTAAAATTCCAACTCTCGGAAATATCCAGCACTCGGGAGTTTTTTATGATCAATGCATCCCTAAAGAGGAAGACCGGCCTCAGATGCTTCCCATTTAGCTTTCCGGAGCTCATCATGTCACTAAGGAATTGGAAAGATTGAACCCTGATAACATTCAGTCGCTCCAAAGGCTCATTAACAAGGAGCTGCTCTGACACTTGATAAACTAAATCGTCCTATCGCACATCCATGGCAAGTTGATTCGAGCCAACCAGAAGTTTCCCCGCAAGATTTACTGGTAGATTCACTGAAGAGAGACGAAAGAAATAAGATTAGAAGATAGTCAAAATAAGAAGCATTTGAAAGATCATTTAAGTTTATGCAGCTCGGGTCGTCACAGGCTCATGCGGTTCAGAACCAGATGAGTCCATACGGTTCTGTTCATCATAGCCTTATGCGACTCCGAGTCAGACGAGTCCATACAAATTAAGTTCAGATGAGCTTATGAAGCTTCTGCGGTTTAGGTTCAGAAGGGCCTATGCGGTTCAAGGTTCACATGGACTCAACAGACGAACCTAGGCACTGATGCGGCTCGGGTTCAGGTGAGACTATGCGGTTTAAAGTCCACGCGGACTCATGCGGCCCTGAACAGACAGACTCATGCGGTTCATGTTAAGTACGCTTATGCGATCCAGATTCATATGAGCTGATGCGGCTACAAGCAGATGAGCTTATGCGGTTCAAAAGTGAACTACGCTTATGCGGTCCAAACCAAAAATATATATGCGGTTCAGATCGAGTATGACAAGCCCATGCGGCCCCCTGGGCGAAGTGCTTATGCGGTAATATCGACGAACCTCGTACATGCGGCTTGGGCATAAATTATGCAACAGAGCCATGGCAGTTAGGGTTCTAAGGCAACGCCCTTACCAGCAATAGGTGGATGAACGTCGGGATGAACAGAGTGAACATCGGCCGGCGGAGGAGTGGCCACGTTCGTCACCGTAGTCGCCACAGAAGCGACCGCCTTGTCCTTCGCAGCCTTCGACACAGCAACCTTCTTGGGAGCCATAGATGTTTGGAAGAGAAAGGAGTTAGAACAGCAAAAGATCGAAGAGAGCAAAGGAGATTCTCCAGAACGAAAGTGTTCCTATTTATAGACAAGAAAGGAACGCCTCGATCCGCGTACAACATGATGACCGACTATTCGGTCATCGAGGCAAAACGGCTGAATAATAGCCTGACTCTTGGGATCCTGGCCCAAAAAGAGGCTCTGAAAATCTGACAGGAAATCAAGAGCATTAAATGCAGAAGATTTACAAAAGATTTGCACACGTGGCAGGAAGACGTGGCAAGATGCTCATGCGGCCAAACAGCCCATGCGATTCAGAGAGTTATGTGGCTGAGGTAATCATGCGGCTAGGACAGAATACATCTATACGGCTCTCGTATAACCATGCTTCTTATTCAAAGTATTTCAATTTTGCAAACTCAAAACTTTGAAGGGGGTCTTGTAGAAGCATGAAAAAAAAGAGAAAAATGATCCATGCGGCCAAGGAGCCGCATGCGGATCGGAGGGCCCATGCGGCTTAGGAGTCCCATGCGGCTCAAACACATAGGCAACTCGAGTAAACTCCATGCGGCCCAGAGAGAGAGGCCACGTGGCCTTCAAAACAGCTGTGCCCAACGTCTGGACGCATTTAATGCTCTGACGGTTGACAGACCTGACAGATGACAGCCGTGATATAAAGTAATTATGATGACTGACACAAGAGCACTATCTTCCTAGGAAACTGGAGAAAATCTTCGCAGACATGGCACTATCTACCAAGCTTCGAGGCAAGTCTATACGACCAGACTAGACGAGTTCATGCGGCCAGTGCAGAGAAACCTATACGATTCAACCATGAAGGTCTCCCATGCGGCTCGGCCATGAAGACTCTCATACAGCTCGGCCATGAAGACCCCCATGCGGCTCGGTCATGATCATATTCATGCGGCTCAGTCATGACAACCTTCATGCGGTTCGAGTATAGAGACTATTCATGCGGCTCGGTCATGAAATCTGTCATACGGCTCGGTCATGACGACCTTCATGCGGCCCAAATATGAACACTCCTCATGCGGCTCAACAATGATGACAGGGCACGTGTCCTAAAGATAATCAAATTTTGGGTCAAATCCCAATAATTTGGGACACGTGGCAAGAGAATGAATTAAATTGATTCATTTAGAATTGTAGACATCAGCAAATTATCATGATGGAGATTTATTGCAATCAACATTAATTACTGACATGGTTTGGCATAATCCTCATTAATGGCCAAGATCCTTAACGCTCAAGATTAATGGCCCAGATTGATCATTTACCAGGCCGCCGCCACTTTGAGAATGGGCAATCATTGCAAACCCTAATGATGCCCCCCACTATTATAAATAGCAAGGTGCCATTTCCTTGTAAAAGAGAGGCTCCCCCCCAATAATCAGAGAGAAAATACACAGAGATCAATCCATAGAGAGAAGCCAGAAGAGCAATACGAGGAGAGCAAGAAGAGCATTTCTTCGTCAACGCCAAGCATCTCGTCACAGGAGCAAAGGCTACGTCCGATCGTCCAAGGAGTAAGGCAGAGCTGCCGTCGCTTTCCCGAGCCTCTACCGTCACCCCCAGAATTAAAAATAAACAATTGTACTTAGATTGCTGTACCTAAGTTTTCGTCTCTAGGCTTTCTTTGTACAAGCGAGTTTGTAACGTGAAGTAAAAGTCCAGTCCTCCCATAAAACTATTCTGCTCTTTTATATTTCATGGCAAACAAATATGGACGTGGAAGTTCTATGTAACGGGAAATGAATGCCACGGAACAACTAAGTTCCAGAAGCATATGATTGCGAAGAAGGGGTGCACGTACTAGAGGACCTAATACAGCATTTATGGTCAACAGAGGACATTTGTGGACCTATTATCCTTGGCATACCTTGGTTTTAGGTACGGATAATAAGTTTGATAGGGATACCTAGAACAACTCCGCGGTAAGGCAGATATGGAGGTTTTTGGTATCGGGCAAAAAAATGCCATGGAGCAGCTGGGCTCCCAGGGCATGATAAGAAATTTGCGGTCAACAGAGGACATTTGTGGTCACCTGAGAACATTTGTGGTCAACTGTGGACATTTGTGGTCAACAGAGGACATTTGTGGGCCTATTATCCTTGGCGTACCCTGGAATTTTTTTGGTACGGATAATAAGTCGAGAGAGAACCAGCATACTTACTCAGAGGTAATGAGGACATGGTAAATATGAGGGTTTCTTCGATGGAGCCTTCCCACTCAGAGGTAATGAGGACATGGCAGGAGGGGGCTCCATGAAGGGATACATAGAACGACTCAGAGGTAATGAGGACGTGGAAGTTCTATGTGAGGGGCGGTTTGTTTTTTATGAAAGGGAAACAACTCAGATGTAACATCGACGTGGTTGTTTCGGAGAATTTGTGGATCTGTTACCCTTTTTTGTACTGGAAGTGTGGGTATTGGATCATGTGGAGGGAGCTCTTCTAGGAGGAAAGTTCAGAGGTATGATCATACATGACTTACTACGTAACAGATGCGATATAGATTTATCTTTAGTGACCAGAGTATGAGTTCAGCGGTACTTGTGGGTACATAACTCAATAATCTGGGAGATTTGGATTCGGAATGTGAGTTCAGCGGTACCTGCAGGTACATAACTCGATAATTTGGGAAATTTGTAGTCGGAATGTGAGTTCAGCGATACAAAAGGATACGTAACTCATCATTCAGGGATATTTGGATTTGAAATGTGAGTTCAGCCGTACCAAGGGTACGTAACTCAACAATTTTGGGGATTTGAAGTCGGAGTGTAAGTTCAGCGATACCTGCGGATATATGAGTCACAATCCGAGAGATAGTTGGAAGGTGTCGTTTATACATAGTACTTCTTGAGGAACTTGTCGTTGTTGTTTTAGGCCTTTGGTCTTGTCCTCTACATCCGAGATATAAAATCCTAGTTGGCGAGCCTTCTTCAGCTTCGCTTCAGCGATTGTGGTGCGGATGATAAAGGCCTTCCAGTCTTTGAATTGGCTTTCACCCATCTAGAGACTGATTGTGGGAAGCAGCCTCTTTTGGTAAATTTTAGTTAAGGAGGAATCCGGATTTCCAGATGGTAACTTCATTATGGTTTGGCGAAACCGCTCAATATAGTTCCTTGTCAGCTCCTTCTCCCCTTGAACAACATCTATGAAGGTGGACATCGTCATGTCTTATCCTACTTCGTAGAACCTCTCCAAGAACATACGCTTGAAGCCGAAAAAGGAATGGATGCAGTTGTCTGGCAGGTTACGGTACCAGTCGAAGGCGACCCCTTCCAATGCCCCGATGAATAATCGTGTAAGGATGGCGTCGTCATGGGGCAGATGGTCGGTGGTGACCTCGAAGTAAGTAATGTACCGACTTGTGGAGGTCTTCCCATCATATAGATTGATGTGGAAGGGTTTATACTTTGGTGGAAAGGGAACATCTCACCACGTAGCGGGATATGGTTGTCGTATCCTGAGGTCTTGGCAGTTTTTTTTGGGCATCGAACATGGCCCGGAGCTCCTGGACCTCTCTTCTTGCCTCTCTGGCCTCATCCGCAGCGATAGGAGCTGACATCTCATGAAGATTATTGCCTGGGTTTGGTGCCGCAGAGTTCGAGTCTGTATTGACTGTGGGACCCAAGTTTGTTTGGCCAGGCGTCCCTCCTTGCAGAGTAGGGAGGGCTGCTTTGATCCCATCCACCGATTTGACCAAAGTGCGCAGTATGGCCTCCAGAGTGTCGATGTGTTGGCGATCACTGGGACCATCTTGTTTGTCGTTTATCATGAATGCTGTCCTCACATGAGTAGAAGTGGAAGGGAGGGTAGATGACGTGCCCTCTGAATCATACTCCTATATCGGGAAGTCATCGGGGTATGTGGGAATGTTTTCCTCTGGTTCGGACTCAGAAGAAATAGTACCCCCAGCTTCCGAGTTTGCCTCGTCTTGAGAATTATGGACGTCCTTGGGGACGTCGGGATCTGCTGTATCTAATGGGAGAGTTGTTTTCCCTGGCTCGTCTCCTTGGAACATCAGATTATCGTGGAGGTTCGGGTGAGTGCTACCCCCAGTTCCAGCAACCCCCAGTGATGTGGATGATGAATTTCCTACTGTAGCAGATTTCGTCTTTGAACGGGTGCCTTGAAAAACTCCAGTGGTGGGCAACCGTTTAGATGACAGTTTTTTAGTCACAGTGGTTGAAATCTTCAGGCTGGAACCGTTTATCTTTTTCCCTCTTCCATCAGCGGAGATTTTCTGAGTAGAGTTGCAGGAGATGACGGGAGGTGCCTCATCCTCTGAGCTCGGCTGTTGTAATCTTTGGAAGACGGACTGCCAGACTTCTCGTATCGTCGCATTATTGTAACAGCAGTTGACGATGACTTGGGTACAGTGATGTCCTTGGGAGGACTCTTTGCACACCGAGGACT
The DNA here is from genome assembly GCA_029216955.1 of Iris pallida. NCBI lineage: Eukaryota > Viridiplantae > Streptophyta > Magnoliopsida > Asparagales > Iridaceae > Iris > Iris pallida. The sequence continues at coordinate 22,068 of JANAVB010009617.1, forward strand.
CTTCTTTTTCCTTGCGCTTGTGGAGGATAACCTCACGCAAGTCAGATGGGTCTGGAACATCCATGTTTGCTTCCTGGGTTTTGGAAGACTTTTGGGAACCACTCTGTCCGTTTACCGCCGGGGGCTGGACTCGAGTGGTTCTGTATAACTTCCCATCAGAGGCCCTCATAACAGTATGTAGAGTGCTCGGATGGTCAGAGGTCGGGACAGCGGACAGAGCTCGCCAAGCTCGTGCTGCCCTTGACTTCTTCACTCTAGCGCATGAGGGCACTTAGTAGGAAGAGTCTAAGTGGTGCTGCAGAGAGTCAGACATATTTTCTTGGGAGCACGAGAGATCAGGACCATAGGAAAGGCAATGTAAGACTGAGCCGCGTGGAGCATACAGTATGCGGCTGGAATCAACAGTCTTCATACGGCTGGCAATCATAGCCGCATGCGCTTTCTTCATGCGGCTGGAAGTCTCGGCCGCATAAGTATTCTCCATGCGGCTAGAAATCTTAGCCGCATGGGTATTCTGTATTCGGCTGACAGTTTCGGCTGCATGGATATCATGCATGCGACTGGAAATCTTGGCCGTATGAGTGTTCAGCCTGCGGCTAGAGCCTTTGTTCAGCGTCTTCCTGGAGCATATAGAATCACTCTTTGCCTCTACAAGTCTAACATCGTAGTGCTTTCCTCTGTCAGACTTGGGGACAGCAGAGTCCTCTATGGCTTGAAGTGGAGCCGCATGAGAGTTGTCTTCGCCATCTTGGGTAGCAGAGAGTACTCCGTCCAGAGCTTGGGGAGGAGCAAATGATTTTGTCCTCCACTCCCTACGAGCTTTCTTTGAGCGGTTTTGCTTCTGGATCGAGCCAGCGCTCCCGTCGGAGAGCATTTCTTCAAACGCCTGTTGGTCGAAGCGGCGACCATCTTCTGTTGTGTGGAGCCAAGTTTAGCTGCATCCGATTGCATCACCAACCCCTCAGCCATGGAGAAGTTTGTCTCCAGCAGAGTCGCCATCGTGTTTTCTATGAATTATAAAAGAACAAAACAATTATATCGGAGGACTGGACTTTTACTTCACAATACAAACTCGCTCGTACAAAGAAAGCCTAGGAACGAAAGCCTAGTTACAATAATCTAAGTACAATTGTTTATTTTAGATTCTGGGGGATGACGGTAGAGGCTCGGGAAAGCGACGGCAGCTCTGTCTTACTCCTTGGACGATCGGATGCAGCCTTGGCTCCGGTGAAGAAATGCTCTTGGATGTATGGGGAGACTCCCTTGCACCTTCGGTTGCTGGATCTCTGGATGTCTCTGTAGTGCTCTCTCTCTTTTTTCTTTGCTCTCTCCTGAATTCTCCGGTCCCTTCAGAATCCTCTTTCCTCGTTTTTTTTTCTTTTTTTTTTTGCAAGAGAATGGCACCTTGCTATTTATAGAAATGGGGGTGTGATCATTAGGGTTTGTAAAATGATTGCCTCCTTGAGAAGTCGGTGGTTAAGGATCAATTAATCTGGGCCCTTCATTCTCATTGTAGCAAATCTAGGTAATTAATGTAGATTGCATCAAATCTCTGTGGGCAATAAATGTTGATTCTCATGAATCTTTGTGATTTGTGATAGCCTGCCACGTGTCCAATTTGCTTGATTTTATTTGATATAGGGCATTATGACGATCGCAACAAATCTGATTTTGTTAGGATTTGTTAGCACCCATAATTCCGGGGAAGATAAGACTGCCACGTGTCTCAATTGTAGCGAAAAGCGCCACATATCTCAACTGGATCGTCCTAGCCGAGCCACATATGGAGGGTCCCCTCAGCCGCATAAAATATGTAGCCGCATGTGGATGGGCAACCGCATGGGGATGGGCAACCGCATGGAAATAGGCAACCGCATGCAGAGGGGCAGCCGCATGGAGATAGGCAGCCGCATGCAGATGGGCAGCCGCATAGGGATAGACAGCCGCATGTAGATGGGCAGCCGCATAGGGACATGGACAGGCAGCCACATACAGATGGACAGCCGCATGGAGTGACCTCGAGACTTGGTGGATTTTGTCAGCCGTAAGGAGATTTTCTCATCTTTTCCATAAACATGCTATCCTGTCAGAGTCATTATTTTTTTGTCTTTATATCAGAGCTGTCATTTGTCAAGGCTGTCATTGTCAGAGCTGCCGTCAGGGCATTTAATGCGACACTTGTTTTATGGCCAGTTGTAGAGGAGAACCACATAGGGCCATGTGGCTCTTTTCTGAGCCGTATGGAGCTATCCGAGCCGCATGAGGCTCTAAAGGACTTTAAGCGGCATGCATTTTCTAATAGATTTCTGAGCCGCATAAGGCTCCTTCTGTCTAAGCCGCATGAGGCTCCTTTTGTTTTGAGCCGCATGGGCTTTCCTTGTTGATTTTGGGCCGCACAAGGCCACCCTCCTGCTTTTGGGCCGCATGAAGCTTTCTGAGCCGCATGAAGCTATTTGAGCCGTATGAAGCATTCTGGATTTTGAGCCACATAAAATCCTCATGGGCCGCATGGAGCTTTCTGGGTTTTCAGCCGCATAAGACTCCCCTTCTTTCCTTGTGCTTGTGAAAGAACACATCTCGCAAGTAAAGGACATCTCGATCAACCTTTGTACTCACTTTGTGGACCCGGGTATTCTGAGCACACGAGTGCATAGGTATCCTGTTTGCACCCCGATGTGGGACTAGTATAAGTACTTGCCCTTGATCATTGTTGGGAGACTCTTGAGAACCATCCTGTCCGTTTGCTGCCGGGGGCTGGCAAAGAGGCGGATGTCGTCGGGGTACGAAGCATCAGACTCTGATGAGCGCCTTTGGGGGGCTGAGCGCCACCCGCCGAGGCGACGGAATAGGGTGAGGGGGGATGAAAGGGGGTAACAGATGGAGCGGGGTGAAGGAGTGGAAGTTGAGGGTGGGGTTGGTAGAGGGGTGGGGGGATGTGAGGTAAGGTGAGGCCCGGGGAACTGCGGAAGGGGGCGGAAGCAGGTGAGCTAAAGCTAAGAGATCATCTGGCAAGGGTGGGGTCGGAGGGAGAAATGGCAAGAAGCACACTGCGGGAGTGAGGTTAGGCGAGTGCGAGAGCAAACGGCCCTGAGAAGGGGCCGCATTAGAATACGGGGGGGCTCTCGTGAGCCGAGGCAGGGGCCAGGTGGCAAGCGCGACTGATGCTGAGGGGACCGCATTGGCCGCGGTAATGGGCCATACGGCCGACGCACCCGAGGGAAAGGGGCACGGATCAAGGTGAACTCGGGGGGTCGCATAAGCCGTCGCGAGGGGGCGGCCATGCAGGCCAACCACCACACGGAGGGCATAAGCTTTGGCGGAGGTGGCTGCATATGCCGCAGCATGGGGCATACGGACGGAAGAGCCTCACGAGAGGGAGTGGGGTCAGCCTCGAGGGTCGAGTAGGCGACATACGGACCAACTGCAGTAGAAGGAGCCTCGAGGCTGGGGGGTGGATCGTTTGGGCCTCAGAGGAGGGGGCCTCAAAAGCCACAAAGAAGGGGGCCGCATAAGCTCCTAATGAGAAGGACATGCAGAGGAGGGGGCCGTATAAGCCCATGATGAGGGGAAGGGGATACATGCAGATGGGAGACCAGATGCAGCAGACGGAGCCTCGAGGCTGGAGGGATAGGTCGCATGGGCCTCAGATAATGGGACCACAAAAGTCGCAGAGGAGAGGGCCGCATAATCCCCTGATTTAGGGGGCCATGCAGAAGAGGGAGCCGTATAAGCCCAGATGAAAGGGGAAATGCAGAGGAGGGGGCCGCATAAGCCCCTGATGAGGGAATACCTGCGGTCGCAAGAGCCTCAACTGAGAGGGGACGCATACGCCTTAGAAGGGGGATACATGCGGACAAAAGAGCCACGTTAGAAGGATTAGGGTCTGCCACATGGGACGGAAGAGCGGAATACGGACTAGCCGCAGTTGAGGGAGCCTCGAGGCGAGAGGGATGGATCACGAAATGGGTCGCATGTGCATCAGAGGAGGGGGCCACAAAAACTGCAGAGGGGGGCCGCATAAGCTCCTGAATAGGTGAGACATGCGGACGCAATAGGCCCATAAGAGGGGGCCTCATAGGAGTAATCGGCTCCAAAAGTTGCGATAGAAGTGGGTGGAGGTGGGGGTACTACCACGTGGTACGAGCAGCCTGCACCTGCTACGAGGGGACAGATGCCAGCACTCTAGAGACCCGCGAAGCGGTGGGGCGCCCTATTCGAGAAGATGACCGTACCATTCGAAATTCGAACAATAGGAGGAAATTGAGGGCGGGGCAGCCTGCCCTGTATCCCAGGAGGTCAGGTGGGGTCCGGCGACCGGAAGGAAGAGGAAGGGGGAGGGTGGGCGAACATGGGAGCCGAGTGGGAAAACTTGGAAAATGGGGCAGGGGGGCGGAAGGAAGCGGAGGGTTGGAGGAGGAGCGGGGGTAGTGAGGCCGAGAACCCAGGGATGGGAGGGTGACGACTGGGGGTGGAAGGGGACAGGATGGGGATGGTAGAGGACGTAGGTGATAGGAGGAAGGTTGGTGGAGGGTGGAGCAGGCCCACCAAAACCAGGCAACCAGCCTACAAGGGAGGCACCATCGGATGCGACGGAGAGAGGAGGGGCACCGTGTAAAACCCCTAAATTTCTAATATTTTTTATTTTATTACTAAATTTGATACCAATTTAAAATTTTGTATTGTACGTCGTATAGTCGTATTTTACGTCGCGCACGAAATTTTTTTTTTGCTCGACGAGTGCGAATATGTGCGAGCGTACATATTATAGAAAAACAATTTTTCTATTTTATTACACTTTCAAAATATTATATTGAATTATTATTCTTGCTATGAAAAGTCTATTGTTTTTAGCAGTTATTAATAATAAAATTCTTCGTGCAAAAATATTTATTTCATAAATATTTTTTAAGTTTATTTTAAATAATAATGTATTTTCAAAATTAATTATTATAGTATTTTTGGAAAACATATTTTTGAAATATTTGTGACAATTTAAATTTTTATTTGATTCCATGGATACATTTATATAGATTAAGTTAATATCTATAATTGGAATTTGATTTATTGATTTGATTTAATTTTAAACTAAGAGAATTTAATTTGATTTAAATTAGATTTGGATTTGGATTTGGATTTGATTATTGCTTTAAATTAAATTGGGTTTAAATCCTAAACTTTATCTAATTGGGAATTCCCACGTCCTATAAATAGGCAGGTACTCCTCCAATTCATTATTCATCCACAACGATTTTTTCCACCACAGAAGTGAGTGCATCGAGTCCATGACCGTGTCCGTGTCCCATCCACTATGTGTTTCATTGTACAAATACAATACTCCATCCCGGGTCCGATAGATCCGAACCTCCGTCCCCGTCGTGTCGGTCACACCCGACACGACTCATCCAAACTCAAAACCCTAATTCTATTTCTAAACCCTAACTCTAGCCTACTGTTGACAGCCCCCTCCTCGGCCACCCGCCCTCGGCCACCCGACCCAATCACACCAGCCCCGTGGTCAGCTACTCCTACGAACCATGACCAGTGCCCCATTGCCCACCGAAATTTCCCAAGTCCACCACCCGGACCACGACCAACCACCACCACAACAGCCACCCGGACCACGGCCAACCACCAGCCATCTTCACCGACGACACCGCCATCAGCATAGCCTAGCCGTCACCACCACCATCATCACCTTGACTCCCTCCACCGTCGGATCCTAGCCACCTAGCCAACACAGACTATCACCACCCAACAAAACCCCGTCATCCGACCCCAGCCAACCCGACCGTCCAGCCAACTACCACCACCACCGTCAACGGCGCAAACCGTCGGCGACCCAAGGAAACCCACAGCAAAAATAGAAAAAGGAAAAGAAAGTATAAACAACAACGCCGCCGAACTCACCTCCGAGCTCCGCCCGGCGACCCGTCCCCCTTCCTCCGCCTTGCCCACCGACGACCGCCCGAGCCACGTCCCGCCTCCGCCGCCGAAACCCCGCGCCCCCTTCCTGAAACTCTCCAGATCCGCCCGTTGAACCCGACGACCACCGAACTCCCGCGTTCCCGCCGCCTCGTGCTCAGGCACCACCGACGCTGAACCGTCTTCCCCGCGGCCAGCGCTAAGCTCCGCCGCTCCTCCCCTTTCACCACCCGACGCCGACCATCTCTCGTCGATGACAGCCCCTGCCGCCTGAGCTCCTCCCTCCAACTTCCTTCCTCCGGATCCACCGCCCGATATCGATCTCCGTGTTTTCCCCAATATCCGGCGTCCGCCGTCGGCCGAGTCCGCTCACCGAGCACCGTGCCGTTCCTCTGCCTCGCCGAACCCTCGTACCGCCGACTCCCTCCCACTCCGCTCCTCCGCCATCCTCTCTCCCGCTCTCTCTCTATCAGTTTCTCTCTCTCTCTCTCCCCTCTCTTTTTGATTCTTGTTCGATTTCTTTTTTTGTACATTATTAAAGTGATCTCGGGAAGAGAAGAGCAGCACTGCTGCTGCTTTTATTTTAGCTTTCTTTTTTTTATTTTTATTTTTATTTTTTATTTTTTTGTTGTTGATTTGTTTGATTCTGTGATGTTTTTATTTTCTTTATTTTTATATAACAATACTATATAGTAATTAAAATTTATTTTATATTTACTAGTATTCTTAATTATTATCATAATTATTGTTGATATATTTTATTCATTATTGATTTAAAACAACATATATATTATTGTATATGTTGAGTATTGACTTATTTTATATATTTTTATACTAGGTATAAGTTGTTAGTAGCCTTAATATTGTCATCATGATTATCCTATCTTTATTATGGTTATTTTCTGCTATAATAATTGCTATTAAAATATTGTAGGTAAATTATATATTTTCTAAAAAGATTATATCATGAGGCTTGGCCTACACCTATATTGTAAAATATAATAATTATCTAGATTATTCAGTATTTAGTTAAAAGTATTTTTGACCCATAAAGGGTAGTTTCCAAATTTATGAAATAATTACTAGTCTTTTCAAATATTTATTATTACTATTATTTTTGCAAATAAGATATAGTATTTTTAACTAGAAACCCTATTTGGATAAACTGGAGTTTGCCTAAAAATGATTATTATTAATTTTTTTTAGTATTTATTTAAAAACTATTTTTAAGATAATAAGAAATATTTTCAAGCATTATAAATTCTTTTATATATCAAATTTTCCTTGATTATCCTATTGTCCATAATTAATTCCATTACTCCTATTCCCTCGCCAATTCAAGCCTACCTTATGTCAACCCTAACCAATTTGACCGTTCTGGACCCAATGGAACTGTCCGTGCCACCATCAGAGGTCTTCTTATGCAGTTGTTGTACCAAAGTCGCAGTTCGTGCCATATTGATCATTGCAGCACACCAGGAGTCCTACCAGGCAAGACACCTTGCCATTTGCTGTTTAATTATTTTAGCTCATATTTTATGAATGTTTATTATTTTCTTTATGCAAAATAAACTGTGATACATGGCATAACTGTTAGAACTTACTGTTCATTTATTTTTCCTGCTATGTATTATTTTTCTCACATTAAACCTAGATTTAAGGGACCACCTTGTGTGTTGCATTCATTAGCCTTGGCACATTGTAATACGAGGTTGTGTGTCGCATATAGAACACGGAAGTGCGTGATTGGCTGGCCACCAGTACGTACAAACCGTATGATAGGAATAACCGCTAATAGAGATTGCATGCTAGTTTGACTTAGCGGTTATAGTGGTTTGTGTTGTGGACACAACACAGTAGGCATTGGGCGGGGAGGACAATTCCTTAGCGTATGGGCTTCGATGCACTTTTCCTTGTGACCCGGACTCTCTGCTGGAGATACGGGATTGATGACCCATGATTACTGACGGCCACTGACGATTCTGCGGAACGTCATACTCTTACTGATGGGGCCTCTGGTGCCCAAGGGGGACTACGCCGATCCTATTCAGCCAGGGCCCATGCGATGGAAAGGATTGTTCTTAACTACATATTACTTAGACCGGTTAGGCACCTTTATCCGTTAGGTACGAGTACTTTTGGTTTGGGTACTTGTATCTGACCGTGGCTTGGAATAATAACTTGTCGTGAATTAGTTCGTCACATCTTGTCCTTGTTTGGTTGTAGGTGTGACTTACTACTTCGTTGAGAAGGTATTGAACCTTGTTGGGGTCCGGATACTATATTGGATTAATAGCATGGAAAGATACGTCACCGTGAATTAGTTTACCATCTCCTGTCCTTGTTTGGTTGGGGGGATGGTACGCTCGTTCAGTAGGTGCGTATTGGACCATGTTATAAATTCGATTGACTTATTTATTTGAGCAATATTTATTCAGTTTATATTGCATGATATTATGTGTGTTGTTACGTCCCTCTGAGGACCTGGTTATCTCTCTAGGTGTGTGCTCTTGTCTTTCGCAGGTGCTCCAGTTCTAGTCGTGACCATCTCTATTCTTCGAGGATGACAGCGCTTGGATCGTCTTCGCTTCGCTCGCCAAATTCATTTCTTTACTCATGTATTTTCCTTTTACTTGTTGGTAGTGGATTTGTCTCCGCCCAACATATTGTATCAAGACAATTCATTATCATTATATGATTCATTATTTTGCGTAGATGAGATTAGTTATGGTTCTACTACATTTTACAGCTTATGTATTTATACGAGATTTCCATATATTGGAGTATACTTCGTATGAATACAACTGGCATGTCTACGTTCCTAGTCCTACGTATTTGGGACTGGAGCGTTACATGTTTTTGTGGTAGCCCATACAGGTCAAGATAAATTGTTTGGTTACTTTACCGTACCAAGCAAGCCTACGTATAGGATTAGAAGTCTAGGGTCTCATCCACATACTTGACTCTTTCCTAGATTTTATCTACCGTTTGACTCATCGAATGCATCTTGCTTGCTTCCTTCCATCCCTATTTTTATCTTTCCTTCGTGCTTGCTAGATATTGACCCTACTAGTTAGATGTCCCAAACACCCTTAGCTTAATTCTTTTAAGTTGGGTAGAGCACCCCACGACCCGACACACTCTTTTGGTCAACCGAGCCTTGGTCAATAAAACCGTAGAATAATGGTATAGGAATAAACAAGACCTAGATCCTTATGACTCTTAGACTATTCATATTTGTTTTTATTCATCTATTATCGTGCCTATATTTTTACTATCTAGACTAATGATGCTAATGTTGCCGAGTTTTTGCAAGCTTAGCCTTTTACCAAGCTTGTTCGTGACATATATGTTAATGGAGGTACCCCACTAACATATTGTCTATCAGAACCGGTGCATAATGGTCTGATCAACCGAGTGCACTTTGGTTCGCTTTTATTTATCGTTCTACGTGGATGGGGTCATAATTAAACTTGGCCCTTACAATCCCATCCACGACTGCCTTGACAATTCTTTTGAAATTATTCGATCGTCTTTGAATTATGTATTCGTATTCGATAACGCCTCCTTCGAACTATATATTGCTTTCGCCTTCAACCATTTTAGAATGACGAAAGCGTTGTGCTAGAAGATTCCTCTAGCTATCCTATCGCCTATAACCATTATCACTCGACGTTGCTATATCTTAATCTTAAACTACTCGGCCCTATCAAAACCCTCTCATCGCTTAATTTAAGTGAATCTATTTTGTTCTCTTAATTGTGACCCTCATTTATTCCGACCGTATCGTATTGTTTTCCTATGATCTAGATCGCAATTTCTTACGTCAAGATTTTTGTTATTGATTGTTCCCCATCGATACCCCCTTGTGTCTTCTCACCCCCCCTGCTGATTCTTAATTTCGAGGACGAAATTCTTTTAAGTTGGGTAGGATGTAAAACCCCTAAATTTCTAATATTTTTTTATTTTATTATTAAATTTGATACCGATTTAAAATTTTGTATTGTACGTCGTATAGTCGTATTTTACGTCGCGCACGAAATTTTATTTTTGCTCGACGAGTGCGAATATGTGCGAGCGTACATATTGTAGAAAAACAATTTTTCTATTTTATTACACTTTCAAAATATTATATAGAAGTATTATTCTTGCTACGAAAAGTCTATTGTTTTTAGCAGTTATTAAAATAAAATTCTTCGTGCAAAAATATTTATTTCATAAATATTTTATTAAGTTTATTTTAAATAATAATATATTTTCGAAATTAATATTATAGTATTTTTGGAAAACATATTTTTGAAATATTTGTGACAATTTAAATTTTTATTTGATTCCATGGATATATTTATATAGATTAAGTTAATATCTATAATTAGAATTTGATTTATTGATTTGATTTGATTTTAAACTAAGAGAATTTAATTTGATTTAAATTAGATTTGGATTTGGATTTGGATTTGATTATTGCTTTAAATTAAATTGGGTTTAAATCCTAAACTTTATCTAATTGGGAATTCACACGTCCTATAAATAGGCAGGGTACTCCTCCAATTCATTATTCATCCACAACAATTTTTCTACCACAGAAGTGAGTGCATCGTGTCCATGACCGTGTTCGTGTCCCATCCACTATGTGTTTCATTGTACAAATACAATACTCCATCCCGGATCCGACAGATCCGAACCTCCGTCCGCGTCGTGTCGGATACACCCGACACGACTCATCCAAACTCAAAACCCAAATCCTATTTCTAAACCCTAACTCTAGCCTACTGTTGACAGCCCCCTCCTCGGCCACCCGTCCTTGGCCACCCGACCCAATCACACCAGCCCCGCGGTCAGCCACTCCTACGAACCATGACCAACGCCCCATTGCCCACTGGAATTTCCTAAGTCCACCACCCGGACCACGGCCAACCACCACCACAACATCCACCCGGACCACGGCAACCACCAGCCATCATCACCGACGACACTGCCATCAGCACAGCCTAGCCGTCACCACCACCATCACTACCTCGACTCCCTCCACCGTCGGATCCCAGCCACCTAGCCAACACAGACTATCACTACCCAACAAAACCCCGTCATTCGACCCCAGCCAACCCGACCATCCAGCCAACTACCACCACCACCGTCAACGGTGCAAACCGCCGGCGACCCAAGGAAACCCACAGCAAAATATAAAAGGAAAAGAAAGTATAAACAACAACGCTGCCGAACTCACCTCCGAGTTCGGCCCGGCGACCCGTCCCCCTTCCTCCGCCTTGCCCACCGACGACCGCCCGAGCCACGTCCCGCCTCCGCCGCCGGAACCCCGCGTCCCCTTCCTGAAACTCTCCAGATCCGCCCGTTGAACCAGCCGACCACCGAACTCCCGCGCTCCCGCCGCCTCGTGCTCAGGCACCACCGGTGCTGAACCGTCTTCCCCGCAGCCAGCGCTAAGCTCCGTCGCTCCTCCCCTTTCACCACCCGACGCCGACCATCTCGCGTCGATGACAGCCCCCACCGCCTGAGCTCCTCCCTCCGACTTCCTTCCTCCGGATCCACCGTCCGGCGTCGATCTTCGTGTTTTCCCCAATATCCCGTGTCCGCCGCCGGCCGAGTCCGCTCACCGAGCACCGCGCCGTTCCTCTGCCTCGCCAAACCCTCGCACCGCCGACTCCCTCCCACTCCGCTCCTCCGCCATCCTCTCTCCCGCTCTCTCCTTCTCAGTTTCTCTCTCTCTCTCCCCTCTCTTTTTGATTCTTGTTCGATTTCTTTTTTTTGTACATTATTAAAGTGATCTCGGGAAGAGAAGAGCAGCACTACTGCTATTTTTTAAGCTTTCTTTCTTTTTATTTTTATTTTTATTTTTTATTTTTTGTTGTTGATTTGTTTGATTCTGTGATGTTTTTATTTTATTTATTTTTATATAATAGTACTATATAGTAATTAAATTTTATTTTATATTTACTAGTATTCTTAATTATTATCATAATTATTGTTGATATATTTTATTCATTACTGATTTAAAACAACATATATATTATTGTATATGTTGAGTATTGACTTATTTTATATATTGTTATGCTAGGTATAAGTTGTTAGTAGCCTTAATATTGTCATCATGATTATCCTATCTTTATTATGGTTATTTTCTACTATAATAATTGCTATTAAAATATTGTAGGTAAATTATATATTTTCTAAAAAGATTATATCATGAGGCTTGGCCTACACCTATATTGTAAAATATAATAATTATCTAGATTATTAAGTATTTAGTTAAAAGTATTTTTGACCCATAAAGGGTAGTTTCCAAATTTATGAAATAATTTACTTGTCTTTTCAAATATTTATTATTTCTATTATTTTTGCAAATAAGATATAGTATTTTTAACTAGAAACCCTATTTGGATAAACTGGAGTTTGCCTAAAAACGATTATTATTATATTTTTTTTAGCATTTATTTAAAAACTATTTTTAAGATAATAAGAAATATTTTCAAGTATTATAAATTCTTTTATATATCAAATTTTCCTTGATTATCCTATTGTCCATAATTTATTCTATTACTCCTATTCCTTCGCCAATCCAAGCCTACCTTATGTCAACCCTAACCAATTTGACCATTCTGGACCCAATAGAACTGTCCGTGCCCCCATCAGAGGTCCCCTTGTGCAGTTGTTGTACCAAAGTCATAGTTCGTGCCACATTGATCATCGCAGCACACCAGGAGTCCTACCAGGCAAGACACCTTGCCATTTGCTGTTTAATTATTTTAGCTCATATTTCATGCATGTTTATTATTTTTTTTATGCAAAATAAACTGTGATACATGGCATAACTGTTAGAACTTACTATTCATTTATTTTTCCTGTAATATATTAATTTTCTCACATTAAACCTAGATTTAAGGGACCACCTTGTGTGTTACATTCATTGGCCTTGACACATTGTAACACGAGGTTGTGTGTCGCAAGTAGAATACGAAAGTGCGTGATTGGCTGGCCACCAGTACGTACAAGTGTGCCATAGGAATAACCGCTAATAGAGATTGCATGCTAGTTTGACTTAGCGGTTATAGTGGTTTGTGTTGTGGATACTACACAGTATGCATTGGGCGGGGAGGACAATTCCTTAGCGTATGGGCTTCGAAGCACTTTTCCTTGTGACCGGGACTCTCCGCTGGAGATACGGGGTTGATGACCCATGATTAGTGACGGCCACTGACGATTCTACGGAACGTCATGCTCTTACTGATGGGGCCTCTGGTGCCCAAGGGGGACTACGCCGATCCTATTCAGCCAGGGCCCATACGATGGAAAAGATTGTTCTTAACTACATATCACTTAGACCGGTTAGGCACCTTTATCCGTTAGGTACGAGTACTTTTGGTTTGGGTACTTGTATCTGACCGTGGCTTGGAACAATAACTTGTCGCGAATTAGTTCGTCACATCTTGTCCTTGTTTGGTTGTAGGTGTGACTTACTACTTCGATGAGAAGGTATTAAACCTTGTTGGGGTTCGGATACTATATTGGATTAATAGCATGGAAGGATACGTCACCGTGAATTAGTTTACCATCTCCTGTCCTTGTTTGGTTGAGGGGATGGTACGCTCGTTCAGTAGGTGCGTATTGGACCATGTTATAAATTCGATTGACTTATTTATTTGAGCAATATTTATTCAGTTTATATGGCATGATATTATGTGTCTTGTTACGTCTCTCTGAGGACCAGGTTATCTCTCCAGGTGTGTGCTCTTGTCTTTCGCAGGTGCTCTAGTTCTAGTCGTGACCATCTCTATTCTTCGAGGATGACTGTGCTTGGATCATCTTCGCTTCGCTCGCCAAATTCATTTCTTTACTCATGTATTTTCCTTTTACTTGTTGGTAGTGGATTTGTCTCCGCCCAACATATTGTATCAAGACAATTCATTATCATTATATGATTTGTTTTTTTGCGTGGATGAGATTAGTTATGGTTCTACTGCATTTTACAGCTTATGTATTTATACGAGATTTCCATATATTGGAGTATACTTCGTATGAATATAGCTGGCATGTCTAGGCTCCTAGTCCTACGTATTTTGGGACTGGGGTGTTACACACCGATGGGAGAGGCCAGACTCGGAGGGGGTGGGAATCCCTAGGTCCCCCGTGGGGCAAAGGGGAGCGGCTCGGGAGGGGAAGCATCTTTATACACACACACACGCACACACACACACACACACACATATATATATATATTCTTTAACATATATATATATATATATATATATATATATATATATATATATATATATATATATATATATATACTCATATAATTCCCATTAATTACTAAAAATTTAAAGAACTTAAATAAAAAGAATTTTAAACTACATAACCCCTTTAATTCAATATAATTATATATTTCTCATATAATTCAATAAAACATATATACTACTCATGTATTTTGGTACAAATATTATAAATACCATACTTACAAATATATAAAATATACCAATTATTACAATAAAATTTCCTAAAATAACTGTAATTTCATAATAAATTAAAGAATCCCTATATTAAATGTAGGGGATTACATCAAGTATTATCGGAAAGACCCATTTCCTTCATAATGTGTAAGAGTCTGCAGATTGTATTTCGGAGGATAGACGATGTTGTCCCACTCGGCAGGGTATGGCTGCCGGATCGCCATCTTCCGGAGCGTTGCTTGCTTCTCCTTGGCATTATGACGAGCATACATCTTCTTGATGGCCTGCTGTATTTTGGCCGGCATTGCGGAGCCTGTAGCCGATGGAGTAGACGAGGATGGTCCTGCCTGATTGGCAGTAGACAGCCTGTTAGATTCGTCATTGGTTGATGGATCACACGTAGATGTAGAGGCATCAGGGGCCATGCTACTCATGAGGACGATTATGACTGAGGACAGGGTCTTCATGGTGTCCGTCAGCGTATCTAACTTCGTCTCGAGGACTTCACCTTGTCTGAGAGCTTCGTTGTTGTCTTCCTCATTGTCATCGGCCATGAACACAGACCGAATATGAGGGTGACTCGAGGGAGCCGTAGATCCTTCACATTCTGGCTGAAATGCCTGAGCCTCGCTGTCCTGAGGATATACCGTAAGATTGCGATCTTCTTCGAACTTAGTACAGTTGCTACCCCCAGTCTGCTGACTAGGTGTGCCAATTGAGACATTCGTGTCATATTGTGCCTCCTCAGATTGGAACACAGGGTTGTCGTGCATGGTAGGTGTCACCCTCATTTCTCGTATTTCTCGTATTTTTTCGTATTTCGTATTTTACTCGTATCTGGATTTTTGGCATATATTTTTATTTTTCTTAGCCTGTGGAATTTCGGTATTTCTCGTAGTTGGGTTTTGGCTTGGCTCGGTTTTATTGGGTTGGTTCGGTTTGGTTTATGTATTGGAACACCTTAGCTTATGCTACCCCTCATCCCCACCGCAACTCCCCCTCTTTATATCCCCACCTACCACTCTCTCTCCTCATAACCACCATTAATTTCCTTCTTCTTCTTCTCCTTCCTCTACACAACTCTCCTAACCCTAGGCAAGTGCATCTTGCCACTACATAAGAACCCTCTTTTCTTTGTCCATTTGCCAGATTAGGACATGATGATCAATATTAGAACTTGGGTTTTTGTGATTTGGGGCCTCCATTGTGATAGATCTAAGTTATTTCTATTTTCGGATTTTGTATGGTTTGATCTCCTTAAGTTGGATTTTATGGAATTTTGATGTTTCCTTGTGGAAGAGAGTTCAATTCCACCCTGGTTAGAACTTTAGAAATCTGGATTTGGAGTTCGGATGGCCAAGTTATGAGGTTTTAAAGTTTTGGAGCCATTGGAGCTTCTTCTCCGCCATGGAGAAGAAGACCCAGACCCTGCGTGCGTGTTTTTACGCGTACGCAGCTCTCTGCTTGCGTGCTTTTGCATGTACACTGCTCCCTTGAGCGTGCGTGACTTTTTACGCAGCTGCTTCCTTGAGCGTGCGTGACTTTTCACGCAGCTGCTCCCTTGAGCGTGCGTGACTTTTCACGCAGCTGCTTCCTTGAGCGTGCGTGACTTTCATGCAGCTGCTCCCTTGAGCGTGCGTGACTTTCACGTACACTGCTCCCTTGAGTGTGCGTGACTTTTCATGCAGCTGCTCCCTGTAGCGTGCGTGACTTTCACGTACACTGCTCCCTTGAGCGTGCGTGACTTTTCATGCAGCTGCTCCCTGTAGCGTGCGTGACTTTCACGTATGCTGCTTCCCTCAGCGTGCGTGACTTTCACGTACCCTGCTCCCTGTAGCGTGCGTGACTTTCACGTACACTGCTCCCTTCAGCGTGCGTGACTTTTCACCTACGCTGCTCTCAGCGTGCGTGACTTTTTCGTATGCTGCCCCTTGATTCCTTTGCTTAATCCATTGGCTCTTGGAGTTTTGGTTTTATTTCTTTTAGCTTGGCTTTTCTATAGCCCTATATATTGATATTTTATTAGATATTTTACGCCCATTTTATATCCTTATGCCTTTTGTCATGAACTTGATTTTACTTAATATGTTTGGAATGACTATTGTACATGGCATGGTATGACAAGGAACTTGCATAACACGACAGTGACCTGTGGTGGTGCACTCCTGACATGACCAACCTGACATGATAGTGGCCCGTCGTGGCGCACTCCCGACAAGTACCCTGACATGATTTATCTTGATAACTTAACTTGACTTGCCTTGACACCGTGGGTGGTTCTTCTTGCTTGCTTGTTAAATTCACTTGTCCTGTCTTGCATCATGTCTAGGAGGGGACTCCTGAGTACCACGGTCAGGAGTACCTACTAAAATGGATTAAGGTTAATAACTAGAATAACTCAGTAGTCATGAAGAGATGACACATGTCACGACCCGCACCCTGTGTAGGGTACGAGAATGTAACAACGCCCAGCCTACGCCGCAGTGTCGGCGGTAGAACGCTGTCCTAGGTCAATCATCTAACAATAAAAAGGTACCTGTACAGTATATACACTCCGAATGGAGGTGACATAACAGAACAGTCTCAATCACATCTAAAGTAGATATATAATAGTAAACGTTGATAGAGAGATCAGAAACACAATGTAATACTATTAAGAGAGAGAAAATCTAAGTGTCTAAGATAACAACTCAAGAACATCCAACTCAATACAAGTCTCTAAATATAACAACATCTCAGAAGAACAACTGAAAATCAAATAACAAAGCTGAAAGAAAACTAAAGCCTAGCTATCTAGTCTAGACTCTGGGAGTAGCATCCTGTGCTACAGCTGGGTCCTCCAGAGGAACCAGGTCGCAGGTGTCGTCTAATCCTGCTCCGTAATAGGTGGTATATAGGGCCTCCTCCTCATCCTCTGTAATATTTTCAATAGGTCCAGTCAGGACGGGAGCGAGCACAGTACATCTCAACATATCATAGCAGGTTAGAAAATATGATCATACAGTAAAGTAAGATACATGAACTGAAGAAATACAGTATGTAAACAGAGAGAAACTATAATGGAAATATCTACTATACATAGAGAGCTAATAGTGACTAGTGAGTCAGAGTAAAATATAAACATGTGAATGGCATAGGAGATTCATGACTACAGCTAAGAGAGTGATTCATGACTACAGCTACTGGGATAATATTCACATGTCTATTTCCACTCCCCCATCCCCAATCGATACACAAAGATCTGTTCAAGTTATGTTAAGATTCGTGAAACTTCACATGGCTCATAAAATGAGTGATACGTGAAGGTGATTCATGATGGCTCTGTGAACATGGGAGTACATGTGTCACAAGCGATTCGTGAATCAGAGGAAGCATAGAGATACGTGATGATTCGTGAAACGCACAAAACATGCAGTATCCGATGCTCCCGAGAGGGATAACATCTCATGAAAAGATCCATATAGTACCAATCCGTGTGACCAACGTGACAGTATCAAGTAAAGTAATTTAAAGCAGGAAAATAATTCTAAGCAGGATATGAAATGATCAGAGAATGTACTCGCCTGGTATCTGAATGTCTGAAGTAAATGTACTGTCCGAGGAGAGGTGTCTGGCTCCTAATCAGAACAGCACAAGTCACAACCAGTCTAAAATAATATAATGAAGTCCTACTATGCATTCTACATGATTCTAGGTCAATCTAGGCCAAAGTCAACCTTTGGTCAACTCTAGTCAACTCTAGAAGTCAAACTAGGTCAACTAAGGTCAAACTAGGTCAACTAGTCTACCCTAGTCTAGCAAGCCTATTCTAGGTTCTATCAAGCCTCTACTAGACAACACCCATCATTCCAAGGCTATACAAGCCAAAAACAAGCCACACATTATAGGCAACATCACATTTAGCTATCTATCATGAATTTCATACATATATATATACATGAATATAGGCTTACACCTATACAACATATATATATATAGAGCATATATAACTATAGGAAAATCTCTATCTACCACATTCACATATTTAGCCATGTATAGTATATATATATACAGAGAGATATAGAGAAGAGCATGTAAGGGGTTCATGTGTGACAGGGAAAACTAGAATAGGTGTGTGAGAGATCATACATGAGTGTGTGGGCTAGTGGTGACATGTGTCACTTGTGTGTGTTCCAACAGGAGCCTGTAACAGTAGTGAAATGGCAGGAAATTGAGTGTGTGAGTGAATGGAAAATACAATAGTGAACTGTGTGTGTGTGTGTGTGCTAAGAAATCCCAAGGACAGTAAACATATGGTGTTGACAGGAAACATGAAATGTGTGTTAGAGTTCAGGAAATATGTGGACTTGTGTGTGTGTCAAGTGTGTGGAAGAGGGAGACACATGTGTGGCTGTGACTAATGACAGTAAAGGGAAAATCAAATATGTGTGTGTCAATGTGACAACAAAATTCAGGTTTCAGAAATCCTGAAATCAGTGACAGGAAGGAAAAGAAATGTGTGTTATCTGATTTAAACTCATGTGTGTACTATGTGAATGTGAGAGGGAAACTCAGTTATCAGTTGTATCAAAACACAATTTCAGATAAGAAAATACATCTCAGGTATTAGAAACATAGGTTTTCATTTGAATACTCAACAGTCCTACACATATCAGTTAGGCAAAATCACTTAACAGGTTTACACCATACAACTTGATCTCAGTTAATTCACAGGTTTACCAATCTCAGATTTTATGTATCAAAACATTACCAAATCAGCCCAAAATCCACACACTACTAGATATTACATAGGTCCACCTATATGAGCCTTAATCACAAGTAATAAACTGAGTTAAATAGGTTCAATTGATTGCTAAAACTCATTTTTTGCAAAACTGGAAAATCATGAAAATGATTGATACCATGGTTTCAGAAAAATGGGAAATGAGAGATTGAGTCTAGAAATCAATTAAAATGAGAATTTAATGGTTGGTAATAACAATACACAATGTGTACGTGTCATACAAGTGATTTGTGTCCACAAAAGTGGACACAAACGTGTCCACCCAAATCAAAATACAAAACAGGAAAAATTAAGACACAGAGACTGGACAGTCTCGTGCGGGTGTGCACGCGTGTCGTGCACCCGACACAAGCCTTCCCAAGCCTCGTGCTCGTGTCCATACTTAGTCTAGGTATAGGTGCTCGTGTTCATGTACCTGAAACGTGTCCTCGTGTCACCGTGTTCATGAACCAAGGCCGTATCAGTGAGCGTTTAAACTGTACACACAGTCAGGAAAAAACCCGTGCACGGTCGATTTCTCATCGACCAGTGCACGAAGTCCCACGAAACTTGGGGAGCGTGATGTGAGTGGGTGCCCCAACTATTCCCCAAAGTTTCGTGTCGAGGCAATTCGTGTCGTGTCCAGAAAAGTGCCCGTGGTGTAGGGGATTACTGTAGCCCGCGCGCGCGTGTGCACGAGGGCGTGTGCACGAGTGTCCTACCGACACGACACAACCACAAAATTAACTCAGAGCTTCAGAAATGGATTAGCGACATCCAAACACGATTTTCCATTCAAAAACAATTTGAAAATAACACAAACAAATCCACAGTGGCATTTCATCAAACACATTGCATAGGGGACTGATACGTGTCCTGAACGGACACGAAACGAATCCAAACCCTAGGTTTAGCCTATCCTACAGTAGGGGTAGGGCTAGGGCCTTCCTAAAATGGATTCAAACAGTAAATTAATGGAGTAATGAGGGTTATACCTATTGATGCACAATGAAGAGAAAAGTCCTCTAATGGAAGAAACTCCTCAAGCCTCCAAGCTCCACAAATTGTTATTTCCCTACAAATGAAATATACCAGCAGTAAGGGGAAGGAATTTAGGTCCTAATGGAATTGGTTTGAAGGAAAAAGGATTTGAAATGGATTTTTAAGGATTTTAGGAAGATGAGACTCACCTCTTTCCTTAGAACTTTTGAAGAACCCTAAAAGAGGCTAGCCCTAGAAATTAGGAGTGTATTTATAATGGGGGAATCCCTAGGTTCAGCTAGGGTGGCTGACCACTTGGCTTTGGGTTAGGGTTGAGCTAGGTTTGGCTAGTCCTATCTAGTTTAGTCACAAAATGACTTGTGTAATCACAAGCCATTTAACAAATAACTTGATTCCTAAATTCCTAATTCAAGTTCTAAGGAATCACTAACCACTAACTTGAGTAACACTAGGTTAGACTAGGGTCCACTTGACCTAACCAAGCCCAACTAACTATGGTTAGT
Source organism: Iris pallida (assembly GCA_029216955.1). Classification (NCBI taxonomy): domain Eukaryota; kingdom Viridiplantae; phylum Streptophyta; class Magnoliopsida; order Asparagales; family Iridaceae; genus Iris; species Iris pallida. The sequence continues at coordinate 42,722 of JANAVB010009617.1, forward strand.
TCCTAGTTTGGTCTACATGAGTCAAAACTAGTCCAAAATCAAACTAGTCCAAATAAATCCAAAATAAATCCTAAAAATTCCCATAAATTCTAATAAATTATAATAAATCCAAATAACCCTAAAAATGTCAAAAAATATCCTAATCACATGGCTAGGTTCTAGGGTAGGCAGTATCTACTAATCACTAGCACAACACCAAAATCACAAGTCATAAATTTAAATAGTTTAAAATTAATTAAAAATCACTAAAAATTCTAATATGAAATAAATATTATTAATTAATAATTATAATTACAAAATTTCAAAATTACCCTCATTTTAGAAACTGGGTGTTACAATCCTACCCACCTTGTAAAAATTTCGTCCTCGAAATTAAGATGGTAGCAGTCTCCTAGGTCAAACACCCCACAATCAAAGTCTCAAACATACCGTCAGATAATCATATGCGTCTGTCCAAAATCATGACACTCAGAATCTTCGTCGTGCTAGTGAGCAAGGCTACGATAATCACAGAGTCCTTGACTAAGGTACATACCTCTAGAATTATGGTATTTAAAATTTTTGCATTGTCGCATGCTTGGCAGCGAAAACCTTAAATTCCCACACCCGAGAAATACGTCCTAAATCTGACTATATGTCCTCACTATGCCAGCTAAATACGACTACCGAAGATTCTAGATTCCATAACTGGGTGACCTAGCCCATATGATTCATCTCAGAAGAAAACCAAATCAAAAAGAATGCCAGACCAAAACTTATCAACAGATAAGGAAGCAGATAAGAACAGATGGAATTGAATTTCAAGATAGATATAATGAGGCAAGGTGGGAATGGAATCGAAAAGAACAGAACCTGCAAGCACCTCTCCCACTGCCTGAGCATCCTCGACTGTCATGGCGTAAGCTCGCCCCTGCTGGCCTCCTCCAGCCTGATGCTGATACTGCACAAACCTCTGCTGCTGCGTCGGTAACGGTCCCCGCTGCTGACCTACCGGAACCTTGGCTCCTCCTCCTGGTGCTGTGCCTATGTACTGGGAACACTCCCTCAGCTGGTGGTCCGCTGCTCCACATAGTAGGCACCTGCCCAGCCTCCTCCTGCACTCACCCCATCCATGCCCCGGCTTCTTGCAGTAGGGGCAACTGACTACCTGCTGTCTCGGTGCCTGATGCTGTCTGGGCTACTGCTGTCCCTGCTGATGGCCGTGACCCTGGAACTGCTGCTGAAACTGCTGCTGAACGTGCGGCCTCTTGGCCGGTCCTCCGCTACTGCTGCCTCCCTGGAAGTCTCGCCCCCTCTTGAGCCTAAGCTCAAGATTATCCTCTGCAGCTAAAGCGTCCACCAGGATCTCCTCAAATGTAGTGCTGCGGGCATTCTTGGTGTAGGACTTGACCTCCTTTACCAAGCCCTTCCGGAACCTCCGGGCCTTCGTCGTCTCGGACAGGTCATCCATAAATCTGCTCGGGCGGTAGAACTCTCCTGCGTACTCCTCCACAGACTGGTTCCCTTGTACTAGGGCCTCGAACTGGGTCTCGAGGGCTCCCAGCGCTGCGTCTGGAAAGAACTTCTCCTTGAACAGCTTCTTGAATGCTGCCCAAGTCTGTCCTGCTGTACCGACCCTCGGGTCGGTCTAGTACCATGTACGGGCCAGATCCTGCATCATGCTGGCCGCTGCCTCTATCTGGAGCCTCGTCGGGATCTCAGCCAACCTGAAAATCTCCTCCATATGCTCGATCCACTCATCGGCATACAAGATCCCCTCTGTCCCTCGGAAGTCTCTCGGGTGCATCTTCTGGAAATCTTGGATGCCCTTCTCCCGTGGCTGGTACGGCTGCGGGGCTGCCGCTGGCTGAGCTATGACTCTCTCTACCGCAGTCATCGCCAGCTCAATGCCTCGTGCGAGCTCTGCTGTCTGCCCATGCTGCTGGGTCGACTGACCCTTCATGTACTGCCGGAAGAAGGCTAACAGCTGAACGGCGTCAATCGTCCCTGTAGGTGGCTGCTGCTGCTGAAGAAGTACATCCGGAATCACCGGACTCGGCTCATGCCTCACTGCTGGTGGGGCTCCTCCAAAAGCTGCTGAAACGCCTACCCCAGCTGGCATGAATGGGGCTGCGGCACCAGGGGCTGACTGCTGAGCATGAGAGGTGGCAGACCTCTCACCGACGTCCCCCTAGCCCTGGCGATGCGATCGCGTCTCAACCATCCTGGAGACACAGATCAAAAGGGAACAATTGCTGAGAATGAGTCGAAATACCAAAGGAGGACAGTTTAAATTCAAGGAAGACAATAAGCGGCAAATGTAGATATACAGAATCTGAATAAGAGTTTTTCCTATTTGTGATTGAGTACCTTCAAAATATCCTAATCCTACTGCAGGCTGTAGTGATACTCTAGTTCGAATACCACTACATAAACTAGACCTGCATGGGCCACCACTAAAAATGTGTCACGACCCGCACCCTGTGTAGGGTACGAGAACGTAACAACGCCCAGCCTACGCCGCAGTGTCGGCGGTAGAACGCTGTCCTAGGTCAATCATCTAACAATAAAAAGGTACCTGTACAGTATATACACTCCGAATAGAGGTGACATAACAGAACAGTCTCAATCACATCTAAAGCAGATATATAATAGTAAAGGTTGATAGAGAGATCAGAAACACAATGTAATACTATTAAGAGAGAGAAAATCTAAGTGTCTAAGATAACAACTCAAGAACATCCAACTCAATACAAGTCTCTAAATATAATAACATCTCAGAAGAACAACTGAAAATCAAATAACAAAGCTGAAAGAAAACTAAAGCCTAGCTATCTAGTCTAGACTCTGGGAGTAGCATCATGTGCTGCAGCTGGGTCCTCCAGAGGAACCAGGTCGCAGGTGTCGTCTAATCCTGCTCCGTAATAGGTGGTACATAGGGCCTCCTCCTCATCCTCTGTAATATTTTCAACAGGTCCAGTCAGGACGGGAGCGAGCACAGTACATCTCAACATATCATAGCAGGTTAGAAAATATGATCATGCAGTAAAGTAAGATACATGAACTGAAGAAATACAGTATGTAAACAGAGAGAAACTGTAATGGAAATATCTACTATACATAGAGAGCTAATAGTGACTAGTGAGTCAGAGTAAAATATAAACATGTGAATGGCATAGGAGATTCATGACTACAGCTAAGAGAGTGATTCATGACTACAGCTACTGGGATAATATTCACATGTCTATTTCCACTCCCCCATCCCCAATCGATACACAAAGATCTGTTCAAGTTATGTTAAGATTCGTGAAACTTCACATGGCTCATAAAATGAGTGATACGTGAAGGTGATTCATGATGGCTCTGTGAACATGAGAGTATATGTGTCACAAGCGATTCGTGAATCAGAGGAAGCATAGAGATACGTGATGATTCGTGAAACACACAAAACATGCAGTATCCGATGCTCCCGAGAGGGATAACATCTCATGAAAAGATCCATATAGTACCAATCCGTGTGACCAACGTGACAGTATCAAGTAAAGTAATTTAAAGCAGGAAAATAATTCTAAGCAGGATATGAAATGATCAGAGAATGTACTCACCTGGTATCTGAATGTCTGAAGTAAATGTACTGTCCGAGGAGAGGTGTCTGGCTCCTAATCAGAACAGCACAAGTCACAACCAGTCTAAAATGATATAATGAAGTCCTACTATGCATTCTACATGATTCTAGGTCAATCTAGGCCAAAGTCAACCTTTGGTCAACTCTAGTCAACTCTAGAAGTCAAACTAGGTCAACTAAGGTCAAACTAGGTCAACTAGTCTACCCTAGTCTAGCAAGCCTATTCTAGGTTCTATCAAGCCTCTACTAGACAACACACATCATTCCAAGGCTATACAAGCCAAAAACAAGCCACACATTATAGGCAACATCACATTTAGCTATCTATCATGAATTTCATACATATATATACATGAATATAGGCTTACACCTATACAACATATATATATAGAGCATATATAACTATAGGAAAATCTCTATCTACCACATTCACATATTTAGCCATGTATAGTATATATATATACAGAGAGATATAGAGAAGAGCATGTAAGGGGTTCATGTGTGACAGGGAAAACTAGAATAGGTGTGTGAGAGATCATACATGAGTGTGTGGGCTAGTGGTGACAAGTGTCACATGTGTGTGTTCCAACAGGAGCCTGTGACAGTAGTGAAATGGCAGGAAATTGAGTGTGTGAGTGAATGGAAAATACAATAGTGAACTGTGTGTGTGCTAAGAAATCCCAAGGACAGTAAACATATGGTGTTGACAGGAAACATGAAATGTGTGTTAGAGTTCAGGAAATATATGGACTTGTGTGTGTGTGTCAAGTGTGTGGGAGAGGGAGACACATGTGTGGCTGTGACTAATGACAGTAAAGGGAAAATCAAATGTGTGTGTGTCAATGTGACAACAAAATTCAGGTTTCAGAAATCCTGAAATCAGTGACAGGGAGGAAAACAAATGTGTGTTATCTGATTTAAACTCATGTGTGTACTATGTGAATGTGAGAGGGAAACTCAGTTATCAGTTGTTTCAAAACATAATTTCAGATAAGAAAATACATCTCAGGTATTAGAAACATAGGTTTTCATTTGAATACTCAACAGTCCTACACATATCAGTTAGGCAAAATCACTTAACAGGTTTACACCATACAACTTGATCTCAGTTAATTCACAGGTTTACCAATCTCAGATTTTATGTATCAAAACATTACCAAATCAGCCCAAAATCCACACACTACTAGATATTACATAGGTCCACCTATATGAGCCATAATCACAAGTAATAAACTGAGTTAAATAGGTTCAATTGATTGCTAAAACTCATTTTTTGCAAAACTGGAAAATCATGAAAATGATTGATACCATGGTTTCAGAAAAATGGGAAATGAGAGATTGAGTCTAGAAATCAATTAAAATGAGAATTTAATGGTTGGTAATAACAATACACAATGTGTACGTGTCATACAAGTGATTTGTGTCCACAAAAGTGGACACAAACGTGTCCACCCAAATCAAAATACAAAACAGGAAAAATTAAGACACAGAGACTGGACAGTCTCGTGCGGGTGTGCACGCTTATCGTGCACCCGACACAAGCCTTCCCAAGCCTCGTGCTCATGTCCATACTTAGTCTAGGTATAGGTGCTCGTGTTCATGTACCTGAAACGTGTCCTCGTGTCACCGTGTTCGTTAACCAAGGCCGTATCAGTGAGCGTTTAAACTGTGCACACAGTCAGGGAAAAACCCGTGCACGGTCGATTTCTCATCGACCAGTGCACGAAGTCCCACGAAACTTGGGGAGCGTGATGTGAGTGGGTGCCCCAACTATCCCCCAAAGCTTCGTGTCGAGGCAATTCGTGTCTTGTCCAGAAAAGTGCCCGTGGTGTAGGGGATTACTGTAGCCCGCGCGTGCGTGTGCATGAGGGCGTGTGCACGAGTGTCCTACCGACACGACACACCCACAAAATTAACTCAGAGCTTCAGAAATGGATAAGCGACATCCAAACACGATTTTCCATTCAAAAACAATTTGAAAATAACACAAACAAATCCACAGTGGCATTTCATCAAACATTGCATAGGGGACTGATACGTGTCCTGAACGGACACGAAACGAATCCGAACCCTAGGTTTAGCCTATCCTACAGTAGGGGTAGGGCTTGGGCCTTCCTAAAATGGATTCAAACAGTAAATTAATAGAGTAATGAGGGTTATACCTATTGATGCACAATGAAGAGAAAAGTCCTCTAATGGAAGAAACTCCTCAAGCCTCCAAGCTCCACAAATTGTTATTTCCCTACAAATAAAATATACCAGCAGCAAGGGGAAGAAATTTAGGTCCTAATGGAATTGGTTTGAAGGAAAAAGGATTTGAAATGGATTTTTAAGGATTTTAGGAAGATGAGACTCACCTCTTTCCTTAGAACTTTTGAAGAACCCTAAAAGAGGCTAGCCCTAGAAATTAGGAGTGTATTTATAATGGAGGAATCCCTAGGTTCAGCTAGGGTGGCTGACCACTTGGCTTTGGGTTAGGGTTGAGCTAGGTTTGGCTAGTCCTATCTAGTTTAGTCACAAAATGACTTGTGTAATCACAAGCCATTTAACAAATAACTTGATTCCTAAATTCCTAATTCAAGTTCTAAGGAATCACTAACCACTAACTTGAGTCACACTAGGTTAGACTAGGGTCCACTTGACCTAACCAAGCCCAACTAACTATGGTTAGTTCCTAGTTTGGTCTACATGAGTCAAAACTAGTCCAAAATCAAACTAGTCCAAATAAATCCAAAATAAATCCTAAAAATTCCCATAAATTCTAATAAATTATATTAAATCCAAATAACCCTAAAAATGTCAAAAATACCCTAATCACATGGCTAGGCTCTAGGGTAGGTAGTATCTACTAATCACTAGCACAACACCAAAATCACAAGTCATAAATTTAAATAGTTTAAAATTAATTAAAAATCACTAAAAATTCTAATATGAAATAAATATTATTAATTAATAATTATAATTACAAAATTTCAAAATTACCCTCATTTTAGAAACTGGGTGTTACAATCCTACCCACCTTGTAAAAATTTCGTCCTCGAAATTAAGATGGTAGCAGTCTCCTAGGTCAAACACCCCACAATCAAAGTCTCAAACATACCGTCAGATAATCATATGCGTCTGTCCAAAATCATGACACTCAGAATCTTCGTCGTGCTAGTGAGCAAGGCTACGATAATCACAGAGTCCTTGACTAAGGTACATACCTCTAGAATTATGGTATTTAAAATTTTTGCATTGTCGCATGCTTGGCAGCGAAAACCTTAAATTCCCACACCCGAGAAATACGTCCTAAATCTGACTATATGTCCTCACTATGCCAGCTAAATACGACTACCGAAGATTCTAGATTCCATAACTGGGTGACCTAGCCCATATGATTCATCTCAGAAGAAAACCAAATCAAAAAGAATGCCAGACCAAAACTTATCAACAGATAAGGAAGCAGATAAGAACAGATGGAATTGAATTTTTAGTACAAGATTGGCCGTGATTGATTGAATGAGGTATAACCAGTCTAGCCATGTCTTGATCCAGTACAAGATTGCTCCCTGTCCTGATTTCTTACATTACTTATCTTGCCGATAAATGGTGGGAAACCAAGCTCTGTTCAGATGAAGGGTTACAATCCCGGTCCTTGTTTGGTTTACGGGTTGTAACCTGGCTATCGGAATAGTTCCATGGTTATCTCGTCGTATATCATCATGGCATGTTTTCGTAATTTTAGTTTTAATATTAGATTTTCTGTGCTGATTGCTGGCTTTTGTTCTTATTTCGTGGCCCCCTTGTGGCACTTGCTCTTTCTGTGGTTGACCCAGCTGGTTTTGTGTAGCCAGATTTCTTAGCAGCTTCCGAGGATCTACCAAGCTTCCAGCCCAATGGTGGCGACTAGAAGGAACCCGGGCTACGAGTGGATTTTATATTTTGTTTCGCTCACTCTATTGTAAATTTATTCTTTTGAGGCGTTTAGCCGACGAGCACCTGTTAGCTCGATGCACTTTACTTACTGTCTGCCTACGGGCTGTAAACATGATTAACAAATCCTAGGGTTGATCATGTATGACTTAACTCTTGCTAGTCCCCGCATTTTGTACGACTAGCTTCATGATCAGCTGAATATGTAATATTTGGGATGCCTTATTATTGTATATTTAATGATCATACATCTTGCGACCTTACTTACTTGCTCGTAATTGAGACATTAGGCTTGTTCATGACCATAAGAGACTGTTGGCTTGTAGTAAACCCTCATATTTCTAGACAGCCGTGACCGTATATCGAGGTGGTTTCCATTTCAATATATGTAGCTGGCTGTGTCTGCCCCCGCTCTCCAGTATTCTGGTTCTGGGGCGTAATACGGTTTAAGTGGTGGCCCATGCAGGTCTTGTCAATCAAGAAATGTGAGGGTTTACCGAATAGATGTCTCAATCAGTATTCACCCTTGATCTCTGCCCGTATTTCTAAATCCCTGAAATTCTTGTCCTGATTACATGCTTGTATCGTTGGTCTGTCCTGGTCCTTCCTTATTGTTTCTCGGTGTCGTCTTCCTCAGCGGTACTGTACCTAACCCAGCCGATCAGCGAGGAGGAGCACCTCCCGTGGACCAGCAGCAACCTGGAGATCAAGCCCAGTATTCCGGGGTAGCCTCCAGAGTGATACCTACTGGAGGAGAGTCACCAGTTCGGCTCGTCCAGCCCGCAGAGCCAGATGATGGTACCTTAGTAGGCCTCATCAGAACCTTGATAGCTTCCCAGGATTGTCAAAGCGACGCCTTGTACCAGACTGTTCAAGATGCTTTGACCCGAGGCGGACATCCAGGGAACCAGGCGGCCAACAGCTTCAAGCGATTGAACCCTCCTTTCTTCGACGGCAGCGAGGATACGATTGCCGCGGATGCACGGCTTCAGGATACCGAAGTGGTTCTGGAAGCAGCTAGGACACCTGAGAATGAGAAGGTGGCGGTGGTACGCCTGTAGTTGTTGGACTTGGCTCGCAGTTGGTGGGCAGCGCAAGCCATGGGATTAGTGGCACCCATTGCTTGGGCAGTGTTTAGAGAGATATTCCAGACGAAGTACTTTGATGCTGTGGCTCGGTACGACCTGCAGACCAGATTTACTAACTTAAAGCAAGGAGGCAGAACGGTCGACAGTTATGCATCGGAGTTTTCTAGGCTCAGTAGGTTTGCCCCCACCTTGGTGGCGATCGAGTTTGATAGGGCCCAGCGATTCCAGCAAGGGCTGCATTTGGAGATCTTGTTGACGGTTGAGCAGTTCGAGCACCAGACGTTCGATACAGTCTTGAGAGCATCTAGGAGGCATGAGTACACCTCCCAGAGGATCGTAGATAGGATCGGAAGTAGGAAGCGGTCCCACAGTCAGATGTACCATTCATCAGCTCCAGCCCCGACAGCTAGGGGATTGACCATTGGAACTCCGAGGCGGGCGGCCTCAGTAACGTCGGTTCAGCATTCGACCCCGACCTACCCGCAGCAGCAGAAGCAGAAGCAGACTTCCGCGATGGGATGTTCTCATTGTGGTAAGCTGGGGCATGTGGTGGCAGATTGTCGCAGGGCGCAAGGATTGTGCCTAGCTTGTGGAGCAGCAGATCATAGGGTTGGGGCTTGCCTGAATAGGGGTGGTTCGTCAGCATCCAATCCTTCTAGCTCTTCGATGAGAGGACCGGCCCCAGCACCAGTTCAGCAGCAGCAGTATCAGTCTTCGAGGCCCTTGCCGCCTCAGTCTCAGGCATTCCAGCAACAATACCCCCAGCAGTATGCACAAGCCCAAGCTCAGACCCAGAATAGGCAGAGAGGTTTCCAGCAGAGGGGACCCGCAGCTAGAGGTCAGACCATGATGATGGCTATGGAAGAAGAAGTTATACCAGGTGAGGTTGTGGCAGGTACTATTCTCGTCAACTCCTTTCCAGCTTCGGTATTATTTGATTCTGGTGCATCGCATTCATTCATGTCTGCACGATTCACGACACGAATAGGATTGGAGCCCGAGTCATTATCAGTGAGGCTCAATATACTTACTGGTAATGGCCTTGTGGAAGTAGATCGAGTATTTTTCTCGTGTCGGATCGTAGTTAGCGGTAGGGAGTTCCCCGCTAGATTCATAGAGTTTTCTATGGCAGACTATGATGTGGTCCTAGGCATGGATTGGTTGAGGAACCAGTATGCTAGGATAGACTGCCATATTGGCAGAGTTGTCTTTAGTATCCCCGGCGAGCCAGAGTTTTCGTTTTCTAGAGGCGCAGTAGAGCCATCTTCTCCAGCATTGCGGATGGCAGTAGCAGCAGTGCAGTTACCCCGGATAGTTGAAGAGTTTCCAGATGTCTTTCCAGCGGAGCTTCCAGGGATGCCGCCAGAGCAGGAGATTGAGTTCACTATAGATATGATTCCCGGGACAGCACCAGTATCGGAGCGAGTCTATAGAATGGCGCCTTCAGAATTGGAGATTTTGTACAAGATGATTGAAGAACTGAGGACCAAGGGATTCATCCGTGCAAGTGGATCGCCTTGGGGAGCCCCGATGCTTCTTGTAAAAAGAAGGATGGTACGTCCAGGCTATGTGTTGATTATCGTACCTTGAATTCGGTAACAATCAAGAACAGATACCCTCTTCCGAGGATAGATGACTTGTTTGATCAACTTAGAGGGCTTCAGTGTTTTCGAAGATCGACTTGCGGTCAGGATACCACCAGATCAGAGTCAGAGAGCAGGACATCCCAAAGACAGCATTCAGATCGAGGTATGGACATTAGGAGTTCCTTGTTATGCCCTTTGGAGCGACCAATGCGCCGGCCGTATTCATGGACCTCATGAATCGCATTTTCATGCCTTATTTGGATCAATTTGTGATCGTATTCCTAGATGATATCCTGGTCTACAGCAAGAGTGAAGCAGAGCATAAGCAGCATCTCAGAGTCGTCCTCTAGACGCTTAGGGAACATCAGTTGTACGCCAAGTTCAGTAAATGCGAGTTCTGGCTCGATCGCATATCATACTTGGGTCACATCATCACCCGAGGAGGAGTGGAAGTGGATCCCCAGAAGATTGTGGCTATCGAGTCATGGCCGGTACCCAGCTCAATGGCAGAGGTTCGCAGCTTCCTTGGATTGGCCGGCTACTACCGACAGTTCGTTTCAGATTTTACAAGGATTTCAGTGCCGATGACCCAGTTGACCCGCAAGGATGTGCCGTTCGTTTGGACAGCAGAGTGTCAGGAATCATTTGAGAAGTTGAAGCGAGGTTTGATAACGGCTCCCATTCTCACCCTTCCAGATGGGACCGGAGGATTCACAGTTTATTGCGATGCTTCAGGCAGAGGATTGGGGTGTGTCTTGATACAGCATGGGAAGGTAATATATTATGCGTCACGCCAACTTCGGATCATGAGAAGCATACCTGACCCACGACTTGGAATTAGCGGCGGTAGTGTTTGCTTTGAAGTTGTGGAGACACTACTTGTACGGAGATAGAGTGGAGATCTTTACTGATCATAAGAGCCTGAAGTATGTTTTCACCCAAAAGGACCTTAATATGCGGGAGAGAAGATGGCTCGAGCTACTAGTGGACTATGATGTGGATTTGCAGTATCATCCCGGGAAGGCCAACGTTGTAGCAGATGCATTGAGCAGGAGAGCCGGAGTTTATTTTCTGACGGCGCAACCAGAATTATTGGCAGATCTTCAGAAGATGGGAATTGAAGTGGTTCTTCCAACCAGCGTAGCATTGATGGCCAGCCTGCAGGTTCAGTCCAGCATAGTTGAGAGAATCCGGGTGGCGCAGTCAACAGATTCCAAGATCTAGCGACTCAGAGCAGAGTGTGAAGCAGGAAGAAGGCCAGAGTTATGTATTCATGAAGACGGTACACTTAGGCACGGCACTCGTCTTTGTGTACCCAGTGGAGATATCAGACAGAAAGTCATGGCAGAAGCCCACAGCTCACAGTATTCTATTCATCCGGGTAGTACGAAGATGTACCATAATATTTGTCAGCATTTTTGGTGGAATGGCATGAAGAGGGAGATAGCCCGGTTTGTCTCTCAGTGTTTGGTTTGCCAACAGGTTAAAGCTGAACATCAGAGGCCCGCTGGACTTCTTCAACCCTTACCGATCCCAGAATGGAAATAGGAACATATAACCATGGATTTCGTGACCGGATTGCCCAGATCTCCGGCCGACAGAGATGCTATTTGGGTAATTGTGGACAGGCTTACCAAGGTGGCACACTTTCTTCCATTCAGAGTTGGACAGCCGACGGCGCAGTTAGCAAAGATGTATCTCAGGCAGATCGTCAGGCTTCACGGTGTGCCAGTCAGCATCACCTCAGACAGGGATTCAAGATTCACATCACACTTTTGGCGCAGCTTGCAGAAGAGTTTGGGGACTCGCCTTCAGTTCAGCTCAGCTTATCATCCGTAGACGGATGGACAATCAGAGCGCACAATCCAGACTCTTGAAGATATGTTGAGATCTTGCACCCTTGACTTCGGTGGTTCATGGGAGAATCATCTGCACCTGGTGGAATTCTCGTACAATAACAGTTATCAGGCCAGTATCAAGATGGCACCCTTCGAGGCTCTTTATGGCAGGAAGTGCAGATCCTCGCTAGCATAGGACGATGTCGGAGAGAGGCAGATGCTCGGACCCGAATTGATTTCCCAGACGGTTGAAGTAGTCAGAAAGGTCAGAGATCACCTCCGAGTTGCCCAGGACCGCTAGCGCCATTGGGCCGATGCTCATCGGCGTCCCTTAGAATTTGATGTCGGCGACCATGTATTTCTTAGGATCTTGCCTAACCGCGGCGTCATTCGCTTCGGCGTACGGGGAAAGCTTAGTCCTAGGTATATAGGGCCGTTCGATATTCTAGAGCGAGTAGGAGATGTATCCTATCGTCTCGCTCTTTCGCCGTCGCTAAGTGAGGTACATGATGTATTCCATGTGTCCCAATTACGACGGTATATTCTGGACCCGAGCCACATCCTAGACCATTCGGAATTGGTTGTTGGTACCAACCTTTCGTATGAGGAGAGGCCCGTGTCTATATTGGACCGGAGGGAGAAGATGCTCAAGAACAAGACTATTAAATTAGTCCGTGTTGCTTGGGGTCATCACTCTCTGGGTGAGTCAACGTGGGAGCGTGAGGACGACATCCGATCGTGATATCTGTCACGATCCGCACCCTAGAGTAAGGGCACGAGAAGTGGGTACGTCCAGCCTACGCCGCAGTGTCGGCGGTAGAACGCTGTCCTAGGTCAATCATCTAACAATATAAGGTACTTGTATAGTTTATACTCTCCGAGTGGAGGTAACATCACAACATATAGTCTCAATCACATCTAAGGTAGAAAAATGAAAGACATAAGATAGATAGTAACTCAAAGAGAACCATAGCATAGATAAAATAAGTCTAAGTGTCTAGGATACATAACATCCAGAATGTTAACTCGTAATACAATAAGTCTAAGAGTCTATACATCTCCACATCTCAAAATACAACTCAGAATGTGAGACAAAATGTAAATATAGAAAAGACTGCCTAGACTAAACTGGTCTAGACTACGGGAACAACATCCTCAGCTGCAGGTGGATCCTGCTGAGGGTCCTCAATACAAGTGTCATCTATTTCGGCTCCATAATAAGTAGTCACCCATGCTTCGTCCTCATCCTTTGTAATATTTTCAACAGGTCCAATCAGGACAGGAACGAGCATAATACATCTCACGCAGTTCATATCAGGTTAGGAAATACGATACAGGCAATAGAGTAAGATACATGAACTGCTGAAAGGAAATATACGCTGTAAAAGAGATAGCTGTAATGAAATATCTACTGTATATAGAGAACTGTAAGTGACTAGTGATGTAGAGCACAAGATAGGCATGTGAATGGCTAGAATTTATACATGATTACACTACTGAGTTTGCACATGATTACACTACTTTGGAATTATTCACATGTCCACTTCTACTCCCCCGTTTCCCCAATCAATACACAAGGATCTATACAAGTTACGTATTATACATGATATCACATGGGGCCCATGAAAGGGTGCATATGATAGTATACATGAGGGCTCAGTAAATATGAGAGTACATGATCACATGAGTGCACATAAATGATGGAAGCATAGGAGTACATGATGATAGTGAAACACACATAACATGAAGTACCCGATGCTCCCGAGGAGGATAACATCTCATGTAAAGATCCATATAGTACCAATCCGTGTTACCAACGTGACAGCAACAAGTAAAGTAATCTAGAGCGAGAAGTAAAGCCTGAACAAGTATGAAACGGTCAGAGAATGTACTCGCCTGATAACTGAATGTCTTAAGAGGATATACTGTCTGAGGAGAGGTGTATGGCTCCTAATCAGAGTAATACAAGTCACAATGTATCCACAATGGTAAAATAAAGTATACAATGCATACTATATGATTCTAGGTCAATCTGGTCAAATGTCAACTCTAATAGTCAAACTAGGTCACAGGAAGTCATACTAGATCACAGGAAATCAAGCTAAGTCAAATAAGGTCAAACAAGGTCAAATAAATCAAGATTAGTCAAATCTAGGTTAAAATCAACCCTTGGTCAACATTCTAGCCAACTAGTCAAATATTAGTCAACATGATCAATCTAGGTCAAATTTAGACTAACTAGGGTTTTGGGTCAAACAAAGACTAGTCAGCAAGGTGATTAAGTCAATGGTCAACTATCTAAGTCAATACCACAAGGTTAAGGTATAACCAATACCTATACAAGTATACCACACATATATACATATATATAATACCAACCTTAATCCTATATTCAAGCTAATCCCACATTCCAATCTCAAGTCATGACTTGACTCTAAGTATCCAACTTAACCCATACATATCTTAACCTACATAAGTCCTTCCACAAAACCCAAGTCACAATAGTATACTTATATAGGTCAACCCTAAACCAACTAGTTAATAGCCTAGGGTTTAGTCAAACTTAGTCAACAAGTCCTCTTAAGTCTATCCAAGCCATTTCTAGATCAATTAGGTCATGGTTGACCTATAGTTGACTTTGGTCAACAATGGTCAATTATCTAGTCAAACTAGTTGTTTTAGGTCATTCCTAGTCAATTCTAGGTTAACTAGGTCAACTTTGACCTAAGGTTGACTTTGGTCAACCCTTAGAAATCAAGGGTCAACAAGTAGGGTTTTGGGCCACTAGGGCTAGCCTCAAGCCATAGGCTAATGATCTTGGCCATAGGCCATTGTCATAGGTTTTCATATAAACCTATACTAGAAATCATATATATGTATATATCTATACTACCCATTTACCCATATATGAATACTATATACAATACAAACCCACATACATATATATATATAATACTATATGAAAACTAATAATATATATATCAATATATATATATACCTATATATATATAAACTCATATATACTATATATATAGAGAGAGACATAGAGAGAGACAAAGGGTGAGAGACATAGTGAGAGAACTGTGAAAGAGAGGGAGAGGTCTGGACAGGGGGAAGGGGAAATGGTTCCCAGAAATTCTGGAACCAAGTCCAGACCCAACACACACACACACACAGTACATACATACATACCTATGTACATATGTACACAACTACACACATACACCACCATTTCTCCCCAAAATTGACCCACACTCACATATACATACGTACTACGTATATACATACTAAAATACACTAGTCCAATGGATTAATTATAACAAAATTGGGTTTGAATCTCATTTTCAAAATCTGGAAAATAAACCCAAGACAGTAAACAGTGCACTGTGCACTTGAAATAGGGTAACTCGATTTACACATACTAAAACGAGCTAAGGCTCGCAACCATGGGTTGGTAACTAAAGCCCCACACATACACTAGTGTCCTAGGTACCTGACACGACACCACGACACAGTTTCACGTGTCCAAACACAAGAAAACTCCCCACGGGTAAATCCTGACACGCGCACACAAACACAGTGTCGTGCACGCGTGCAGTCCACTCTAGGACACACCACGAGACACGATACGTCTCGTGGTCGAGCACATGTGTAGTCCACACATAGGGCTACACGTTCCACACCCTGACACGTGTCCACGACACTCATGGACACAAAACGAACCCCGTATCAGTCGTGAAAACACGACTGATACGTACGAGTTCATACCGCGTCGTGCACGCGGTTGCACGCGTCGTGCTCGCGACACAGGACACGAAGCACCACGTGCTCGTGTCCACGTGTACGCCACGAATAGGGCTTCATGCCCGTGTCACTATGAGACACTCTAGTGTCGTGTCCACGCGACACGACACGCTCAAAGTCGTGCCCGCACGCGTGTGTGCTGACAGTGCACGACCAGTGCACGTGTCCGTGCTCTCTCGACACGAC
The DNA here is from genome assembly GCA_029216955.1 of Iris pallida. Classification (NCBI taxonomy): domain Eukaryota; kingdom Viridiplantae; phylum Streptophyta; class Magnoliopsida; order Asparagales; family Iridaceae; genus Iris; species Iris pallida. The sequence goes on from JANAVB010009617.1 coordinate 58,743, forward strand.
TCCAACGTGTCTCAAACTCAAGGGGGGGCATGTCAGAGGTTGCCCCCTCCTCTGTGTAAATTTTCACGTGTCCACGTGTCCCACAGTGTCCGTGCTAAGTGTCGAGTAGCAGGGCATGCACGCGTGGCCTCGTGCTACAAGTTCGTGTCCATTTTGGACACAAACACAGCATAGAAATGTGCTCAGTCAAGTTGTTTCGTGTCCTACATGTCTAGGGCTACAAGTTTGTATAATTTGTTTTAGTAAATCATAAGAACAAGTCCATTGTGGCATTTCACCAAACAAGGGTTTCTAGCTTAGGATACGTGTCCGATACGGACACCAAAACACTTCTAAATTCCACCAAACTTTACCCACAGTAGTGTTAGTCCTACATGAATGCATTTATGAAGGAAAAATAGAAATTTAACTAAGTTTGTGAGAAATACCTATTTGTGCAATCCAATGAAAATCAAGGAAAATGGGGGGTGTGTGATCTTCAACTTGATGATGTCCAATGCCTCCAAATCCTTGATTGCTAGTTCCCCTTAGTACCCTAGATGTTGTAGGGTCCCAATGCAAGAGACTAGAGTGAATTTGGATCAAAATAGCTCAAGTTATGAAGGGTTGAAGGAATGGGAATTTTTCTAGAATTAAATTCATGTAAATTTGTTCATGAATGATACAATGGGCTATATAGGAAAGTGTGGCTGCTAGGGGGTGCCCTATGGCCGGCCATGGCATGGGGGGGAGGTGTCCTAGCCCTTCCTTCATGGCTAAGGCTTGGACTTTGTGTAAAGGTCTTGATATTTTGCATGGTTTAAGCAAAATATCAAATAAAGGTAAATATTTAACTCACTTTAACCCTTAACCAAAAATCCTTCCTAAAGCTTCTAGGTTAGTGGCTAACCCCTAGATTAGGGTGGGATAGGTTAGGGACTAGTCATGAGACTCAACCATGATTAAATAATAATAAAATCATTTAATCACAATTAAAGTCTAGAAAATTACCAAAATATCCTTTTGGTCAAAAACCACTAATTTGATGTTCTAAGCCTATGGCTAAGCTCTCATGGTCATGGCAACTTCTAGGTTAGAGAAAACTAGGGTTTACACTAAGTTATACTAACCAAAATCACAAAGTCATAAGTCATGACTTAGCATGACTTTAGAAATGGTTTAACTTAACTAAAATCACCAGAAAATCATACCATGACTAAAATACCACTAATAAATAATAAAAATAATAAATTTTCAAAAATCCCTAATTTTAGAAAACAGGGTGTTACAAGTCTACCCACCTTAAAATAATTTCGTCCTCGAAATTTAGATGGTCGTACTCCTCCTAGGTCAAACCTCCAACAATCAGGGACGAAGCCACTACCTAGGCAACATACAAGGTCAACAAGCAAAATATGGGTAGTAAACCTATACTGGGTCATGTCCAAAAATTGGCTGGCAGTTTCAGGTCATAAGGTGTCCTGAATTCAAATCGAAGCCAAAGGTAACTCCATGGGGTAAATCAGGATGGAGTCTCGGGTCAGGAAAATCGTACTAAGCAAATGAAGCACATGATGGTATGCCTGAGTGGGACACTAAGGTCATGGGCGTAGTATGTCATGTCTAGGTCATGTACGTGAAATCAGTTTTGAGAAAACAACTAGTCTTGTGCTCCAAATTTAAAAGTCACGGTAATGTGTCTACGGTGATCATAATTTAGAGTGGGAAAGGTCCATGGCCTAATTGAACCAAAAATCGTGATGAAATAGTGGTACCAAGGGAACAGGTTAAATGGAACAATCTGCGGTCTCATCCAGGTGCACTAGTCATTCTAGATCAATACTGTCCTATGGTATCAAAACGTTCAAGCAATCTAAGGTATCCAAATTTGGGAAGGTAAGGAAACAACAATCATCAAGACTATAGGGTCGTCTACCCTCCTATATGAAAATGGGTCATTAACAAGTGAGAAATCATTAAAGTTACCATTCCATAAAAAGAAAATTAAAAATTTAGGTACAAACAATCATAAATAGATTTTAGTCTTGACACGATCTAAGTTAATCAATTTCAGAATAAATCGAGATTTGGGCAAGATGGGAAATCAATGAAATCAAGTATGAGCACGAGCATCCAATGATGAAGATCCAGATCATGATTAAATTTAATTCGACTGGATACGAATACGGGGTTCATAGGCGATAAAATAATTCCAAGGAGAATTGTCAAGGCTGTTGCGGATAAGATTCTAGGGCAAGTTTAACTGTCTCCATCCACGTAGATTAATATATGAAAAAGTGAACCAAAACGCAATAGGTTGATCAGACCATCATGCGCCGGTTCTGATTAGATAATATGTTAGTGGGTGTACACCCAATAAAATATATCATGATGAAGCTCGAAAAGGATAAGCTTGTAAAACTTAAGGATAAATTTATAGCATAAGATATAAGTAAGGGTGGAAATGATGAAAGAAGATACATAGTCCAAGATCCTTAACCAATCGGGTCAAGTATTCAAGGTAAGGTACAAGGTCAAGTATTTAAGGGTTCAAGCAGAACACCATCACATGCCAGGTCGAAAGAATTGTGCCAAGATGGATCTCTAATTGAAATAAGAATCAATTTAGTATCATGGTAGAGGTTATAGTTTAGCCATTTGACCAGAAAATTATATCAAGAAAATAGAGTACAAGGAGACGGATTTTAGTAGGACATGGAATACCTACATGAAGGTAGGCTAGTCTAGGTCTTACATGTGAAGTTTGTTGGGAGATAACAGCTAGTATTATACTCTGAATATCTAAGTCACGGTAAAGGACGTCCAATGATCTAGAGTAGGAGTTCAAGACGTGACAAATTGATGCAAAAATTGAAGAAGATCAATTTAACCCATGAAATAAAACTAATCAGGAATCCAGTAAATAATTTAGGAACACAGTCCTAGGGATAGATAGGCTACTAGATAAATATAGTTAGGGTTCGATCAAATCATAGGTCAAGGTTAGAAGGTCTCAATAAGTCTTGATTTGAGGAAATGTCGAGTAAGTCAGGTTTGGGATACAATCAAATAGTTTGGTAGAAAAAGTTTAAGCAAGATGCAGAATAGAGGGGACAGTTCATTTCAAGGATAAGCAATTAGCAAGAGAATTAGATGGCAAGAAACAGATAAGAATTTTCTCATAAATGTGATTGAGTACCTTAAAATAAAAGATATTAATCTAACACTAAGAAATTAAAATCAACAACTACAAAAATTTCAAAATCATCAACTAACACCAGGATTCAAAGTTCTACAGTGAATCCTCCAAAATCAAACTGAATCAAGGGAAAAGAAGTTTAAATCGTAATTTCAAATGAGATTCTCATGGGTCATCCCAGGAATCTCTCAAAGTATCCTAGCAGTGATTGAGTATCCACTCTTTCTAAGCCTATTCCTCAAATCCTATCGCAGGCTGTAGTGATACTCTAGTTCGAATACCACTACATAAACTCGCCTGCATGGGCCACCACTAAAAACGTGTCACGACCCGTACCCTAGAGTAAGGGCACGAGAAGTGGGTACGTCCAGCCTACGCCGCAGTGTCGGCGGTAGAAGCTGTCCTAGGTCAATCATCTAACAATATAAGGTACCTGTACAGTTTATACTCTCCGAGTGGAGGTAACATCACAACATATAGTCTCAATCACATCTAAGGTAGAAAAATGAAAACAGAAGATAGATAGTAACTCAAAGAGAACCATAGCATAGATGAAATAAGTCTAAGTGTCTAGGATACATAACATCCAGAATGTCAACTCGTAATACAATAAGTCTAAGAGTCTATACATCTCCACATCTCAAAATACAACTCAGAATGTGAGACAAAATTAAATATAGAAAAGACTGCCTAGACTAAACTGGTCTAGACTACTGGAACAACATCCTCAGCTGCAGGTTGATCCTGCTGTCGGTCCTCAATACAAGTGTCATCTAGTCCTGCTCGATAATAAGTAGTCACCCATGCTTCGTCCTCATCCTCTGTAATATTTTCAACAGGTCCAATCAGGACAGGAACGAGCACAATACATCTCACGCAGTTCATATCAGGTTAGGAAATACGATACAGGCAATAGAGTAAGATACATGAACTGCTGAAAGGAAATATACGCTGTAAAAGAGATAGCTGTAATGAAATATCTACTGTATATAGAGAACTGTAAGTGACTAGTGATGTAGAGCACAAGATAGGCATGTGAATGGCTAGAATTTATACATAATTACACTACTGAGTTTGCACATAATTACACTACTTTGGAATTATTCACATGTCCACTTCTACTCCCCCGTTTCCCCAATCAATACACAAGGATCTATACAAGTTACATTATTATACATGATATCACATGGGGCCTATGAAAGGGTGCACATGATAGTATATATGAGGGCTCAGTAAACATGAGAGTACATGATCACATGAGTGCACATGAATGATGGAAGCATAGGAGTACATGATGATAGTGAAACATACATAATATGAAGTACCCGATGCTCCCGAGGGGGATAACATCTCATGTAAAGATCCATATAGTACCAATCCGTGTTACCAACGTGACAGCAACAAGTAAAGTAATCTAGAGCGAGAAGTAAAGCCTGAACAAGTATGAAACGGTCAGAGAATGTACTCGCCTGATAACTGAATGTCTGAAGAGGATATACTGTCTGAGGAGGTGTATGGCTCCTAATCAGAGTAATACAAGTCACAATGTATCCACAATGGTAAAAATAAAGTATATATTGCATACTACATGATTTTAGGTCAATCTGGTCAAACGTCAACTCTAATAGTCAAACTAGGTCACAGGAAGTCATACTAGATCACAGGAAATCAAGCTAAGTCAAATAAGGTCAAACAAGGTCAAATAAATCAAGATTAGTCAAATCTAGGTTAAATCAACCCTTGGTCAACATTCTAGCCAACTAGTCAAATATTAGTCAACATGATCAATCTAGGTCAAATTTAGACTAACTAGGGTTTTGGGTCAAACAAAGACTAGTCAGCAAGGTGATTAAGTCAATGGTCAACTATCTAAGTCAATACCACAAGGTTAAGGTATAACCAATACCTATACAAGTATACCACACATATATATATATATAATACCAACTTTAATCCTATATTCAAGCTAATCCCACATTCCAATCTCAAGTCATGACTTGACTCTAAGTATCTAACTTAACCCATACATATCTTAACCTACATAAGTCCTTCCACAAAACCCAAGTCACAATAGTATACTTATATAGGTCAACCCTAAACCAACTAGTTAAATAGCCTAGGGTTTAGTCAACTTAGTCAACAAGTCCTCTTAAGTCTATCCAAGCCATTTCTAGATCAATTAGGTCATGGTTGACCTATTGACTTTGGTCAACAATGGTCAATATCTATCAAACTAGTTGTTTTCGGTCATTCTAGTCAATTCGGTTAACTAGGTCAACTTGACCTAAGGTTGACTTTGGTCAACCCTTAGAAATCAAGGGTCAACAAGTAGGGTTTTGGGCCATTAGGGCTAGCCTCAAGCCATAG
>JANAVB010009618.1:0-61859 GCA_029216955.1 Iris pallida
TTGGTCATGGCGGGTGAGGAGAACCCTCGCAGAAAAAAAACCTGGAGGGTTTTCTGTCAGGAGAGAAGACAGAGCCGGACGAGGGCTCGGCAGGACGCGACGAGTAGAAGTCCACTCATATGTGATCTACATTTGGCTTCTCAATTCTTTAATCAAGTCGATCGTCGCCACAGTGGATGGCATCGAGATGGAGAAGGACGTGAGGGAGAAATTGAGGACCTACAATGGTGTAGGGAATAACTTGAGGGTGTTCCAGATAAAGGGGGAGATCGACGATACCGTACAGGGGCAGAAGACGGTGCAGGAGTATGCAACGGAGTTGGAGCATCTATGGTTGGATTACGATCACTACTCAGATCGGACGAGCTGCGAGGACCCGAAATACAAGGAGAGACATGTATGTCTGCAGGAGAGAACGATGAAGTTCCTTAAAGGGATGGCTGCAGTATTTGCTCAGAGGACAACATTACTTCTAGCCCAACCGAAGATTCCCATCCTTGAGAAGGCTATCTCGGCCATCATCCAGGAGGAGACTCGCATCAAGTTGTATGCGGGGACAGATGGTCCTCCTGAAGTAAAGTCAGCATTGGCGGCTACCAGTTCGAACGACACGGGGCCTAAGGGAGAGCCTTGGCAGCACAACCGGCAGTGCTACAACTGCGGGAAGATGGGACATCATCGGTATGCTTGCACCAAACCACCTAAGGAGGGAGATCCAGTTGGTGGACGTGGACATTTTGGAGGACGTAGTCGTGGGAGTTGACGAGTGGTCAAGGAGGTTATCAAGCGAAGGGGATGAGGGAGTTGGTGGTACCTTTACTGAGGAGGATCAGACACTGATGAGCATGTTGGAGGCACTCAGGAGGAAGCAAAGAGCGTCAAACGATAGAGACAAGAGGAGTAGAACCGAGGAGGCATCCACCCCATTCTTTACTGGAGGCAACGCCGCCATGTGTTGTGAGACTCGTCTCACAGTATCGGTATTTATATACAGATACATATTTTGTAGTATATTTCGTATTTTCTTGGTTTTCGGAACGCTGTAAAAAAATTTCAACTTATAAATTTTCTTCTTTACTAGCATACCACCAGTATACCGGTGTATGCCGATGGCATACCGCCCGGACAGATTTTTCACATTTTAGATATTTTCGATTTCAGATACTTTCATGAATAGTGTTTCCGATATTTTCGTGAATAGTATTTTGGATATTTTGATGAATAGTGTTTAGATATTTTCGTGAATAGTGTAGATGTATCCTATTACCCAATGGATACTTGGTTTTCTTTTGAATGGTTAGGATCGATTTAGATCGTGACGCGGATCATGATCCAACGGTTACGATTAATTTTCCCTTCTATATATACCCTTTCACTTTCTCTCTCCTCTCTCTTTTCATTCTTTTCACTCTCTTCATTTCTTCTTCTCTTCTCTCCCCTTTGGAGCTTGCCAAGAGCTTGGCCTTGAGGCCTTGGGTGTGGTGTCTAACCCCCCTAGGAGGAGGAGTAGAAGATTAGGCTTGGTTGCTAGAGAACCTAGGCAAGTACATCTTGCCAAATTCTTGAACCATATTGTTTTATTGTCATTTTTGTTTTCCTTGGTATTAAATGCTTAGAATTGTCCTAAACTTATTTTGTTAAAAAAAATTCTTTGTGATTTCTCGTCTATATGCATGTTTCTAAATTTGGTTAGAACTAGGTTTTGATTTTCTGTTAAAATCAAATATCAACTTAGTAGAAAACTCGGTATCGAGAGTAATACTAGTGTTACCATCATGGATCTTGGTCACATATGCATATATGAGGCCCTCACCTAGTTTGTATATCATGAATTTTGAGTTTGGTGGAAATCGGAATCCGTTTCGGTATCCCGAGAACCTATTTTTGGAGTATTTTGAGTCATTGATCATTAAATGTTTTAATTTGTGAAAACTAATACTCCCATGTTGTATGGAATTAAATTTCATGCAATTTTGACTTTTGAAAATCCGAATTTCAATTTAAAACAACGTTTTTATGACCGAAACAAGTTTTGAGTTTTCAAAAATCAACTTTCTGTGACGGTTCGAAAAATCCATCGGAAAATCCGAACTTGCTCCAAAAAACTTGTTGTGACACTTCCAAAAATCCGCCGGTAATCTGCAGTAATCCGCCGGATGATCCGGTTAGGCTGTTTTTGCCCGTTTCTGTCCGTTTTTGTTCGTTTTTTAGATTTTTTTCGACTGTAATAATTTTTTAACATGATTAGATGATCTTGTATTGTTACAGAATGATTGTACACCCTATATCCACTTGACACTAGCACATGTTCAATTATTGTTCTATGTCATGTACTTACTTTTATTTATTCTTTCTCGCATGCCATGATATGTCTTTCCTATCAAATTTTTCTTATATGCTATGATATGTATTGCCATGCCTTCCCAGATTTATTGTACTTTACAGTCTATGTCATGTCTAGTATTTCTTTGTTGTGGCCCGTCGTGACGCACTCTTCTTATATGCCTTCTTCGCTTACTAGATAGTGGCCCGTCGTGGCGCACTCATGTCATGTCTTTTTTGTTTACTAATGGTGACCCGTCGTGGTGCACTCTTGTACATGTCTTTCCTTGCTACATGATAGTGGCATGTCATGGAGCACTCCTTATTTCTCTATAGTGGCTCGTCGTAGCGCACTCCTAGCTTCCAGCTTATTATATTTTCTTGTTGTGGCTAGTTATAGTGCACTTTCTTGTATTGTCTAGTATTGCCTATCATGTCTAGGATGGATTCTGCGGAATGCCACACCCGGAATCCTAAATGAAAATGTTAAGGATTAACAACTAGCTTGATTACCTAGTTGGGAGGGGAGCACCCCCTGTTTTACGGTCTTATATATATATATATATATATATATATATATATATATATATATATATGGGATTTGGAGCTATCTGTCATGATGAGCACTCTTCCAGCACACCATCGAGTGGGGCACTTCCTTAGGACACGCGTATCTTACTGTGGTGTGTCTGCTATACTTATTTTTCTTTTGGCCTGGATCAGTCGGGTAGTCTGCAGGACAGGTAACTGGATCGAATTTCTCAAAAGTGCATATGTTAGTAATTAGGATTGTGATAACCCTAGTTAGCTAATGTATAAAGCTGTACTCATTGCTTGGCCGTGATTGTTGTATGGAGTTCAGTCTAGTCTAGTTTTGTCTAGGAAGTGTCCGAATTTGTTTATTTCAGTACATCATTGTTTATGTCTTACTTTTGCCGGTAAATTATTAGAGACTAAGTTCTGTTCAGGAGAAGGGTTACAACCCCGGTTCTTGTTTGGTTTACGGGTTGTAACTTGGGTTCCGGAATAGTTCTTAAGTCATCTTATCATTTGTCGTTCTATGTAGTTATCTAACATGCTCACATGTCTCAGTTATCTAACATGCTCACATATCCCAGTTATCTTACATGCTCACATGTACTATTTCTCTTACATTGTTCAGTTTATCTCACATGTTCACATGCTTCCATTTAATTCACATATTCACAGTTTACATTATGTCACATACTATTTACTTTATGCTCCATGTTGCTTTGTTTATTGTCTTTTCTATTCTCGGAATAAGTGCATTGGTAGTGCACGAGTCTCGATCCGCATTTACTTATTTCTGTCTATATCCGTTGCTATGTTAGTTATTGCTGGTTTTAGTTCATAGTTTGGCTTCCTTTGTGGTACTTGCTATTGGGGGTCTGACCCCACTGATTTTGCTTGGCCAGATCTGATAGAGAAGCCCGAAGGATCTTCCGTATCTACTCGACGGTGACCATCCGGAGCACTAGAGTATCTTAGCGAGTTTTCTATATCATTCTCCCACTAGTTATGTACATTATTCTTTTGTGGCGTTTAGCCTCCGAGCACGTGTTTAGCTCGTGTTTTGAATCTTGACATTTAGCCTACGGGCCTAAACATGATTTGCGTTATTCTAGACCATAGCTAGAGCTAATCATGTATGACTATTACTCTTGCTAGTTCTTTACTTTGTATTACTAGCTTCATGATCATCCATGTATATATAGTTTGGGACGCTTTACTATTTTATGTCTGATAATCATACTTCTTGTACCTTGCATATTTGCCTGTGATTGAGATACTTAGGATTCTTGACTTAGGATTGCATGTTGGATTGTAGTAGTGACCCCTATCTATACAGCTTATACGTTATTTCGAAGTATTGGAGTACTTTGGTATACGTAGCTGGCCTGGTCCGTCCCTACTTGCCAGTATTCTGGTTCTGGGGCGTAACATGTATGCCCATCCATCAGAAGGTACTGACAACTCACTCGCCCTTGCATCTATGTCTTCCCTTAAATCGTCAAACTGAATTATCGACTCGGGGGCATCTCGGCATGTGACGAAAAATGCTAGTGAGTTCTCCTACATTCACCTAGCATCGGCAGACAGCATTCAAACAGCTGATGGTACTTTCCAGCCAGTGGTCGGTAAGGGTACTGTAAATTGTACAGGTTCAGTAAAATTATCCAATGTTTTGCATGCTCCATCTTTTCCAGTCAGTCTTTTGTCCATCAGTTCTATAATCCTCCAACTAAAATACATTCTCTTTTGATATTCCTAAGATGATCTTCCAGGAGAACGAGACGGGACGAAAACTTGGGACTGGCACTTGGCATGAAGGACTGTGGTACCTGGATCGAGAAGGGCTGGATTCAGCATTGATGTCTATGACAGAAAAGGCATGAATGGGAGGACTGAAGATGAGTGTCGAGGATACATTAATACTCCACCATAAGATGTTGGGACACTCCTCTTTTGGTACTTTAAGTAAATTGTATCCAACTATTTATGAGAAAATAAATAAGAAGAAACTAGTATGTATGCATGTGATTTAGGTAAACTTACTATGAGCTCATATGCTAGTACGGGTCATAGGAGCTCGTCTGTTTTTGATGTAATACATTCTGATGTTTGGGGGCCATGCGCCATTACTACTATGAATGGTTACAAGTATTTTGTTTCCTTCATTGATTGTTCTTCTCGAGTCACTTGGTTGTATTTGATGAAGAATAAGAGTGATGTATCTACCTGTTTTCGCGACTTTCATAAACATGTCCAGACTCAGAACAGGACAGTGGTGAAGGTACTAAGATCTGACAATGGGATAGAGTATACCAACAGAGCACTTGCGGAATATTTGTCAGCCCAAGGAATACAGCATAAGACCACCTGCGCATATATACCAGCACAAAATGGAGTAGCAGAAAGGAAGAACAGACACCTTCTGGAGGTGGCAAGAAGCATGATGATCGATATGAATGTCCCACAAAGTCTATGGGCATGCAGTATTGACAGCAATTCAACTAATCAAATAGGATGCCCTCGAAGGTACTGGGATGGATGTGTCCATATGAAATATTGCAAGAAAATAATAGTGGGATACTCCTACTGAAGATGTTTGGCTGCGTGTGTTTTGTGAAGGACAACAGACCGTTAGTTGAGAAACTTGATCCTAGAGCAGTCAAGTGCATCTTCGTGGGCTACTCGGCGACTCGGAAGGGGTATGTGTGCTGCAGCCCAGTAGAGAAGAAGTTTGTGAGCATGAATGTTCACTTCAGGGAGCATGAGTCATACTACCGTCAGGAGGGAACCTCAAACAACTCATCTGATACTGCGAGTATGAGGCGAGAGGGGAAGATTGGTGAAAGCCTGGTGACCGATTTAAGAGTATGGCATGGAAGCGCGGTTGAGGAGCAGCAGAAAGGTGAAGAGAAACAGGGGGGAGATGAGAGATGTTAGGCCCACGGCTCAGGGGGAGATACTTACCTACAGCAGGAGAGGGAAGCAAACTGCAGGACCAGTACCTACAGTGCCAGTGCCAGTGCCAAGTCTCTTGCCTACGTCCGTCTCGACTCGTGAGACACCTACACCACCACCAGATTCCCTTCATGTGATATCATTCTTCATACTCCTCCCACACCATTATCAGTACGGAGGACCACTCACAGCAATGCGAAAAATCCTACCGTTAGATATGCTTGGAACCTTGCTCAGTTTGTTTCATATGATCATATCTCCTCTTCTTATGGAACATTCATTGCGTCGGATAGTATTACTGTACCTAACAATTGGCAGGTTGCCAAGTGTCACGCCCCGCTCCCGTAGGAGCGATCGTCATCGCTAAGGCGTGTTGCCGCACGAGCCTAGATTGCGCTCGTGCAAGGCGGGTTCCATAACGGCCGATTTCAGCGGCTGCGACGGGGTCGTCGCACAGAAGTCACATGCAGAGACATTGAAATATAGCAGCGAAAATTTAAATCAAAACACAAGTTATCCAAAGATGCTCTTCATTGATATTGAAAACAGTGGTTACATTGGGGGCGCAAGGCCAAGATTACAATCACTCAAGCTCACTCTTCTCACTTTACAAGTCACTCTGCTCTCTCTCATCTCTCGATTACAATGCTTGAGCCAGCGGAAGCTTCGGAAGACGATGTCCATACATTATGTCCCGTGTAAGTCTTTAATCCATGCGGCCGCGCATTTCGAATCGCCAAGCAACTCCGTGCCTCGACGCATCCAAGCGAGCTCCGCGCCACGAGCTTCTACCTGTGCCTGCACATGTAAACTATGTGGGTGTCAGTACTCAACTGTACTGGTGGAATGAGCTCCTCGCCCACCCATACAAAACCCGCACGTTATTTTACTTTGTGCAACATAGTCCCTTTTTATCAATTGTCTTTCTAGTCTTGCCTTAGGATCAGTTTTAGGACCGACGCCTTGGCCTATTCCGTGTCTCTAGACCATCTCGTGCTTGCAACGACAACGTTAACTCATACCTTGCCTCAAGACCCTTCTCGTGCCAACAACGTTAACCTATCGAGTCGTGTTTGCCTTACGGCTTAAAATCAGAGACGCAACTACGCGATGAAGCTCCATTTTCCGTGTGACCGTGCTACAAACCCTTGCTGAGGCCGTGCCTCGCAATTCAGTGAGACTTAACCATATTGCCGCCTCGCGGCCCTTGCCGCCTAGCGGCCCTTGCTACTTTGACCACCAACTGACCCAATCAAGACTTGTGAATGTTAGTGTCACTCAACCAACTTTGCCTTGCGGCGGTTTTCCGACTCAAACTCAAACAACTCAACCAACTTAAGCAACTTATATGCCGACAACTCAAGACTCGACGCCACATCTCGCGCCGAAGCACGACGCCTATGTTGAAACCCAATCTTAGGCCCAAACTTTGTGTTCAAACTGTACACACCTCCAACTCGACTAAATCCAAAGGCATACACGCGGATAGCCGCTATTTTGCCGACATCTATATGAACTTGGCTACTAGCACCACAAGCTATACCTTGACGTATAGTTTTGTTAATCGGGATCCTTTCGACGCAAGTAGCTAGCCCCGTCGCAAGTCCCCGCTTAACATGTGCCAAAACCTTACGCACGACTATACCATGTTTCCTCCTAGGCCGAGTCGGTCCCATGGCCCAGGGTTGCCGCTCGAGGATTCATCGCCCTTGTCGACAAGTTGTCAAATGACCAGGCAAGACTCGACACAAACTGACGTCTCACACAGTCATTCCTCTACCAAAGTTACCATCTCTATCAAAACCAAGACTTCTATCCTTGAGACCCCTCGATGGCCCACGGTCGCGAGCATTCCTTCCTTGAGACCCCTCGACGACCCATGGTCGCGAGCATTCCTTCCTTGAGACCCCTCGACGACCCATGGTCGCGAGCATTTCCTTCCTTGTTACCCTATCATTTGGTTCAACTCAAGAATGCCTATTTGATATCCCTTTCTCAAAACTCACTTTGAATCACTTATAGTCCTTGCCTTAAACACTAAGTCCGTGCATCGTGCCTTAAGCCAATCGTGCTTTACGCGACACTCCTGCCCAAGTCGATGGGCCTTGAGATCGTAGGACTACTTAACTTGACAAACCGCGAAGGAGCGGGACAGTGCTTGTAATGTCTTAGGTCGACCGGCATAACTTTGCCTAACTTAACTTCGCAACAACTGAACGAGCAAAGGCTGCGTCAAGCTTTGCCATGACGGATCGTGCCGTGCATGCATCCAACTTGAACGACCAAGTCACCCGGGTGCCTAGACTTAGGTCACAAGCCGCTCAACGCAACTTAACTCATGGGCAAGCCAAGGCTATGCCAAGCCTTGGACGACGGGACCGTGCATGCTTTATGAAGCATTCATGCGGGCGACGCCTATGACTTAGGCTAACTCTTAGCTTTTGCACCGAAGACCAACTTTCCTACTCCTAAGCCACGGGACGAAGGACCGAGTGTCATTTTCAAAGCACGCCGTGCACCAACTCTAAGACGGCCGTTGGACCTTTCCATATTCTAACTCAATTCGACCCGTTGAGATTATTCCCTTTAGCTATGTGGATTCGTCTCTTTTATTATTAAGCCTACTTGTGCAAGTTAAAAACATGCGCATTATTATGTGAAGGCAAGGATGAGGAGAGTTCACCGAAACTACCCCACCTGAGCGAGCGATCGCCTCGACCGAGCGATGTTTCCGAGTTAGCCGTTGCAAGGCTAAGTCCGAACGCCGTCGGCGTTCCTATTCCTCCGATTGACTGAGCGGGACGGGGCACTACATCATACATCACTCAGAAAAAGTTTCGTCCTCGAAACTGAGTACACTTACTTATCGACTTATCACTTTAATCAACATTCACAGACTCTCGCACACACTTCTCCTATCCGTTCCTTCAAATCCGAGCCACGCTCGTGCTACCCACTATTTTCTTCAAAACTTACAATCTCAAAATCCTCGACACTTTCCTTTTCCTCAAGTCTCACTTGATTCAACGTATCACTTAGTTGGATCGTGTACATATTCTAGGCGTCCCCAAAATACATGCATTTCAGCCAAGGCTTGTGATTGAGAATCCCGCCATCACCACTCGAGTCGGATCGTGCATGCATTCAAGCGTCCTTGATATACATGCATGTCAACCGAGACTCATGAGTGGTGCCTTCACCATTCCTATCGCTCCGCACCGGAACGTCTGCCTAACCGCTAGGCTATGTTTTTTCGTCAGTATTGGAATCATAATTCCCAAACAACGATATCAACACTGACCCCATCCTAAGGTCAAACCAAGTTGATAGTACGAGGTTTTCTACCCAAGCTCGCATCACTCCGATTTCTAAACATCGAGCATCGATTTCCTACGCACATCCCAATATTTCGTCGCACGGGGTCCAAGTCGTTCAGCAAAGTCATCCTACAAATAACTCACGTTTCAACCAAATCCTTGACGTATAGATATCGCTCGTCCATCAAGCCATTTCGCATAGTCTATTTCTTCGAACTAATACACCTATCAATCCTTCTCGAATCAAGCACGCTATGACACAAATTGTCGCTAACCAAAATTTTACATTCCATATTCCCTAAATCATCTATTTCAATTCATGTAATCGATCACAAGGTCGTCTGACTTAACAATACGTTGCGCCCCGATCTCACGCGAGTCAGATTATCCACGGTGGCCACGAATCACCATGCACGCTCCCGCGAGATAATCATTCTCATCGGGACGTAACTCTTGTTTTGCGTCTAGACTAATTCATTCTCGATGTGCGGATTGGACCTACTCAATCCTCAAGTCTATTCAATCATCAACGCAAGTCCTACAAATCCTCGAGTTCACCTTCGCATCAAGCCAACAAGTCGGGACAATCAAAGTTGTTGCGTCCTGATTTTCCGAGTTCGATCATTCCCGCGACATGAATCACCATGTCAGCGCTCACGCGGAACGATCGCCCCAAATCCGACGCAACGCATGTGCGAGGCTAGAGTTGCGCTCGCGCAAGACAAGAATGTCGACGCTGTGGTCATCCGCGTAACCATCAAGACAAAGATCATTTTCATCCAACATTCATCTCAATCAAAATTCCAAGTATAGTATCCAACCGAACAATAACACTTGCACGATCGTCTTTCGCCGAGTCAGAGTACCCCCGAGTTATCGCATATCGATCTTTGATACGCCTCAATACCATCAATGACATGCGTAACCTGACGATCTTCCTTTGCAACAAGTTCCGAGTCGTGCGAATGATGCTATCGTCCAACTTGGATAATCTCTTCGACATTCAAAATCAAGTTCGATCATTATCCCTCAAATCATTCGCAACATCCATTTTCCTCAAACCAATTTTACGTATTGTTCATCCGTTTATCTTAAGTCATCGACCAACGTATTTCCTCAATTCGCGACATTCCTTGCTAACTCAAATCGTCGAGTAACTTTCAATCCAATCCTTAGAGTCATTGCGTAACTTCGAAATTCAACTTTTCATGCACGTTAACTTCTTGTCGTACTAACTTTTTGTATACGATCCGTATCAATTTCCTCGATCAAGTCATCCATTCGTATGCCCTAACTTTTTCCTCGATTCGATTTCACCTACTCAATCGTTTTCGCGTTTCGTACTCGCGCAATCCTCAATCCCGTGCACATTCCGTGCGCGTTATTTCTAGTATGTTCGAATCAACACGTCAAACTTCAAGATTAAACTTATTCAATGATACTCGCTCTACGGCTTTGCATAACGCGACGCTTGCAGATTGACTCATTGACACCCCCACATCCTCAATCGATCGATCGACATTCCTGAGACTATCGCATACACCACTCAGGAATGAAGTCATTCAACCAATCCTCAAAACTATCATTCGAATCAAAATCGACTTCTTCGAATCCCGTTCGAACCATTTCTTTAATTCCAAGCACGATCATCTATATCGCATCGACGTTATCGTCGCTAATCAACACGTCAAACTTCAAGATTAAACTTATTCAATGATACTCGCTCTACGGCTTTGCATAACGCGGCGCTTGCTGATAGACTCATTGACACCCCCACATCCTCAATCGATCGATCGACATTCCTGAGACTATCGCATACACCACTCAGGAATGAAGTCATTCAACCAATCCTCAAAACTATCATTCGAATCAAAATCGACTTCTTCGAATCCCGTTCGAACCATTTTTTTAATTCCAAGCACGCTCATTTATATCGCATCGACGTTATCGTCGCTCGATAACACCCCTATCGATAGTCTTCTCAATTTACTCAATCGAGTTCAACTCATTCTTGCTCGAAACATTACGAATCTCGCACTCGACTTTGCTAAGGTCGACGCAACTTTGGAGTATATGCCCAGCCCGACTTAGCCAACCGTGCTTACACGAACCATCTTTTTGTTTTGTTATCAAAACAGTTCTCCTATGTTTGCAAAATAGTTAGACTTATTGTATGGACACCCCGTGGGACATTAGAGAGAGAGCGCACCAACGATAACAACTTGCGGAAGCAACAGAGTCTGCGGAAACAACGGAGTTAAAGAATTCAATCGATAGTCCAAGGACGTAAAGCCGTGCTCTGATACCATTATGTCACGCCCCGCTCCCGTAGGAGCGATCGTCCTCGCTAAGGCGTGATGCCGCACGAGCCTAGATTGCGCTCGTGCAAGGCGGGTTCCATAACGGCCGATTTCAGCGGCTGCGACGGGGTCGTCGCACAGAAGCCCCATGCAGAGACATTGAAATATAGCAGCAAAAATTTAAATCAAAACACAAGTTATCCAAAGAAGCTCTTTATTAATATTGAAAACAGTGGTTACATTGGGGGCGCAAGGCCACGATTACAATCACTCAAGCTCACTCTTCTCACTTTACAAGTCACTCTGCTCTCTCTCATCTCTCGATTACAATGCTTGAGCCAGCGGAAGCTTCGGAAGGCGATGTCCATACATTATGTCCCATGTAAGTCTTTAATCCATGCGGCCGCGCGCTTCGAATCGCCAAGGAACTCCGTGCCTCGACGCATCCAAGCGAGCTCCGCGCCACGAGCTTCTACCTGTGCCTGCACATGTAAACTATGTGGGTGTCAGTACTCAACTGTACTGGTGGAATGAGCTCCTCGCCCATCCATACAAAACCCGCACGTTATTTTACTTTGTGCAACATATTCCCTTTTTATCAATTGTCTTTCTAGTCTTGCCTTAGGATCAGTTTTAGGACCGACGCCTTGGCCTATTCCGTGTCTCTAGACCATCTCGTGCTTGCAACGACATCGTTAACTCATACCTTGCCACAAGACCCTTCTTGTGCCAACAACGTTAACCTATCGAGTCGTGTTTGCCTTACGGCTTAAAATCAGAGACGCAACTACGCGATGAAGCTCTATTTTCCGTGTGACCGTGCTACAAACCCTTGCTGAGGCCGTGCCTCGCAATTCAGTGAGACTTAACCATATTGCCGCCTCGCGACCCTTGCCGCCTAGCGGCCCTTGCTACTTTGACCACCAACTGACCCAATCAAGACTTGTGAATGTTAGTGTCACTCAACCAACTTTGCCTTGCGGCGGTTTCCCGACTCAAACTCAAACAACTCAACCAACTTAAGCAACTTATATGCCGACAACTCAAAACTCGACGCCACATCTCGCGCCGAAGCACGACGCCTATGTTGAAACCCAATCTTAGGCCCAAACTTTGTGTTCAAACTGTACACACCTCCAACTCGACTAAATCCAAAGGCATACACGCGGATAGCCGCTATTTTGCCGACATCTATATGAATTTGGCCACTAGCATCACAAGCTATACCCTGACGTATAGTTTTGTTAATCGGGATCCTTTCGACGCAAGTAGCTAGCCCCGTCCAAGTCCCCGCTTAACCTGTGCCAAAACCTTACGCACGACTATACCCTGTTTCCTCCTAGGCCGAGTCGGTCCCATGGCCCAGGGTTGCCGCTCGAGGATTCATCGCCCTTGTCGACAAGTTGTCAAATGACCATGCAAGACTCGACACAAACTGACGTCTCACACGGTCATTCCTCTACCAAAGTTACCATCTCTATCAAAACCAAGACTTCTATCCTTGAGACCCCTCGATGACCCACGGTCGCGAGCATTCCTTCCTTGAGACCCCACGACGACCCATGGTCGCGAGCATTCCTTCCTTGAGACCCCTCGACAACCCATGGTCGCGAGCATTTCCTTCCTTGTTACCCTATCATTTGGTTCAACTCAAGAATGCCTATTTGATATCCCTTTCTCAAAACTCACTTTGAATCACTTATAGTCCTTGCCTTAAACACTAAGTCCGTGCATCGTGCCTTAAGCCAATCGTGCTTTACGCGACACTCCTGCCCAAGTCGATGGGCCTTGAGATCGTAGAAATACTTAACTTGACAAACCGCGAAGGAGCGGGATAGTGCTTGTAATGTCTTAGGTCGACCGGCATAACTTTGCCTAACTTAACTTCGCAACAACTGAACGAGCAAAGGCTGCGTCAAGCTTTGCCTTGACGGATCGTGCCGTGCATGCATCCAACTTGAACGACCAAGTCACCCGGGTGCCTAGACTTAGGTCACAAGCCGCTCAACGCAACTTAACTCATGGGCAAGCCAAGGCTATGCCAAGCCTTGGACGACGGGACCGTGCATGCTTTATGAAGCATTCATGCGGGCGACGCCTATGACTTAGGCTAACTCTTAGCTTTTGCACCGAAGACCAACTTTCCTTCTCCCAAGCCACGGGACGAAGGACCGAGTGTCATTTTCAAAGCACGCCGTGCACCAACTCTAAGACGGCCGTTGGACCTTTCCATATTCTAACTCAATTCGACCCGTCGGGATTATTCCCTTTAGCTATGTGGATTCCTCTCTTTTATTATTAAGCCTACTTGTGCAAGTTAAAAACATGCGCTTTATTATGTGAAGGCGAGGATGAGGAGAGTTCACCGAAACTGCCCCACCTGAGCGAGCGATCGCCTCGACCGAGCGATGTCTCCGAGTTAGCCGTTGCAAGGCTAAGTCTGAACGCCGTCGGCGTTCCTATTCCTCCGATTGACTGAGCGGGACGGGGCACTACATCATACACCACTCAGAAAAAAGTTTCGTCCTCGAAACTAACTGAGTACACTTACTTATCGACTTATCACTTTAATCAACATTCACAGACTCTCGCACACACTTCTCCTATCCGTTCCTTCAAATCCGAGCCACGCTCGTGCTACCCACTATTTTCTTCACAACTTACAATCTCAAAATCCTCGACACTTTCCTGTTCCTCAAGTCTCACTTGATTCAACGTATCACTTAGTTGGATCGTGCACATATTCTAGGCGTCCCCAAAATACATGCATTTCAGCCAAGCCTTGTGATAGAGAATCCCGCCATCACCACTCGAGTCGGATCGTGCACGCATTCAAGCGTCCTTGATATACATGCATGTCAACCGAGCCTCATGAGTCGTGCCTTCACCATTCCTATCGCTCCGTACCGGAACGTCTGCCTAACCGCTAGGCTATGTTTTTCCGTCAGTATTGGAATCATAGTTCCCAAACAACGATATCAACACTGAGCCCATCCTAAGGTCAAACCAAGTTGATAGTACGAGGTTTTCTACCCAAGCTCGCATCACTCCGATTTCTAAACATCGAGCATCGATTTCCTACGCACATCCCAATATTTCGTCGCACGGGGTCCAAGTCGTTCAGCAAAGTCATCCTACAAATAACTCACGTTTCAACCAAATCCTTGACGTATAGATATCGCTCGTCCATCAAGCCATTTCGCATAGTCTATTTCTTCAAACTAATACACCTATCAATCCTTCTCGAATCAAGCACGCTAAGACACAAATTGTCGCTAACCAAAATTTCACATTCCATATTCCCTAAATTATCTATTTCAATTCACGTAATCGATCACAAGGTCGTCTGACTTAACAATACGTTGCTCCCCGATCTCACGCGAGTCAGATTATCCACGGTGGCCACGAATCACCATGCACGCTCCCGCGAGATAATCATTCTCATCGGGACGTAACTCTTGTTTTGCGTCTAGACTAATTCATTCTCGATGTGCGGATTGGACCTACTCAATTCTCAAGTCTATTCAATTATCAATCGCAAGTCCTACAAATCCTCGAGTTCACCTTCGCATCAAGCCAACAAGTCGGGACAATCAAAGTTGTTGCGTCCTGATTTTCCGAGTTCGATCATTCCCGCGACATGAATCACCATGTCAGCGCTCACGCGGAACGATCGCCCCAAATCCGACGCAACGCATGTGCGAGACTAGAGTTGCGCTCGCGCAAGACAAGAATGTCGACGCTGTGGTTATCCGCGTAACCATCAAGACAAAGATCATTTTCATCCAACATTCATCTCAATCAAAATTCCAAGTATAGCATCCAACCGAACAATAACACTTGCACGAACGTCTTTCGCCGAGTCAGAGTACCCTCGAGTTATCGCATATCGATCTTTGATACGCCTCAATACCATCGATGACATGCGTAACCTGACGATCTTCCTTTGCAACAAGTTCCGAGTCGTGCGAATGATGCTATCGTCCAACTTGGATAATCTCTTCGACATTCAAAATCAAGTTCGATCATTATCCCTCAAATCATTCGCAACATCCATTTTCCTCGAACCAATTTTACGTATTGTTCATCCGTTTATCTTAAGTCATCGACCAACGTGTTTCCTTAATTCGCGACATTCCTTGCTAACTCAAATCGTCGAGTAACTTTCAATCCAATCCTTAGAGTCATTGCGTAACTTCGAAATTCAACTTTTCATGCACGTTAACTTCTTGTCGTGCTAACTTTTTGTATACGATCCGTATCAATTTCCTCGATCAAGTCATCCATTCGTATGCCCTAACTTTTTCCTCGATTCGATTTCACCTACTCAATCGTTTTCGCGTTTCGTAATCGCGCAATCCTCAATCCCGTGCACATTCCGTGCGCGTTATTTCTAGTATGTTCGAATCAACACGTCAAACTTCAAGATTAAACTTATTCAATGATACTCGCTCTACGGCTTTGCATAACGCGACGCTTGCTGATAGACTCATTGACACCCCCACATCCTCAATCGATCGATCGACATTCCTGAGACTATCGCATACACCACTCAGGAATTAAGTCATTCAACCAATCCTCAAAACTATCATTCGAATCAAAATCGACTTCTTCGAATCCCGTTCGAACCATTTCTTTAATTCCAAGCACGCTCATCTATATCGCATCGACGTTATCGTCGCTCGATAACACCCCTATCGATAGTCTTCTCAATTTACTCAATCGAGTTCAACTCATTCTTGCTCGAAACATTACGAATCCCGCACTCGACTTTGCTAAGGTCGATGCAACTTTGGTGTATATGCCCAGCCCGACTTAGCCAACCGTGCTTACACGAGCCATCTTTTTGTTTTGTTATCAAAATTGTTCTCCTATGTTTGCAAAATAGTTAGACTTATTGTATGGACACCCTGTGGGACATTAGAGAGAGAGCGCACCAACGATAACAACTTGCGGAAGCAACAGAGTCTGCGGAAACAACAGAGTTAAAGAATTCAATCGATAGTCCAAGGACGTAAAGCCGTGCTCTGATACCATTATGTCACGCCCCGCTCCCGTAGGAGCGCTCGTCCTCGCTAAGGCGTGATGCCGCACGAGCCTAGATTGCGCTCGTGCAAGGCGGGTTCCATAACGGCCGATTTCAACGGCTGCGACGGGGTCGTCGCACAGAAGTCCCATGCAGAGACATTGAAATATAGAAGCGAAAATTTAAATCAAAACACAAGTAATCCAAAGAAGCTCTTCATTGATATTGAAAACAGTGGTTACATTGGGGGCGCAAGGCCAAGATTACAATCACTCAAGCTCACTCTTCTCACTTTACAAGTCACTCTGCTCTCTCTCATCTCTCGATTACAATGCTTGAGCCAGCGGAAGCTTCGGAAGGCGATGTCCATACATTATGTCCCGTGTAAGTCTTTAATCCATGCGGCCGCGCGCTTCGAATCGCCAAGGAACTCCGTGCCTCGACGCATCCAAGCGAGCTCCACGCCACGAGCTTCTACCTGTGCCTGCACATGTAAACTATATGGGTGTTAGTACTCAACTGTACTGGTGGAATGAGCTCCTCGCCCAACCATACAAAACCCGCACGTTATTTTACTTTGTGCAACATAGTCCATTTTTATCAATTGTCTTTCTAGTCTTGCCTTAGGATCAGTTTTAGGACCGACGCCTTGGCCTATTCCGTGTCTCTAGACCATCTCGTGCTTGCAACGACAACGTTAACTCATACCTTGCCTCAAGACCCTTCTCGTGCCAACAACGTTAACCTATCGAGTCGTGTTTGCCTTACGGCTTAAAATCAGAGACGCAACTACGCGATGAAGCTCCATTTTCCGTGTGACCGTGCTACAAACCC
This sequence comes from Iris pallida, assembly GCA_029216955.1. Classification (NCBI taxonomy): domain Eukaryota; kingdom Viridiplantae; phylum Streptophyta; class Magnoliopsida; order Asparagales; family Iridaceae; genus Iris; species Iris pallida. The sequence continues at coordinate 17,289 of JANAVB010009618.1, forward strand.
TTGCTGAGGCCGTGCCTCACAATTCAGTGAGACTTAACCATATTGCCGCCTCGCTGCCCTTGCCGCCTAGCGGCCCTTGCTACTTTGACCAACAACTGACCCAATCAAGACTTGTGAATGTTAGTGTCACTCAACCAACTTTGCCTTGCGACGGTTTCCCGACTCAAACTCAACCAACTTAAGCAACTTATATGCCGACAACTCAAGACTCGACGCCACATCTCGCGCCGAAGCACGACGCCTATGTTGAAACCCAATCTTAGGCCCAAACTTTGTGTTCAAACTGTACACAGCTCCAACTCGACTAAATCCAAAGGCATACACGCGGATAGCCGCAATTTTGCCGACATCTATATGAACTTGGCCACTAGCATCACAAGCTATACCTTGACGTATAGTTTTGTTAATCGGGATCCTTTCGACGCAACTAGCAATCCCCGTCGCAAGTCCCCGCTTAACCTGTGCCAAAACCTTACGCACGACTATACCCTGTTTCCTCCTAGGCCGAGTCGGTCCCATGGCCCAGGGTTGCCGCTCGAGGATTCATCGCCCTTGTCGACAAGTTGTCAAATGACCATGCAAGACTCGACACAAACTGACGTCTCACACAGTCATTCATCTACCAAAGTTACCATCTCTATCAAAACCAAGACTTCTATCCTTGAGACCCCTCGATGACCCACGGTCGCGAGCATTCCTTCCTTGAGACCCCTCGACGACCCATGGTCGCGAGCATTCCTTCCTTGAGACCCCTCGACGACCCATGGTCGCGAGCATTTCCTTCCTTGTTACCCTATCATTTGGTTCAACTCAAGAATGCCTATTTGATATCCCTTTCTCAAAACTCACTTTGAATCACTTATAGTCCTTGCCTTAAACACTAAGTCCATGTATCGTGCCTTAAGCCAATCGTGCTTTACGCGACACTCCCGTCAAAGTCGATGGGCCTTGAGATCGTAGGACTACTTAACTTGACAAACCGCGAAGGAGCGGGACAGTGCGTGTAATGTCTTTGGTCGACCGGCATAACTTTGCCTAACTTAACTTCGCAACAACTGAACGAGCAAAGGCTGCGTCAAGCTTTGCCTTGACGGATCGTGCCGTGCATGCATCCAACTTGAACGACCAAGTCACCCGGGTGCCTAGACTTAGGTCACAAGCCGCTCAACGCAACTTAACTCATGGGCAAGCCAAGGCTATGCCAAGCCTTGGACGACGGGACCGTGCATGCTTTATGAAGCATTCATGCAGGCGACGCCTATGACTTAGGCTAACTCTTAGCTTTTGCACCGAAGACCAACTTTCCTTCTCCCAAGCCACGGGACGAAGGACCGAGTGTCATTTTCAAAGCACGCCGTACACCAACTCTAAGACGGCCGTTGGACCTTTCCATATTCTAATTCAATTCGACCCGTCGGGATTATTCCCTTTAGCTATGTGGATTCGTCTCTTTTATTATTAAGCCTACTTGTGTAAGTTAAAAACATGCGCTTTATTATGTGAAGACAAGGATGAGGAGAGTTCAGCGAAACTACCCCCCCCCCCCAAGCGAGCGATCGCCTCGACCGAGCGATGTCTCCGAGTTAGCCGTTGCAAGGCTAAGTCCGAACGCCGTCGGCGTTCCTATTCCTCCGATCGACTGAGCGGGACGGGGCACTACATCATACACCACTCAGAAAAAAGTTTCGTCCTCGAAACTAAATGAGTACACTTACTTATCGACTTATCACTTTAATCAACATTCACAGACTCTCGCACACACTTCTCCTATCCGTTCCTTCAAATCCGAGCCACGCTCGTGCTACCCACTATTTTCTTCAAAACTTACAATCTCAAAATCCTCGACACTTTCCTGTTCCTCAAGTCTCACTTGATTCAACGTATCACTTAGTTGGATCGTGCACATATTCTAGGCGTCCCCAAAATACATGCATTTCAGCCAAGCCTTGTGATAGAGAATCCCGCCATCACCACTCGAGTCGGATCGTGCACGCATTCAAGCGTCCTTGATATCATGCATGTCAACCGAGCCTCATGAGTGGTGCCTTCACCATTCCTATCGCTCCGCACCGGAACGTCTGCCTAACCGCTAGGCTATGTTTTTCCGTCAGTATTGGAATCATAGTTCCCAAACAACGATATCAACACTGAGCCCATCCTAAGGTCAAACCAAGTTGATAGTACGAGGTTTTCTACCCAAGCTCGCATCACTCCGATTTCTAAACATCGAGCATCGATTTCCTACGCACATCCCAATATTTCGTCGCACGGGGTCCAAGTCGTTCAGCAAAGTCATCCTACAAATAACTCACGTTTCAACCAAATCCTTGACGTATAGATATCGCTCGTCCATCAAGCCATTTCGCATAGTCTATTTCTTCGAACTAATACACCTATCAATCCTTCTCGAATCAAGCACGCTATGACACAAATTGTCGCTAACCAAAATTTCACATTCCATATTCCCTTAATCATCTATTTCAATTCACGTAATCGATCACAAGGTCGTCTGACTTAACAATACGATGCGCCCCGATCTCACGCGAGTCAGATTATCCACGGTGGCCACGAATCACCATGCACGCTCCCGCGAGATAATCATTCTCATCGGGACGTAACTCTTGTTTTGCGTCTAGACTAATTCATCCTCGATGTGCGGATTGGACCTACTCAATCCTCAAGTCTATTCAATCATCAATCGCAAGTCCTACAAATCCTCGAGTTCACCTTCGCATCAAGCCAACAAGTCGGGACAATCAAAGTTGTTGCATCCTGATTTTCCGAGTTCGATCATTCCCGCGACATGAATCACCATGTCAACGCTCACGCGGAACGATCGCCCCAAATCCGACGCAACGCATGTGCGAGGCTAAAGTTGCGCTCGCGCAAGGCAAGAATGTCGACGCTGTGGTTATCCGCGTAACCATCAAGACAAAGATCATTTTCATCCAACATTCATCTCAATCAAAATTCCAAATATAGCATCCAACCGAACAATAACACTTGCACGATCGTCTTTCGCCGAGTCAGAGTACCCCCGAGTTATCGCATATCGATCTTTGATACGCCTCAATACCATCGATGACATGCGTAACTTGACGATCTTCCTTTGCAACAAGTTCCGAGTCGTGCGAATGATGCTATCGTCCAACTTGGATAATCTCTTCGACATTCAAAATCAAGTTCGATCATTATCTCTCAAATCATTCGCAACATCCATTTTCCTCGAACCAATTTTACGTATTGTTTATCCGTTTATCTTAAGTCATCGACCAACGTGTTTCCTCCATTCGCGACATTCCTTGCTAACTCAAATCGTCGAGTAACTTTCAATCCAATCCTTAGAGTCATTGCGTAACTTCGAAATTCAACTTTTCATGCACGTTAACTTCTTGTCGTGCTTTTTGTATACAATCCGTATCAATTTCCTCGATCAAGTCATCCATTCGTATGCCCTAACTTATTCCTCGATTCGATTTCACCTACTCAATCGTTTTCGCGTTTCGTACTCGCGCAATCCTCAATCCCGTGCACATTCCGTGCGCGTTATTTCTAGTATGTTCGAATCAACACGTCAAACTTCAAGATTAAACTTATTCAATGATACTCGCTCTACGGCTTTGCATAACGCGACGCTTGCTGATAGACTCATTGACACCCCCACATCCTCAATCGATCGATCGACATTCCTGAGACTATCGCATACACCACTCAGGAATGAAGTCATTCAACCAATCCTCAAAACTATCATTCGAATCAAAATCGACTTCTTCGAATCCCGTTCGAACCATTTCTTTAATTCCAAGCACGCTCATCTATATCGCATCGACGTTATCGTCGCTCGATAACACCCCTATCGATAGTATTCTCAATTTACTCAATCGAGTTCAACTCATTCTTTCTCGAAACAATACGAATCCCGCACTCGACTTTGCTAAGGTCGACGCAACTTTGGTGTATATGCCCAGCCCGACTTAGCCAACCGTGCTTACACGAACCATCTTTTTGTATTGTTATCAAAACTGTTCTCCTATGTTTGCAAAATAGTTAGACTTATTGTATGGACACCCCGTGGGACATTAGAGAGAGAGCGCACCAACGATAACAACTTGCGGAAGCAACAGAGTCTGCGGAAACAACGGAGTTAAAGAATTCAATCGATAGTTCAAGGACGTAAAGCCGTGCTCTGATACCATTATGTCACGCCCCGCTCCCGTAGGAGCGCTCGTCCTCGCTAAGGCGTGATGCCGCACGAGCCTAGATTGCGCTCGTGCAAGGCGGGTTCCATAACGGCCGATTTCAACGGCTGCGACGGGGTCGTCGCACAGAAGTCCAATGCAGAGACATTGAAATATAGCAGCGAAAATTTAAATCAAAACACAAGTTATCCAAAGAAGCTCTTCATTGATATTGAAAACAGTGGTTACATTGGGGGCGCAAGGCCAAGATTACAATCACTCAAGCTCACTCTTCTCACTTTACAAGTCACTCTGCTCTCTCTCATCTCTCGATTACAATGCTTGAGCCAGCGGAAGCTTCGGAAGGCGATGTCCATACATTATGTCCCGTGTAAGTCTTTAATCCATGCGGCCGCGCGCTTCGAATCGCCAAGGAACTCCGTGCCTCGACGCATCCAAGCGAGCTCCGCGCCACGAGCTTCTACCTGTGCCTGCACATGTAAACTATGTGGGTGTCAGTACTCAACTGTACTGGTGGAATGAGCTCCTCGCCCACCCATACAAAACCCGCACGTTATTTTACTTTGTGCAACATAGTCCCTTTTTATCAATTGTCTTTCTAGTCTTGCCTTAGGATCAGTTTTAGGACCGACGCCTTGGCCTATTCCGTGTCTCTAGACCATCTCGTGCTTGCAACGACAACGTTAACTCATACCTTGCCTCAAGACCCTTCTCGTGCCAACAACGTTAACCTATCGAGTCGTGTTTGCCTTACGGCTTAAAATCAGAGACGCAACTACGCGATGAAGCTCCATTTTCCGTGTGACCGTGCTACAAACCATTGCTGAGGCCGTGCCTCGCAATTCAGTGAGACTTAACTATATTGCCGCCTCGCGGCCCTTGCCGCCTAGCGGCCTTTGCTACTTTGACCACCAACTGACCCAATCTAGACTTGTGAATGTTAGTGTCACTCAACCAACTTTGCCTTGCGGCGGTTTCCCGACTCAAACTCAAACAACTCAACCAACTTAAGCAACTTATATGCCGACAACTCAAGACTCGACGCCACATCTCGCGCCGAAGCACGACGCCTATGTTGAAACCCAATCTTAGGCCCAAACTTTGTGTTCAAACTGTACACACCTCCAACTCGACTAAATCCAAAGGCATACACGCGGATAGCCGCTATTTTGTCGACATCTATATGAACTTGGCCACTAGCATCACAAGCTATACCTTGACGTATAGTTTTGTTAATCGGGATCCTTTCGACGCAAGTAGCTATCCCCGTCGCAAGTCCCCGCTTAACCTGTGCCAAAACCTTACGCACGACTACACCCTGTTTCCTCCTAGGCCGAGTCGGTCCCATGGCCCATGGTTGCCACTCGAGGATTCATCGCCCTTGTCGACAAGTTGTCAAATGACCATGCAAGACTCGACACAAACTGACGTCTCACACAGTCATTCCTCTACCAAAGTTACCATCTCTATCAAAACCAAGACTTCTATCCTTGAGACCCCTCGATGACCCACGGTCGCGAGCATTCCTTCCTTGAGACCCCTCGACGACCCATGGTCGCGAGCATTCCTTCCTTGAGACCCCTCGACGACCCATGGTCGCGAGCATTTCCTTCCTTGTTACCCTATCATTTGGTTCAACTCAAGAATGCCTATTTGATATCCCTTTCTCAAAACTCACTTTGAATCACTTATAGTCCTTGCCTTAAACACTAAGTCTGTGCATCGTACCTTAAGCCAATCGTGCTTTACGCGACACTCCTGCCCAAGTCGATGGGCCTTGAGATCGTAGGACTACTTAACTTGACAAACCGCGAAGGAGCGGGACAGTGCTTGTAATGTCTTTGGTCGACCGGCATAACTTTGCCTAACTTAACTTCGCAACAACTGAACGAGCAAAGGCTGCGTCAAGCTTTACCTTGACGGATCGTGTCGTGCATGCATCCAACTTGAACGACCAAGTCACCCGGGTACCTAGACTTAGGTCACAAGCCGCTCAACGCAACTTAACTCATGGGCAAGCCAAGGCTATGCCAAGCCTTAGACGATGGGACCGTACATGCTTTATGAAGCATTCATGCGGGCGACGCCTATGACTTAGGCTAACTCTTAGCTTTTGCACCGAAGACCAACTTTTCTTCTCCCAAGCCACGGGACGAAGGACCGAGTGTCATTTTCAAAGCACGCCGTGCACCAACTCTAAGACGGCCGTTGGACCTTTCCATATTCTAACTCAATTCGACCCGTCGGGATTATTCCCTTTAGCTATGTGGATTCGTCTCTTTTATTATTAAGCCTACTTGTGCAAGTTAAAAACATGCACTTTATTATGTGAAGGCAAGGATGAGGAGAGTTCACCGAAACTATCCCACCTGAGCGAGCGATCGCCTCGACCGAGCGATGTCTCCGAGTTAGCCGTTGCAAGGCTAAGTCCGAACGCCGTCGACGTTCCTATTCCTCCGATTGACTGAGCGGGACGGGGCACTACACCAAGAACGGTCCAAAGTGAAAAGCGGTGATGTACGAGGAGTTGGGGGCTCTTGAGAAGAACCACACTTGGGAGCTGGTAAAACTGCCAGATGGGAAGAGAATAGTCGGATGCAAGTGGGTCTTTACTGTGAAGCAGAACCCAGATGGACTGGTTGAGCGCTACAAAGGTCGACTGGTGGCAAAAGGATACAGTCAGACGTACGGCATTGACTATGACGAGACCTTTGCACCAGTGGTAAAGATGAGCACTGTCAGGACCCTGATTTCTCTGACAGCAAATGGTGGATGGAAGCTACACCAACTGGATGTGAAGAATGTGTTTCTTCATGGAGATCTAGTGGAGGAGGTGTACATGGAGATACCACCAGAATTCGGCACCAATCAGACAGTGGCAAGATCTGCAGGTTGAAGAAGTCCCTCTATGTACTGAAGCAGTCTCCTCGAGCGTGGTTTGACAGATTCAGGAGGGCGATGATAGGAATGGGATATCGGCAGATCAATGCTGATCATACCGTGTTCTTCCGTCAGAGTAAAGGTCATATCACAATGCTTGCGGTGTATGTAGACGATATGATTATCACAAGAGATAATGAACAGGAGATCGCCCGACTCAAGGAGAAGCTTGGTAAGGAATTCGAGGTGAAGGACCTTGGCCTTCTTCTGTACTTCCTTGGGATTGAGATTGCTCGAGAAGCAGAGGGGATTGTTCTTTCTCAGAGGAAGTATGCACTGGACCTTACAGAGACAGGGATATTGGGATACAAACCTGCAGAGACGGCAATAGACAGAGGTTCAAGTTAGCTGCTGAGGCTGGAAAACCAGTTGACCGGGATAAATACCAGAGACTGATGGACAAGTTGATCTATTTGAGCCACACCCGTCCTGATATTTGCTTTGTAGTAAGTGTAGTGAGCCGCTACATGCATGACCCACGGAAGGGTCATATAGATGCAATGTACCAGATTCTGAGATACTTGAAGGGTGCCCCCAGGAAGGGACTGATATTCAAGAAGAATAATCACGTGAGCATATAGGGCTACTGTGATTCTGACTGGACTAGTTGTGCTGATGACAGGAAATCTACCTCGGGATATTGCATATTTGTAGGAGGCAACTTGGTCTCTTGGAGGAGTAAGAAGCAGTCAGTGGTGGCCATATCGACAGCTGAAGCGGAGTACAGAGCTATGGCCTTGGGAGTTGCAGAGCTGCTATGGTTGAAGAATATGCTGGTGGAGCTGAAGCTGGATCAAGGAGCCAAGATGAAGATGTGGTGTGACAACCAGTTAGCTATTAGTATCGCCAACAATCCAGTACAACATGACAGGACCAAATACATCGAGATCGATAGGTTCATCAAGGAGAAATTGGATAGTGGACTACTGGAGCTAGGCCACGTTTCAACCAAGGATCAGGTAGCAGACGTACTGACCAAGGGACTTAGCTCTGTGAGCATGATTAGAGGATGTGACAAGATGGACTTAGTGAATATCTTTCGCCCATCTTGAGGGGGAGTGTTGGTATATTAGAATAAGTATATTGGAATATCCTGTTGGTATATTTGGTATGTCAGAATATGCCACATGATATTCCACAAAGGATTTAATGTAATGAGGAGGATTGTAAGGCTTTATATAGCCATGAGATTATCAGTAAAATCATAACAAATATTCAATAGGAAGTAATGTGATTTCGATGTAAACTAGTCATTAGATCTTCCGATCAAACAAATTTTCTCCTTTATATCTTTGCTAGATAAAAAAAAAATCCCCAACTTACGAGAAAATATGTCCTGTCATGAATTGAATGACGATGTAAGACTAACAATCCAACATTTGATAACTTAGAAAAGGGCCAAATCAAGATAATGAATATTCATTGTAAAACAACAAAGCCTTTGTATCAAACATTTCGGATCAGCTACATAAATCCGTTTCTTCGATTATGCTCGACCTGGCCATTTCATTATAACATTAGCAAATGCCATAGCTTCCTTCCTCATAGCCTCATCAAAATTCATTGAGACCTACCTAGTTCTAGCGTCTCCTTCGATTAATATCCTTCACTACTAACTGGTGCATCTATTAGTCTTTAAGCACATACCCAGACAATGTTGTCAAATTGAGATACGTATTCTGTATAATTTTAGACATTTACACAATAATATACTGCAATGCAAGAAAATTTTGTTCCATATACAAATAGATAGCAAAACTAGGTATTCAACCACAACATGGATTTGAATTATCTAATTTGATAAATGTATTATATCTGTTAGACTTAGTAATACTTTGCAGTTTCCTTTAGTCCCATATTGGGTAGAGATGTATGAGGAATGTACTCCTATTTTTATGTGCTCAAACAAAATCAATGAAGTATGTTCCAAAAGCAAATAGATAGAAAAAATAGGCATTCAACCACAACATAGAATTAAGCTATCTGAATTGGCAATATTGAAATATATTTGTTACACTTAGTATTAGTATGTAGTTTCCTTTTTTCCCACATTGGGTAGAGTTATATAAGAAAGGTTCCCCACCTATATATATATAAAATAAAAAAATAAAAAAAAGAAAGGTTCCCCACCTATATATATATAAAATAAAAAAAATAAATATATATATATATATATATATATATATATATATATATATATATATATATATATATATATTTTATATATATAAAATAAAAAAATAAAAAAAAGAAAGGTTCCCCACCTATATATATATAAAATAAAAAAAAAAAAAAAAAAAATATATATATATATATATATATATATTATATATATATATATATATATATATATATATATATATAGCAGATGACCTCTAGCCTAGTGGTTAAGAGAGATGCATGCGGCCCGAGTGGTCAGGAGTTCGAATCCCAGTGGGAGCGATTCCAGAAATAATTTACCTGGTTCCAAAAAAAAAAAATATATATATATATATAAGAGATGGGCTCGGGAGCGGACGACGTGGGCGATCAGATGGGAAACCCTAGGAGGTCCCTCACTTGAGACCCCGGAGCTGCCGGCGGGGGAGGATCGGCCAGCAGCGGCCTGGCCGAGGGCAGGCCGGCCAAGGGCGGCGCCGCTGGCGGCAAAGCTGGAGGCAGCAGCGGCGGTGGGGGCCTGGTAGGCGCTTCGCGGACGCGGGGTCGCCTGGACGTGCACCGTTGGTGGCAGCGGGTGGCGGCGGCGGCCAGGCGGGCGACGATGGCGGCTCTGCAGGCGGCGGTAGTGGCTCTGCAGGCGACGGCGGCCAGGCGGGCGGCCCTGCAGGCAGCGGCGAGTGCGGTAGGGCCAGCGGCGGCGGCGGCATCGCCGGCGCGGACGGTGGGGAGGGTGGTTCAGGCTCCAGCGCTGGCCGGGGCGGGCCGATGGCGGTGACCGGGAGAGGATCGTCGGGAAGGGCGGATCGATGGGTTCCGGAACTAACGGGAACCCCGGATTTCCAACCTGGTTCTGGTTCTGGATCTCAGGGGGGCCAGGTGGAGGGAGGCGGCTAGACGACGGTTACGAGACGTTGGGGGCCAAGACTGGGGGCAAGGTGGGGGCGTGCAGAGCCAACAAAAGGCACGCTACTCTGCTGAAAGGAGAACGAGCAAGAGTTCGGAATTGCGGAGGACGTCTCGTGGCCCTGCGGTCCATGCCCGAGCGGGGAATAGTACTACTGGGAGATCGGTGGGCTGGCGCCCCAAGGCGTCTGCGGCGGAAAAAGGGAAGGGTAAAGTGGTGGACCTGGGAGGTCAGGGTACAGGGTTATCTTCTCCTGGTGTCGTTCCTCGCTCTCAGGGGACGGCTCCCCGCCCGGTAGGAAGGTCCTGGACTGATATATGCAAACCGGTGGGTCCAAAAAGTCCTACATCTATGGAGTTCGTGCCGTCGAAGAAGGTAGGGAGGGGCTTCCGAGCCTCGTTCCCTGCGGAGGAGATTGAGAAGGTGACTGCCTTCTGGAAAAATACGTTGGTCCTGACGTCCTGGAAAACAAGCCATTCTATGGGCAGATCCGGGGTTATGCGACACGTGTCTGGCAGCCGAAAAGAAGCATGAAAATATTTGCTAGGGAGAATGATTTCTATTATGTGAAGTTTGGGCTAGCGGATGATGTCACCAAGATCCTGCAAGGAGGGTCGTGGACGTTTGATGGTAGGTTGATTATTCTGAAAGAGTGGACTCCTGATTTGAGATGTGAGAAGGAAGTCCTAAATGCCATCCCTGTTTGGATACGCTTTCCGGAGTTCCCTGTACGGTTCTGGAGTATTCTATTGCTCATGAGGCTGGCCAGCTTGGTGGGCAAACCGATCAAGGCTGATAATGCTACAGCCTTTCGATCGAGGCTGATGTACGTCCGGATATTCGTTGAGATCGGTGCTGGCGGGGAGTTGTCGAGTTTATCGGAGTATGAAGTTCCTTCTGGGGAGGTTCTAACCCAGAAGGTGGAGTACGAATGGGTCCCCCCAACCTGTTCATATTGCTCTTGCTTCGAGCACCTGGACAGTTCATGTCCGTCTGGAGGACCAAAGCCGGGGCAGACTTCGGCTTCCACTGAGGAGCCTGGCCCATCACGGGTGATGGAGACTATCTGGGGATGAGAGAGCTGAGGACATCATGCAGGAGGGGGACCGGCCGATGAAGGAGGCTAGGGGGCTGAGTCTGACTACCTCACCCCAGCCGGTTCAGCCTAGTGGCGCTATGATCACCTTCTCGGCACAGAGGAGCATGGTCACCAGAGATATGGTAGCTTCGGGGCGAGAGGGGCGTGGAGATGGTAGATCTCCCGAGGAGAGAGTTTACAGCAGGAAGAGACGTGATGGACCCCTGCGAGATGGTCCCCCAAGGGAGGGGGGACATTCCCATGACAGGGGTGAGGTGCTATGTGTGGACAATCCGGCTTGGGCTCTGATGCTCTTACAGAAAACAATCCAACGAGCCCCTTCTTCTGGGGTGGAGGAAGATATGACAGCGACGGACGTGGTACCACCCCCGGGAACCAGTCCAGGAGACATACAGGAGAACCTCTCCCTTAATAATTAATGGCGGTAATCGCCTGGAACGTGAGGGGCACGTGTTCCATAGGGAGATAGAGGGAGATATGTGGGATCTTATACAGAGAGCAGTGTGACATCTCTGTCTTGCTGGAGACCAAGATTAAAGGGGAAAAGACTTGCCCAACGAACCCCCGCTCATTGGGTTCAGCTCCACAACCTAGTACTTTGCGACATGGCGAGGATCTGGGTTAGATGGAATTCCAAGAGTTGGGGAGGGGATCTGATCTTGATGTCGGAGCAGCTGATTGCCATCTCCTTCACGAATAAGGGTGGCTTTCGGTTCTCGCTGGGAGCGGTGTACGGCCACAACAACAGGCAGCGTCGGGAGGCCCTATGGAGTGACATATCCAGAGTAGCGGCCGCTGCTGAGTCCTCACATCTTTCGCTTCTCCTGATGGGTGACTTCAACGTCCTTCTTCATAGAGAGGAGAAGGTGGGTGGCTGACCGGTTCCAGATTCGATCCTGTACGACTTCCAGAGATGTCTTCTCCAAGCGGGGCTTCAGGGACTGTCGCGCTCGGGGCATATCTAGACCTGGCATAACAAAGCTGTCTGTAACAAGGTGGCGTGTCAGTTGGACAGAGCTCTGGACAACGGGGAGTGGTTTCGTCGCTTTCCCAATTCTATGGCTGAGGGTTTGGCCGCTGGGATGAGCGATCACTCCCCCATCAGGGTTGGCTTCACAGAACGGCCTACTGGGAAGATATGCCCCTTCCGGTACAACAACAGCTGGTATCTCTCAGAGGGTTACTTGGGAGCTGTTTTGGAGGGTCTTATTAGCCACCAGGAGGGTACGGCTCAGTATCGTATGGTGCATTTGCTCAAACACACGAAGAAGGCCATCCGAAGATGGGTGAAGGGATTGCCCAAGCCCTCACTAGAAGAAAAGGAGACGGAACTCTGGGTCATCCAACATTTCATGCAATCTGACATGATGAACGGGGACCTAGCAACTAGAAAGAAGGAGCTGATCTAAAAAGTCAATATTTTACGTCTGCAGAAGAAGATAAGTGCGGCACAGCGGACTAAATGCTCCTGGCTTAAGGATGGTGACCGATGCTCCAAGTTCTTCTATGATGTCATCCGGACCAGACAGCATAGGAACAACATTTCTCGGCTGCTCGATGCGGAGGGCAATCTGGTGGGGGAGCCGTCAAAGATCCAAGGAGAGACTGTCAGGTATTACTCTGAGTTATATTTTCAGACTGACTATCTTCTACGTTCCCGGATGTAGTTCCGAAGAGGTTGGTGATACCCTATGGGAATAGCCTACTACTTGTCCCTGTTACTATGGAGGAGGTGGAGGCTATTATTATGAAGGCGGATCCCAACAAAGCCCCAGGGCCGGATGGTTTTAGCAGTGGGTTCTACAAACGCCACTAGGATATACTAAAGTTCCCGGTTCTCGAGACGGTCCAGGAGTTCTTCACCGAAGGAAAGCTGCTGAAGGAGCTGAATCCCATCTTCCTGACGCTTGTGCCAAAGAAAAAGGGTGCGACATCGTTGGCGGACTTCAGGCCTATAGCGTGTTGTAATTATCTTTACAAGATAATTACGCACCTCATGTGCCGACGTATGGAGGGGATCATGCAGGACTTAGTCTCCCCGAACTAGGCGGCTTTCATAAAGGGGAGATCGATTGCTGAGCACAGTCTCCTTGCACATGAGATGGTGAGGGATTTCAACAAACCAGGAGGGGAGAAGGCGTGTGTGAAGCTGGATCTGAGGAAGGCCTACGACATGGTCAATAGGGATTTCCTGTGCCACCTGTTGACGGCTATGGGGTTCGATGATCGCTGGGTAGCGAGGATTCGGGAGTGCATCACGAGTCCCACCTTCTCTGTCCTCATCCAGGGTACCCCGTATGGGTTCTTCCACAGCAACCGTGGACTCCGGCAAGGTGACCCATTATCTCCTTACCTGTTCACGCTTGCCATGGAGTACTTCACTTGCTTGATGGACATGGCGGTACATAGTGGGAGACTTGTCCCATTGTTCAGGAGGGTCGAGCCATCTGTCATCATCTCATTTATATCGACGACCTCCTGGTATTCCTACAGCCATCTATGGAGGGTATGCACACATCTCGGAGATTATGGTTGAGCTGGAGGCCCTTACAGGACTGCAAATGAACCGAGAGAAGAGCCAGGTTTACTTTAGTTCTCTTTGCCCCCAGAAGGAGGAACGAGCCGATGCTTTGGGTGTGGAGAGGAATGATCTTCCGGTGAAATATCTAGGGATTCCTCTGACAGTCAACTATGCTCGGGACCAGGACTGCTGTAGTCTGGTGGAGTATGCCCAGCGGAGGGTTGAAGGATGGCAAGCTGCTGGTTTTGGGGGACGCATTGAGTTAGTTAGATCGGTTATCTCGGCTCTGGCTCAGTTCTGGCTACAGTCTATTCTGATCCATGCTGCTACTATCAAGAGAGTGGAGAGGATTTGTGCAGACTTTCATCTGGAGGGGGGGCATACCTGCGATCTCTTGGGAGCAGCTTTATCGGCCGAGGAAGGAGGAGTGGGACTCCGACCCTTGCTGGAGATCAGGGAGGCCTCGGCGCTGAAGCTAGCATGGAGATTCATTAAAAGGGGGTCCCTCTGGGCCGACTGGATGCACAGCAGATATGTGAAGCAGGACAACTTATGGACCTGTGTCATTGATAACAACAACTATGTCACTTTCAAGCATATCTTGCGACACAAGGATGTTCTCAAATCTGTCATCCGACGGATCATGAGAGATGGAACTGGAACGGACCTCTGGCGGGATCTATGGATAGATCGACAATCTCTGTTAGAGATCCTGGGAGACCGGACACACAGGGAGGCTGGGAGGGGGCTGACTTGCCGATGTATTATCCAGAATGGAGTCCTGAGATCTACCGTCATACTGAGGAGTTTGGAGAGGTTATCCGCACGGTCGGGATTGACCCGGCACTGCCAGCTGATTGTTGGATCTGGGATCCGTCGGAAGCTACTGAGGGTTCTGGAGAGTTCAGGTTCCAAAGCTGCTATAATCTCATACAGCGTACATCCCCTACTAGTGCTGACTATGAGTTCTGGAGAGTTCAGGTTCCAAAGCTGCTATAATCTCATACAGCGTACATCCCCTACTAGTGCTGACTATGAGTTCATATGGTGCAAGAGACTGGCCAGGAAGATACAGCTTTGTGTCTACCGTTTACTGCTGCTGGATCGCCTGCTGACGAGGGATCGACTCATCTCTTTTGGGATACAGGTGCCCAACCCAAAGTGTGTGCTATGTGACGTGGAGAATGAATCTATGAGGCATTTATTCTTTGAGTGTGAGGTGGCCTGGTACATCTGGACGGAACAATGTAGTACGCTAGGCGGATGTGACTCAGGAAGGGGGTTCAGTGATATTATCACTGAGATTTGGGACAGAAGAGGGAGAGAACAGGGCTGGTTCAAGACCGTTAGAGTTCGGCTGGCTGCTGCTGTCTGGCATGTATGGAGGGAACAAAACCGGCATATCTTCGAGGGGCTTATCACCCCTCCTGTAGGCATCCTCCATAACATTGAGTTTGATGTAAAAGCTATGGAAAACTGATGAGTGGGTCACCCACTCTGATTATATGATTGTATGATTATGTGTTGAGTTGGAATAAAATTTACCCTTTTTCCAAAAATATATATGTGTGTGTGTGTGTGTGTGTGTTTTGAAACCATATCAATGAAGTATGTGACTTGAGTAGTGCCTCTCTTACATATACATCTAACTCTCTACTTTCCAACAAACAAAAACCATGCTTCACACTATCAGTATCGGAATCGATATTGGACCCTTCTTAATTGGTAGTTTCAGGGCGGTTTCACGGGTTTTGGTGGTTTTGAGTTGGTTTGGTTGGTCTTGGCAGTTTTGGCCATTTCAGTATCAATATCAGAGGATACTCCGAAGTATGAATCAAATCAATCTCCAACTTGCATCTCCTTAACGCTAAACCAAACCACAATCATCATTTCCACTAAACCCCTACAAAATCAGTGTTCTAAATTTCGCTAGGCGGAATCGGTGCGCCGGAGGACCGCCTAGGCAGGGAACTGATTTATTTTTTTTTACATATGTATAAGAAAAATAGTTTGTATGTATTTTTATGACACAAAACCACGTGTGTTCATATGGCTAGCTGGATTACTTTAAGTGCTGCTGTGTGGAGTCCACGGTTGAGAGTTCGAACCCTAGGAAATCAAGTTTTTTTTTAATAATTATTTGGGGACAGCGGGTCCCACCCACTTAACCCCAACAATAAAAATGGATGAGAGAGAGGAGGCTCCAGATGGAACCAGCCTCTCCTCTCTCCTCTCTCCTCCCCTCTCCTCTTCTCTTGCCACCATCACCAGCAGCGCCACCACCACCACCAGCAGTGCCACCACCACCACCAGCAGTAGCAGCAGCTGGCGCCACCACCACCACCACCAGCAGTGGCCGCTAGCAGCGGATTCGCCACCTCCGGCGGCAGCGGCTGCAGCAGATCCAGACCAGGTAAGTTTGTAAAAAAAATTATTCGATGTTTTTTTGAAATTTCAATTTTGAAATTTTAAATTTTAAAATTTCAGATCTAAAAATTTTGAAAAAAAAAAATTTTAATTTTGAATTTTCGAACCACCGATCAGGCCGCGTAGCTCCGCCTAGCGCGTAGGCCGGCCGCCTAGGGGGTTTCCGGTGCGGCCGGAGGCCGCCTAGCGCCTAGGCAGTCGCCTAGGCCGAAATTTAGAACACTGTGCAAAATACTAACCTTAGCTTCTCCATCATCCCAAAAACCCTAACCTTGTCTAAAACCTTAACTCTAACTCCATCCTTAATCCACAAACTCTAGCATACCACCACCATAAACCCAGACCTTAAACCTAAGGCAATAACCAACCTCAATCCCAACCTCCATTTCCTGAAACCCTAACCCCATCACAAACCCTAACTCTTGCATGTTGTTGCTCCTCTAGTTGCCTGTTGCCTCCATTGATGCAATGTTGTTGTTACCGGTATATCATTGTTGCAGTACTGCACATATTGCTGCCATAAATATTGTTGCAAATATTGTTGCATTGCTACATATATTGTTGCACCGGTACACCACCTGTTGCCTGCCTAACTCCCATTATAGCCATAGCCACCCAAATCCTAGTTTTCACATGGGTTGCCTATTAATGTTGTTTCAGGCTACTCTTCGTGAATCAAGTGTCTACAGATTGACTCCATGAATTGTCTATTATTACCACTATCCGCTACTGTTTTTCTCTTTAAGGTTCATTTTGTGCCTTACTTTCACCTGATGATTTGGGATCTACTACTGTTATTGTCTGTTGATATATATATATAGTGTTATTGGGCTTTAGTCCCACATTGGCTAGAATGATAGGAGAGGAGGCTAGCCTCTCCTATATATATGTTGTTACTCCATTCAATAAAATGACTTCAAGTCTCAACATGGTATCAGAGCCTAAAATTGCTTAGCATACCGTTAGAGACCCCTCCTCCAATCCTCCTCCACACAAACCCTAACCCTAATCCCCCTTCTACGCCGCCGCTGCCGCCCGCTGCCGCTGCAGCTGCTGCCGCTGCAGCTGCTGCCGCGCCGCCGCCGCCGCAGCGCCGCCCCGCTGCTGCTGCAGCTGCCGCGCCGCCGCCGCCGCTGCCGCGCTGCTGCCGTTGCTGTGCCGCTGTTGCGGCTGCAACTGCTGCTGCTGCTGCCGTTTTTACGGCTGCAGGATTCATTGTACCGCTATTGCGGGTACAAGATTCACGCTCGTTTCTGTACCGTTTTTACGGCTGCAGGATTCATTGTACCGCTATTGCGGGTACAAGATTCACGCTCGTTCTTGAGATCAATCTCAAGGAGATGCCTATAATCCCTAGATCCGATGAAATCAGACATATTCGGATTTAGGAGAGGACGGCAAGGACGAGCGTGAGTCGTGGAGCAAGTGTGAAGTGATCGAGAAGAAGCATCGATGGAGGAGATTCTCAAGAAGCTGGATGCTGACGATGTGGCGACATTGCTGAAGTTGATAAAGGTGTCGGCTGGTGAAAGCACGACACGAGCACCGCCAAAGTTAGAACTACCCTCCATCGATCTGAAGTTGGATGGACCAGCCACCTATTTGAGTTGGTCACGGCGGGTGAGAAGAACCCTTGCAGGTAAGAACCTGGAGGGATTCTTGACAGGCGAGAAGACAGAGCCGGAAGAGGGCTCGACAGGACGCGACGAGTGAAAATCCACTCATATGGTGATTTATATCTGGCTTCTCAACTCCTTAGTCCAGTCTATTGCTTCCACAGTAGATGGCATTGAGATGGTGAAAGACGTATGGGAGAAATTGAGAAGAACCTATGATGGCATAGGTAACAATCTACGGATCTTCCAGATAAAAGGGGAGATCGACGACACCGTACAAGGCGAGAAGACGGTGCAGGAGTACGCTACGGAGTTGGAACGCCTCTGGCTGGATTATGATCACCATTCCAAACGGGCAAGCTGCGGGGACCCAAAGTGCAAGGAGAGACAGGTGTGTCTGCAGGAGAGGACGATGAAATTCCTTAAGGGACTGACTGCAGCATTCACACAGAGAACAGCCTTACTCCTCGTCCAGCCAGCGATCCCTAGTCTCGAGGAGGCTATCTCAGCCATGATTCAGGAGGAGACGCGGATCAGATTACAGACAGGGACAGGCGCATCATCGACAGGTGCTTTACCCGAAGTGAAGTCAGCACTAGCAGCTACCGGTTCGGGGGATACAGGATCCAAGGGAGAGCTCTGGCAACAGAATCGGCAGTGCTACAACTGTGGGGAGATGGGCCACCATCGATATGCTTGTACCAAACCACCTAAGGAGGGAGACTCAGGTGGTGGACGTGGACGAGGATATGCTGGACGTGGACGTGGTCGAGGAGGCCGACGAGGCGGTCGAGGAGGCTATCGGGCAAACCTGCTGGTGGCAGATGGGAATGGAGGAGCTGGCGGCGCCTTTACTGAGGAGGATCAGGCGCTACTGGATCTGCTGGAGAGAAAGCAAAAAGCGTCAATCGAAGGAGCCAGGAGGAGCGTAGCAGAGGAGGCATCCACTCCATTCTTCAACGCCGCTATGTATGCCCATCCATCAGAAGGTACTGACGAGTCTCACGCTCTTGCATCTATGTCTTCCCTTAAAATGTCAGACTGGATTATCGACTCAGGAGCATCTCGGCATGTGACCGGAAATGCTAGTAAGTTTTCCTCGTACACTCACCTAGCATCGACAGACACCATTCAGACTGCGGATGGTACTTTCCAACCAGTGGTCGGTAAGGGTACTGTTAATTGTACGGGTTCAGTAAGGTTATCCAATGTTTTGCATGCTCCATCCTTCCCAGTCAGTCTCTTGTCTATTAGTTCTATAATTCTCCAACTAAAATGCATTGTTTCTTTTGATATTCCTAAGGTGATCTTCCAGGAGAAAGGGACGGGACGAAGACTTGGGACTGGCACTTGGCATGATGGACTGTGGTACCTAGATCAAGACGGACTGGACTCAGCATTGGTGTCTATGGCAGAGAAGGCTGGAATGGAGGAGCTGCAGCAGAAGACTGAAGACACTTTGATACTTCATCATAGGAGGATGGGGCATTCTTCCTTTGATACTCTAAATAAGTTGTATCCAGATATGTATGCAAAATCAAATAAAAGGAAATTAGTATGTGATGCATGTGAGTTAGGAAAACTTACTAGGAGTTCATATGTTGGAAATGGTCATAAGAGTTCTTCAGTCTTTGAGGTAGTTCATTCTGATGTTTGGGGCCCATGTGCTACTAACACTATGAATGGGTATAAGTATTTTGTTTCGTTTATCGATTGTGCATCTCGTGTCACCTGGCTGTATTTGATGAAGAACAAAAGTGATGTATTTGCTTGTTTTCGGGACTTTCATAAATATGTCCAGACTCAGTATAATGCAGTGGTGAAGATACTGAGATCTGACAATGGGACGGAGTATACCAATAGGACACTTGCAGAGTACTTGTCAGCACATGGAATACAGCATCAGACCTCTTGTGCATATACACCAGCACAAAATGGAGTAGCAGAAAGGAAGAACCGACATCTTCTGGAGACCGCAAGAAGTATGATGATCGACATGAATGTCCCACAATACCTATGGGGATATGCGGTGTTGACAGCAGCTCAACTTATAAACAGGATGCCTTCAAAAGTCCTGGGATGGAAGTCTCCATGTGAAGTATTACAAGGTAATAATAGTGGAATACTTCCACTAAAGGTGTTTGGATGTGTGTGTTTTGTGAAGGACAACAGACCATTCGTTGGAAAACTTGACCCTAGAGCAGTCAAGTGCATCTTCGTGGGCTACTCAGCAACTCAGAAGGGGTATGTATGCTGGAGTCCAGTAGAGAAGAAGAAATTTGTTAGTATGGACGTCCACTTCCGGGAGCATGAGCCATATTACCGCCAGGATGGAACTTCGTATAACACGCCTCATACTACAAGTATAAGGCGAGAGGGGGAGATAGAGAACTTGGAGAACCTGGTGGTAACCGATTTAGAAGTTTGGCATAGAGACACGGTTGAGGAGGAACATGAAGGTGAAGCGGAACAGAGGGAGGAGACGAGAAGTGTTACACCTACGGCTCAGGGGGAGTTACTGACCTACAACAGGAGAAACAACAAGCAGACTACAGGACCAGTACCTACAGTGTCAGTGCCAAGTCCCTTGCCTGCGCCTGTCCCAACTCCTGAGACACCTACACCACCATCCTCCTCATCTACACCACCACCCTCCTCAGGTGATATCGTTCCTCCCATACCACTACCTACACGAAGGACTACTCGCAGCAATGCGGGAAATCCTCCGGACAGATATGGTTGGGATCTTGCTAAGTTTGTTTCTTATGATCATATATCTTCTTCTCATGGAGCATTTATAGCATCTTTGGATAGTATTACTGTACCTAACAATTGGCAGGTTGCCAAGAACGATCCAAAGTGGAAAGCGGCAATGCACGAGGAGTTGGGAGCTCTTGAGAAGAACCACACTTGGGAGCTGGTGAGACTGCCAGAAGGGAAAAGAGCAGTTGGATGTAAATGGGTTTTTACTGTGAAACAGAACCCAGATGGACAGGTTGAGCGCTATAAAGCTCGACTGGTGGCAAAAGGATACAGTCAGACGTACGGCATCGACTATGACGAGACCTTTGCACCAGTGGCGAAGATGAGCACTGTCAGGACCTTGATCTCCCTGGCAGCCAATGGAGGGTGGAAGCTACACCAACTGGATGTGAAGAATGCATTTCTTCATGGAGATCTAGTAGAGGAGGTGTACATGGAGATACCACCAGGATTCGGCACAAAACAGACAGAAGGCAAGGTCTGCAGACTGAAGAAGTCTCTCTATGGACTGAAGCAGTCTCCTCGGGCATGGTTTGACAGGTTCAGGAGAGCAATGATAGGGATGGGATATCAGCAGATCAATGCTGATCACACTGTCTTCTTCAGACGGAGTGGAGGCCATATCACCATGCTTGCAGTATATGTAGATGATATGATTATCACAGGCAATGATGAGCAGGAGATCGCCCAACTCAAAGTAAAACTTGGCAAGGAGTTCGAGGTGAAAGATCTTGGCCCCCTTCGATACTTCCTTGGGATTGAGATTGCTCGAGATAATGAGGGAATCGTTCTTTCTCAAAGGAAGTACGCACTGGACCTGCTTACGGAAACAGGGATGATGGGATGTAAACCAGCTACGACACCGATAGACCAGAAGTTTAAACTGGATGCTGAAGCTGGAGAACCAGTTGACCGGGATAGATATCAGAGATTGGTGGGCAAGTTAATCTACTTAAGCCACACTCGACCTGATATCAGCTTTGCGGTAAGTGTAGTAAGCCGCTACATGCATGACCCCCGGAAGGGTCACATGGACGCAGTGTACCAGATTCTGAGGTACTTGAAGGGAGCCCCCGGGAAGGGACTGATCTTTAGAAGAAATAATCATGTAGGCATTGAGGGCTATTGTGATTCTGACTGGGCTAGCTGTGCTGACGACAGGAGATCCACATCGGGATACTGCATATTTGTAGGAGGCAACTTGGTCTCTTGGAGGAGTAAGAAGCAGTCAGTAGTGGCCAGATCAACAGCTGAAGCAGAGTATAGAGCGATGGCCTTGGGAGTCACAGAACTATTGTGGTTGAAGAATATGCTGACGGAGCTAAAGCTGGACCAGGGAACAAAGATGAAGCTATGGTGTGACAACCAGTCAGCTATTAATATTGCCAACAATCCAGTGCAGCATGACAGGACCAAACATATTGAGATTGACAGATTCTTCATCAAAGAGAAACTGGATAAAGGAGAACTAGAGCTGGGCTATGTTCCAACCAAAGATCAGGTAGCAGACGGACTGACAAAGGGGCTTAGTTCTATCAACATGATGAGAGGATGTGACAAGATGGGCTTAGTGAATATCTTTCGCCCATCTTGAGGGGGAGTGTTGATATATATATATAGTGTTATTGGGCTTTAGTCCCACATTGGCTAGAATGATAGGAGAGGAGGCTAGCCTCTCCTATATATATGTTGTTACTCCATTCAATAAAATGACTTCAAGTCTCAACATTGTCTACTACTCTACTTTTTTTTTCTACTATGGCTATCGTGTACTATCGTTTCTAATAGTATTGCCTCTATTTGCTTCTATTATTGTTTGTTGTTGTCTAACACTAGTTCCTTCGCTTTTGACTTGCCTCTACAGTCAACTACTGTTGTTGTTGCTCGCAGGTTATATTTTGATAGCTTTTTCTTCTCATTCATGTTTTCATTGTGGGTGTACAAATCATATTTCTGAGAGATTTTTGTAAAGTTTGGCAAGCCAGGTTGGACGAATGAGGCTACGTCTCTGTGTTACCTACTACTTCTACTGCCTCAGTTCATAGTGATTATTTGACTTTCTCACGAGGACTCTTAAGAGGTTTGTCTGATTTCAGACGTCTCATATGACTCGGCCTCCACTCTCAGGTATTGATGCTTTGCATACTACTAAGATAAGTTTTTACTAATAGATTCAGGGATCACTACTCTAACAAGTAATCCTTCTCTTTTTCCTAAATCTTTCATATATTCCTCCGTTTTTGTGGAAGATGGATCTCTTTCGTTGGCCATAGGGCTGGCGAGCTATATATGCTTCTTCTCTCACTCTTGATCATGGTTTCATGCATGGGTTAAAGTATCGGCCGATACCGATCCGATACGGCCGATATTGATACGGTTTGGCATGTCCCGATCCGATACCGACCGATACTCGATACTGACCGATACCGACTTTGGGGGTCTCTTTTCCGGTCAATTTGGCAAAGAAAATTAAACAAAAAAGACAAATCAGCAAGGGTTTAAAGCATAGTAAGGTTATAAAAGCATGTAAAAGAAAAAAAAATCAATCTATTGTATGTAAACCAATCGGTAAGGATGAGTACTATTTCAGAAATAACACTCAAAATACTTAAAATTATGCCTAAATGTATAAAATATATGTTTTTAAATGTAAATAATTTATTAATAATTATTTGTTTTTCGATACCAAAAAATCCAATACTCCGATCCGAAACCTTCGATACTACCGATATCGCCGATACCAATACTCATAGGAATAGTCCGATACCGATTCCGATACCGATACTGTGAACCTTCTTTCATGTCTTTATGTACCTAAACTTTCTGTCAATCTTCTTTCTATTAGTCGCCCCATAAGTACTTAAATTGTTCAATGATGTTTTATCCTCATTCGCACTTTTCAGGACATCCATAAAGGAAAGGATTGGTGGGGACATGAATATGGTGAATTCTACTAATTGGATGCTCCTCTTGTACCTATTTTGCTTACTATTTCTACTTCTACTCATTCGGTAACTCCTCTTCACATTAAAACTTAGGAGATCCTTGCAAAAGTTAAAACAATTTATGTCACTGGTTCATTAGGCATTGAATGTGAAGCTTGCCAGTTGGGTAAGCATCATCCTTCTTGTGTTCAATCTTGGATTAACAAAGTGTCTCACCGTTTGCTTTAGTTTATTCTGATATATGGAGGCCTAATTTGTGATTTGTCTCGTGATTTGTCTTTTGCTATTACATCACATTTCATGACTATTCTCTCTCTAATACCAACTGATACCGGAGATGTTGGAGATAACAAAGGAATACAATCATCATCACTATCATCCAAGCCTTCTCCCATCAGAATGGGATCGGCTATGGAGCATAAGAAGCACCATAAAGAACTTGACGAAGATTTTATGATCGGCTGTCTACCTAACGTCAACCCTATATTTTCGTGCTAAGTTCCTAGCCAAGGTAGCTATGAACATGAGAGGGTCATGCCATAAAATCTAGGTGGCCGATTGGCGGGTAGCTAGATATACATTTTGGATATGCATTTTAAATTCATGCAACGAAGGAAAATTAAAAAAATAAAAAAAAGTCTACCAAATGTATCAACATAAAGAAAAACTAAGGAGAGGAAGGAATCATCTTCAAAGATAAGATTTTCTTTATCCCTTTCATTTCATTAAATTGACTTGTCATGACAAATGGTCACAAATATAAAAAAGTACAATAAAAAAGTACATGCACGCATGCATATAAGTTAATTAATGCAATTTTAGGTTATCAAACTTTTCATCTACCTAGAATGAAAAAAAAAGTAACTCATGCACATAAACATTCAATATAACTACAATAATAAAGGCTTCATGACATATGATCAAATGGTAACTCTCAAAATGAAGATGATGCAACCAAACTATAATACAGAAGCTTTCGGTATCAATTAATGTTATGAACTATCGCTCCCAACCTCTCCATCATCCATCATGATGATGAATAATTGATTACAAATATGAAAAGTATGACTCTTAGGTATCACTTAGCCACCAATACGCAAAACTCCCTCCTCATTTTTGAACTTATGCTAAAGATATATTTCATAAGCTACATTTTGTCCTACTAATTTATGCTAATTGATTTTAGAAGCGATCCACCAACTTTCATGAAGTTGCCAGCTAAAAACCCCTTTACTCGGTGATAACATAGTCTGGTCTGTTAATGCAGCATTATCATATTGGTACAACCTAAATATAAGCCTAAAACAAGGGAACTATTGTTCTTGGAGTTTCAATATTTCGTCTATGCAGTTAAAAACGGTTTTTTCATTATAACGGTCCAGTAGAGTTATTGATATATCACCGATATATCATATTTATAACGGTAAATATCGGTTTGCATTTTTAACACAATTTTTATATATGTACAACACACTTAATAGTTATCTATTATAAAATATGCAAGAAAAGTTTCTTGAAGCATTAAAACTACAATATAAAACGTACCACTTCAAAACGGTTCAACTAATATGAAAACAAAAAAAATCCCAATTCAACTTTCAACATCTATTAATCAGTATTAGCCTCAAAATCGATATATCAGTGACTTAATTAAACCTAACTGTGATATATCGGTTTTTTCTCTCTCCCGCACCCAATTTTGTGTTTTAACTAAACCTAACCATGATATATCGATTTTTTTTCAAAACCGATATATCAGTATATATCGATCATATCGGCCAATAATGTCGGTACCGATTTTTTTTCCCAAAAAAATCGATTTCGAACCAATACCGTTATATATCGGTTATATAACCGATATATAACGCTTTTTAACTGCATAGTATTTCGTTAAAGAACCCCATATCTACTACTTGTAGAAGTGTCGAGAATTATTGAATTCTTTTATCAAGGGTCTGCTTGGCAATGTTGGGATAGCGGTTATAAGGTATTTTTAAAGTATCGTTTATGAGAGGTTGGACGGTTTTAAGTAGCGGCTTTTAAGCCAATCTAACCCATTCGTAGTAATTTATTAACAAGCGGTTCTAAAAGTTTTTTAGAACAATAAAATCATTTATATGCTCATATTTAAACAAAAGTCCTCCTAAAGAAAGATTATATCATTGTCTCCCAAACAATAGCTTATACACTCATATAACTTGCAAGCATAAATGGTTTGGCAAATAGTAAATCATAAATGTTGAGAGGAGCATTCACTACCACATCTGTAAAATTTAAAATACTCACATTTTAGAAGAAGTAGTCGTTAGATGGGATCTGAAGAGAAACAAAGATGAAAAAGAAGAAATATTACAGGGTATTAGTAGTTGTAGTTATGTTTTTTGGTAAGAATATAAATGGAAGAAAAAATAGAAACCCTCAAAACACCCCGATTTGGGGATGTTTATAAAGACACCCAAATTTATATTGCACTGATTTTGAAAGGTTTTGAGCCGACCAAAACCAGTGACTCAAAAAAAAAAAAAAAGTTTTTTAAATACTTCATAAATGACCGACTCAAAAACCTTTCAAAACCCGTGAAAATATCATTGCCAAGCAGACCTTTAGGAGATATTCCAAATGCGGTGCAGTGCAACTAGCAAGAATTAGTTTACTGACTTTTTGTTAATTTACTGTTTGTTTGTTTGTTAAGGTTTTGTTGTTGTTGTTGTTGTTGTTGTTTTGTTAATTTACTGCTCAAATGATCATTTGTTCTAAGTATAACTATCAATATACCTCTGTAACATGCATGTATTTGAGACGATTAAAAGAACCCATCTCTCATTGATTTGATTTTAGTTGAAATATTATGAATATATTGATACCGAGGGGGCGGGGAGACCTGTAATCTACGCGTCTGGATTTTCTTGGGGACGAGGAAAACTACCAGGCCGCTGAACATGCCATGAGGGTCTGGGGAAGGAGAGCGACGCTTCTTAGAAGATGCTCTAGGCGCCATTCCTCGTAGAAAAAAGTTCCTTCTCTTGTGTGACCGACTGAAACCCTCCCAGATTAATCGAGAAATTAATAAATAAGGTGTTTTTAAAGCACATGTAGTTCTCATATTATTATCAAGGGTTATTTAGTTTGGCAATTTATAAGGACGCATAATTTCTTACTCATGGTTATTCCACTTTATAGGAACTTTTACTTAGGCATTCCATTTTTTATTAGAGGTTGTCCATCCCCCAATCCTCAAACAACCCCCCCCCCCCCCCCCCCCCCCCCCCCCCCCCACCCCACACACACACACACCCCACCCCCACCCCCCAAAAAAAAAAAATCCTCTCAAACCTATTTATTTCTAATTTTTCACTCTCTCTCTCTTTCTCTCTCTCAAACCCTCTAAAACTTAAAGTCAATCATTTTCTTTTCAAGATCTAAACTTCTTTTCCTCATCCTCCGGCCAACGACGAGCTTAGCCCATCATCGAAACTTTCATACATTATTTCTTAGCACTGACAACACCAAAAACAAAACAAAAAACAAAAAAATGGTCGTTGCCAAAATTTTGATGTCATGGGTGATGGGACCAGATTCGACTAAGACGCGGAATGAGACAGAGACGAGCCCGAGTCTTGGACTAGCTAGCTTGAAAATATCTAAAAAAAATATTTTTGTTGAGAAGTTGGATTTCATTTATCTTTTTTGTTATTTGTTTGTTTTGGGAGGTTAGTTTGGATGATAAGTTAGAGAAGTTTAGATTCATTTGTTTGTTGGGAGGTTAGTTTAGATAGGAAGTTTATCTTCCTTAGAATTATTTTGTGTTATTGTTTAGTTGAGTGCATGACTATAAATAGAACCAAAAACTTATAAAAGAAACACAAAATGAATGAAAATAAAATCCACTTTTAAACTTTAGTGAGAAGCCTAAGAGTTAAGTGAGTTTTCTTCTATTCTGAATACATTCTTGCTGACGTCTTCATCGAAGGATCCGTTGTCATGTTTGGAGGAACACTCAAAGACTCTCCGAAGACGACGACGTCCACGAATCAACTTCTACGAACCCAAGTCAAATCCGGATCGAGTATGTTGTTCGTGAGTGGCGCATACGGTCTTCTTCTTCAACACGGAGTTGTGCACCATATTCAAAGAGGTCCAAGTACGTGCTGAAGACTTATTTCTCGTAGAACGAAGTTTGCGCCTATCTCGAAGGCTTGCGACATAATCACACTCTTCCGGGTAAGTCGTACAATTTACTTTCAAAACCAATAACAATAACTAGGTCTCCTTCCACCATTTTTTGTTTAATCATTACAAAGAAATTGCTCATTAGTTAAATCTACAACAAATCTTAATTTTGGGTTTGGGTTACTTGAACTTAAGTCCCCGTTCCATGTCAAATTGGTATCAGAGCCCAGTTAGGATTGTTTATGCATTTACGCAGCGGAAGAATTTTAAGTTTGAACATGGAAAATAATGAGATGTTTGATAAATTATCTTCATTGATTTTAGACTCTAAAAATGAAATGCTAGTTGAACTTAATCCCATATTCAATGCACTTGCTACTAGGATAGAGACTTTAAATGCTAGAGTCAACCAAATGAAAGCAATATATGCCCTTGAACAATTCTATCAAACTATTGTGCGAGATCCATCTCACTCGGGAGTGACAACAATCGCCCGTGGACCAAATTCATATACAACACAACATGTTAGAGAGGGTCCTAGAAATGTCATACACCTAGCCGAAAGGCAAAACCCCGCTAATCCTGCTCCACTGGGAGAGAGAAACTTAGAGCTAGGATTTCCCATGATATCCATGACGATTCCAACGAGGAATATTGTCCAAGAGACCATACATATAGATTTCGAGGTGATGACATCAGTAAGAAAGTAAAGGTAGAGGCCCCATCCTTTGATGGTCGCATGATCCTAAGGCTTTTAGCGATTGGTTGTCTAGTATGGACGACTATTTTGAGTGGTATGATATGTGTGACGAGAGATGCATTCGATTTGCCAAAATGAAACTGACTAGTTCCGTTAGGATATATTGGTCTTCAATTGAGAAGGACAAAGAGCGCTTAGGCAGAGTCCCTATAGGCATGTGGATCAAGATGAAAAAGATCCTTCATGAAAAATACCTCATACGATCCTATAGAGACCATCTAATGGACCAAATGGCCACATTTTGTTAGGGTAACCTGTCAGTATATGACTATATGACTAGGTTCGATAAATTGATGTGTCGTTGCGAGATCGTTGAGGACCCCCCAGTCACGCTCTCACGATTTCGATCTGGCTTGAGATCTGAATTTAGACGTAAAATTGGACCTTTAAGGGCGACTATTGTAGAAGATGCCTACCATATAGCGCTCGAATTTGAGCAACATTAAAAGGTCTTCAACTACAATAAGTCTTACCAAGAAAAGGACCAACCTGAATGGCAGTACAAACAGCCTACTAAGCCACGTATGACTGTCGTTAAGGAAAAGGAAAAAAACCTCTATGGTTGAGGGTAAGGGACCCAAGTGCTACAATTGTCAAGATATTGGACACTTTGCTCATCAGTGTCCCTATAGGAAGTTGCACTTGGGTAGGGAGTCAAATGACTCGAGAGGGATGACTCAGATTCTGAACTTGAAGAAGACCCCCATAAAGTTGATTTAACCTCCTCAACTGTACCCTTACATGTGGTTAGACGTATGCTCGCTACACCTGTAAGCGGCGTAGACTGGAAATACAATCATATTTTCCACACCTTTATCAAAATTAACAATAAATTTTGTAACCTGATGATTGATGGAGGAAGTTGCGTTAACGATATTGCCAAGACGGCTTTAGAGAATATAGGACTTAAGGTCAAGAAACACCCCGAGCCCTATAATATTAGTCGGGTTGACAAGACTGCACACTATGTCACTCAAAGATGCATGGTTCCCATAAACTTTTTTTTTGTCTTATGAAGATAGCATATGGTGTGACGTCCTTATAGACGTTGCGCACATTTTATTGGGAAGACCATAGCTTTATGACCTAGATGTTTCTAATTTTGGGAAGAGCAACACGTATATGTTCACTCACAAAAATAAAAAGGTCGTATTGTATCCATCTAAACCCCAAGGAGTTCCCAATTGGGCCCAAACCCGAACCAGAAACGTCTAAAGCGAGCAAGAGAGCAATCCACCTAGTGAACAAAAGAGAGTTTATCCATGAGAGCAAGGAGGAGGGACTTGTATATGCTATTGTCGCCACTAGTCTTGCACCTACTAGTGATATAGTAGACCACCACCCCGAGATTCATCAGGTCTTTATCGATTATAGTGATATTATGCCAGAAGACCTACCTGACGAACTTTCTCCTTTTAGAGATATCCAACATGCTATAGACTTAGTATCGGGGTCCACCTTACCCAACTTACCTCATTATAGAATGAATCTGTCACTCCCCGTTCCCGATATACATATTTGCTTCTTGATTCCTATATATGGTATTTGGTATTTGTACATATGCACCATTTAAATAATTATTTATTAGTTGTGGCATGTGGCCTTTAATCATATCATTAGTTAAATGGTTAGAGCATGCTTAGGATTAGGGTTTTCATGAGGACCACCAACCCTTCTATATATATTATCTTCCCCTTTCTCTCTCCTCATAACTTTTCATTTATTTTCCTCAACCACCATTTAGGCAAGTACAACTTGCTCAAAAGAGGACATTTATGTATTTTATTTTTTGATCTTTCCTTTGATGTTATTAGTCTAAAATGTTCATCTCTCAATTCTCTACAAGTTTAGTACTTGGTGTTTTTGTTTTTAATGGCTATTTTTGTGTAGATTTAAGTTTCTAAAACTAGGGTTTATAGATTTTTTGTGCTTTTTATCTATCAAACTTGGTTGTTTTCGAAATCTAGTGGTTCCATGTTGTAGAGACTTTGATTTCGTTCAGTTTGACCTTCAGTTTGACCTTCATTTCGCCCGATTCCGAGTCCTATGGCCCAAGTTACGGACATTGGAAG
Organism: Iris pallida; assembly: GCA_029216955.1. Taxonomy (NCBI): domain Eukaryota; kingdom Viridiplantae; phylum Streptophyta; class Magnoliopsida; order Asparagales; family Iridaceae; genus Iris; species Iris pallida. Next base: position 47,865 of record JANAVB010009618.1, read on the forward strand.
TTTTGAGAACTCCATGGACAAAGGCTTGCTGCCTGGGATGATGACTCTTCTGCGCGCGCTCATACGCATGTGCGCTGTGCATTCGGTCCTGTGCGCCATGCATCTGCGCATTTCGCGTGCCTGTACGATTCGTCTGTCGTGCGCCTGTGCGCCGTGCATCCGCGTCCCGTGCACCGTGCATCCGCGTGCCACATGCCTGTACAATTCGTCTGTCGTACGCTGTGCGCCAGGCATCCATGCCCTACGTACTGTGCATCTGTGCGCTGTGCGTTTCGTGCGCCGCACACCTGCGCGATTCGTCTTTTGCGCGCCTACGCGCCGTGCATCCGTGTGTTGCGCGTTTCACGCGCCGCACGTCGCGCGCCTGCGCGATTCGTCTGACTCGCACCTGTGCACCGTACATCCGTGCTCCGTGCGTCGTGCATCCACGTGCTATGCATTTCGTACGCCTGTGCGCTTCGTCTGTCGCGCGCTTGCTCGCCGTATTTCCGTGCTCCGTGTGCCGTGCACCCGTTTCCAGCGCACCGTAGGCCAGTTTTGTGCCTGCGCACCCGTACTCCCGTGCTCGTTCCCAGCACGATGTGCACCTGTTCTCCGTACGCCGTGGGCCCGTGCCACACACTATATTATCCTGATACATGGTTTTTTATGGGCCCATGCGTCTTCTTTGCTTAGCCTGGCCCGCTGTGCCTATGACTCATGAGACCACGTGACCCATGTGCCCATGTGCCCTAACGACCCAGGTGCTTGCAACTGTCATCTGACTATGTGACGAGCTTCATTCCCGACGTAACTATCTATGCATGTGCTAGTATATCTTATGTGTGTACTGAGGTATAACCTATGTGGGCACTGACGTGATATCTCACGTGCTAAGAGTTTCTACGTGTTATATGCCAGTACATTCCAAGCTTCCAGCACATACATAATAAATGGTTAGTGACAATGGCGTGGTGTGTTACGTGATGTATTACTCTAAGATAGGATCCGTATGTGGTACTCCATAAGCTAGTACGGATTCTTACTTAGGGTACTCGTACAAAAATACGACATGTAGGGGACGAACATGTAGCCACGACATGTGAATCCAAGACCAACATAAGGATTAAATTAGGCAACTTAAGTGATAAAAGCATTGGGAGGGAAAAAATCTCAAGGTCGTGTCATACTAGCCAACCTAGGTCCGTCCTAACGTGTCAGGTTGGTCGCCACGGATAAAGTTTAATCTGCATATAGTAGATGACTATATCCGACTCCGATGTGCTATGTGTTGTATATTTCACACAGTAGCCTTTCGAGGGACCGGTGCATAATCAATGTGTTATGCGTATATAATATGGTTTGGCTAGCCTTGCTGGAAATAACACGATCTGAGGATTCCTATAATCAGCATTGCGGGGATAACCTCGACAAATATAGAAAGCGGTAGAAATGATTGGCCACATGAAAAATGACTTGCTTGTGCCTTGTACCTTCTGTTAGTAGCTGAAAAACATGGACTGTCATGGTGCGTGGTCCAATTCATGTCCTTGTTTGGTTGTTGGATTGGGCTACCGTGCTATGACAGGCCGTGGACCGAGGTTATGATTGGAAGCCCATAACTTGACCATGGTTATAGGAAGTAACTTATCTCGTCACGATATTGACACCATTTGTCCTTGTTTGGTGGTAAGGGTGTCGTATGGTCGCGATGATAAGTTATAAACCTATAACTCATGAGCCATGTCTTATTTATTATGCTTGGGTTTTTATCTCACTCTTTTGTGCTCTCTTGTGGTACTTGCTATCCGGGACTGACCCTGCTGGTTTTGTTTGGTCAGATCACTTAGCAGAGCCCGAGGATCCAACATTCCTCCCTAGCGTCAATGGTGCATACTAAGAGCATGGCTGGCGGGGGACTCGAGTGGGTTTCTTCTCCACCACTCTAGTATCATTACTTATGTTCTGGCGTTTAGCCACCGGCACCTGTTTAGTCGCTTGTTCTGGATATTTTGTCTCCTTGCATAATTGTAATTAAATTAGACTGCAGTTGAATACGATTATGTACCTATGACTCTCTGGGCTAACTAACTTATAAAGTTAGTTCCCTACGACTATTTTGATAAAGCGTCGGGGATGCCTTACTGCTTTATCTTATATGTTCATTAATTATTGCTTCTTGCTTTGATTGATTGAGACATAGATGCTCTATGAGACCATAGAAGACTTGATTGTAGCATGCACTCCTAGTCTCATGACAGCCACGATCACCGTATGACGTTTTCATACCTCATACGGGATAACTGGCCTAGTCACTCTCCGTATTTCGGTACTGGGTCGTGACAAAGTTTTAGTGGTGGCCCATGCAGGTCTGTTTCTCAAACTTGTGGGGTATTATTATTATAGGAGTCCCAATCAAAACTTGTTTCCTTTGATATCTTGCACCGTCTTTCCTTTCCTCACCTTGATTGATAACTTGAATTGCATCCTCGAATCTTTCTCGTCCTATCAATTGATATCCTATATCTTTTCTATGGGGGTACTTCTTTCTCAGTAGCTGGCGAGGCCAACGTAGAGGAACGTCCGACAGAGCATGGCTCGACAAGGCAGCAACATAAAGGAGTACCTTTCTCTGGACAGATTCGAGTGAAAGTATTCTCGGAGCCAGTGGGACAACAGGTAGCAGAAACTCTTGCACCACCCGCGGTGCCGGCAGCGGCGGAAGTACTCCATGTTGCAGCGCTCCTGGAGGTTATCAAAGGATTTCTGGCCACCCAGCAGCGTCAGGTGGCAGCCCAACAACAACAGACCCAGCAGCAGGAATAGAATGTATTACTGAATCAGGGGTTACAGTTAGCTCTTGAGAGGAGCATCATGACTAACTCAGGAGCGTTGGGAAGGTTTTACCGACTTAACCCAATGTACTTTGATGGCACTGAGGATGCCATTACGACAGATGCTTGGCTTCAGGATATTGAGGCCTTTTTGGTAGCAACCAAGGTTCCAGCAGAAGAGAAGGTTGACCAGGTTAGACTGTTACTTTAGGATCTCGTCCGTGACTGGTGGGCATCAGAAGAGGTTGGAATGGAACGTCCTGTTCCTTGGGATAGCTTCAGTACCAGGTTCAAGGCCAAGTACATTGATGTGGTAGCACGATATGAGCTACAACAGAGGTTTTTCAGTCTCAAGCAGGCTGGTAATACGGTGGACGGGTATGCGGCATAATTCTGTAGACTGAGTCAGTTTGTACCTGCGATTGTAGTGCCCCGTCCCTACATCGTGCCCCATACTCTGTCCACGGGGTGTGCGAGAAAGGAACACTGTCGCTATCGATTCAGTCGGGACCGATAGGTCGGGATCGACCAAGTCGATCGAACGGGAACGGTTGAATTAAGATCCATTCCTCGTTATGGAATGTCTTCTTCGGAACCAAGTCCCATATTCAGCGGGTTGCGTCTCGAGGATTGACTTTGCGGCTGAGTCGGGAGAGACCTCCCGTTGCTCTGCTTTTCACGCCGCTTGCGTTGGTTTTGGCTTTGGTTTTCCGAATGCATTTTCGTGAATGTTTTCGATGGTTTTCATGGTTTACAATTCGAGCTCGCATTTCCTATCGAACTCTTGCATAATACAGTGTTCTAATCGGTTGCTTGTACGATTTCAGGTGATCGCGTAGGCGACGTCTAGCGCAGCCAACAAGTCCCTCGCCTCAAGCAAAAACTCAAGGTGAGTGGCTGACCCCCTTCGTCTCGACCCTCTATTTCAAATGAGAACTCGGGTAATGTTACTAAAATTGAATGATTCGCTTGCAGAATACAAGTCTTGTATGTTAGAAGTGAAAAAGAAATATGTTGTGTTGAAAAGAGATAGAATTAATTCAGGCATGCAAAACGACCAAGTAAATGAATTGATCACATAACAAGCCCCAACGGTATCCTAAAATACACCATGTTAACCTATCATGGACTTGGACAACTTGTCGACAAGGGAAAAGGTTTCTTCGAGCGGCAACCCGGGGCCACGGGACTGACTCGGCCTAGGAAGAAACTGGTTATAGCCGAGCTGGATAATAGGCAATCGGTAAGACGGGGACTTGCATCGGGGCTCGCTACCTGCGTTGTAAGGGTCCCGTATTATCAGGCTATGTCCAAGATGGCTGGTTAGGCCAATTGACCTCCATATCAAACACTTGATATAAATTGTTATCAACTAACATGGTAAGTTTATGTCGCACGGCGCACTCCGCCGGAAGAAACCTTGGTGTAACTTAATGCTTCTTATGAAAATATCTAGGATGGTTAGAAAGACCACTAAAAGCAAGTTGTATGATTTTTATCAAATTCTTGAACCAAATGAGAGCCTGGAAATTAATTAGCCACTCGCCAGTACATGTTGATTGTACTTGTTGACACAAAGTCACAGTCAACCAAATATTGACTACATTGACTAAATAATATCTGTATAAATTCAATACGACACACGACGTCTGCATTCAGTTCAGGACAGACAACAGCTCAGTTTCCGACTCTCAGTGTATTTTCGAGTCTGTACTTTTACATTTTATTGAGTCTAGAAGTATGTACTCTGAGTTATGCTGAGCTCTTGGAACTTAGTCTATAAGCCTACCCAAAATCCCAAGCTCCACCAAAACAAAAATTGCCCACAAGTCCCACTTAGGACCACTCTGTGCTCTGGAGACAGAGTTCGGGCCGAACTCTGCCTCCACACAGAGTTCGGGCCGAACTCTGTCCCCTAGAAATCAGGAACCCTAATTTTAGGGTTAGCTGGTTGCTAGCTGTCCAACGGCCAAATTTTTGAATTTTCCTACCCGAATTCTGGCCGAATTCTGCCTCTAAAAACACTATAAATAGGGCATGAATTCTCTCATTTCAATTCACTCAATCTTCTCTTCTCTTCTCTCCTACAAGCTCAATAAGCCATACCCTTCCTATCTACTAGCCACAAGCCTCCTAAGTCTCGAGTGCTCAGCATCTCTCAGTTAGGATTCTTGTGCAAGAGTGAAGAAGTCGCTTGGACAATTTCAAGCAATCGCCACTGCGATTCTCTGTAAGAAGTTGACGTGCTCTTCTGAAGAAAAGGCACGGGTTGTAAGCTACTATTTCACAAATAGTGGATTTAATCCTGAGCTAGAGTTCTCAGGCCTGGACTAGTCCTCCACGAGGGAAACCAGGTTAAAATTGCTGTGTTTGCGTATGCTCTTCTGCTTTTCATTTATTTTCCGCACTTTACTCTGATTATTTATTGTTGGTGAAAGAGTTATTTTTAATTGGCTATTTTTTTATATAAACTCTATTCATCCCCCTCTAGAGTTGCCAAACTGTTCTTCAATTGGTATCAGAGCTCTGTTCTCTTTACAAGGACTAACATCCTAAGAGCTGATCCATGGCAACCACACAATCCTTAATTTCCAATCATGATGAAGGTCAGTCCACTCATAGGCCTCCCCTATTTGATGGGACTAACTACACATATTGGAAAACAAGGATGAGCTTCTATCTTAAGTCTCTAGACTTGACCTGTGGACTGTCGTCACTGACGGTTACAAAAAGCCCGCCAGGATAGTTGTCGATGGTGACCTCATTGAGAAACCACACGACAAATATTCTGTCGAGGAGAAGAAACAGGCAAGTCTAGATGCTAGGGCTATTAATGCTTTATTCTGTGCTATAGACAGGAATGAGTTCAACAGGGTCTCTACATGCACCACTGCTCATGAAGTATGGAGACTTCTAGAAGTGACGCATGAAGGAACCACACAGGTCAAGGAATCTAAAATAAGCCGTCTCACTCAAGAATACGAAGCCTTCAAGATGAAGCCAAGTGAGACGATCACTCAAATGATCACAAGATTCCTCGACATCATCAATCCTCTATCTTCGCTTGGAAAGCAGTACTCAAACCACGAGAAGATTCGTAAGCTGCTCAGAGGGCTACCAAAGATTTGGAACCCTAAGGTGACAGCCATCATAGAAGGAAACGATCTCACAACAATGTCAATGGAGACCTTGATGGGTAAGCTTATGACTCACGAGCTTGACCTCAAGGACTTCGAAGAGCCTGCTCCGAAGACCAGGGAGATCGCACTCAAAGCTCATCAATGAAGAGCTAATCATGATGAGACCGAAGAAGATAATTCGGATGATGAAGACCAAGCTCTCATGGTTCGCAACTTCAGGAAATTCCTTCGCTTCAATCGAAGGAAGAAGGAATCTCAAGAAGACGATGAAGAAGAACCAACTTGTTACGGTTGCAAGAAAACTGGACATGTCCGAAAAGACTGCCCATTCCTGAAGAAGAGCAACCGCTATGAGAAGCCATACAAAAAGAACTCATCAAAGAAATATGCCAACACAGGTATCTGGCATGAAAGTGAAACGAGTGACTCTGAGGAAGAAAAGGACTCTCCTCAAGATACAGCAAATGTGTGCCTGATGGCAACTTCCAACAAGGTATCTAACGAAACTCTGGATGACTTCTCTTTTGATGAACTTGGCGATGCTTTCACTGATTTACTCGATGATCATAAAAAGGTCATCGGTAAATATAAACATGCCAAGGACAAAATCAAAAGTCTAGAAGATGAGATACAAAGAATTTCTTTACTTCTTGATAATGTTAGAAACACATCACCCACAAATGACACTGATGAAGCATCCAAGCTTAAATTAAGCTTACATGATGCTGAAGCACGTATTGAGCAACAAACTCAAGAAATCACTACTCTCAACACGTTGCTTGCTGAAGAAAAGAGTAGACACAAGATTTCCATGACTAAGATTTATGGCTTAAATATTAAGGTTGATGAACTGCAAGCTGTTTCTAAAAGATTAGAAACCAAATTGGGTAAACAGGTTGTTCAACCTCAAACCCAATCACATGGGCACAACACCACTCATGCTAGTCAACCACGTCATTCTCATGCAGCACATAACCATGCATTTATATACACAAACTTTCACAAACCACGTGCACGTAAGAACAATTCTCACTCAGTACACACTCATCATGCACAAAGACACAATCAACATCACTCCACACATAAAAATCATCATGCCATGCCATATAGACAAAATCATCATGCCATGCCATCTAGACAATATCAGCATATCACACATCATAGACAATACCATCATTCTGTGCCTCATAGACACCATCAACATGCCACTTATTCCATGCATAATCATCTTCACCATGCTAACTCTTCACATCATGTCCATCCTCATCCTGTTGCTTATAGATATTATTCTCATGCTCCTAGTATAAATAAGAATGCTATCTGTACTTATTGTGGATTACATGGACACATCTCACCACAGTGCAGAGTTAGAAGACTTGTAGATAAAAGGATATATGCTTGGTTCCCAAAGACTAACTTTTCAGGACCCTCAAGAACTCGGGTACCAAAGGTCACATCTACTCTTGATGTAGGTGGACCTTCCCTCCTCAACTGAAAGTAAGTGGATTCTCGATAGTGGATGCTCGCGACATATGACGGGAGACGCAAATCTTTTTGCATCACTATCGATGAAGAGAGAAGGATACGTATCCTTCGGTAACAATCTCAAAGGGCACATTATAGGTAATGGTATCATTGGTCATCCTCCTTCTCCTGTAATAAAGGATGTCTGCCTAGTGACCGAGTTAAAGCATAACCTGCTCAGCATTAGTCATCTTGCTGATCATGGATATGATATTAACTTTGGACAAAACAGTTGCTACATCTATGATAGGTCAACAGGAGACATTGCTTTTGAAGGGAAAAGAGAGGACAATATCTACATTTTCTATCTTTCTATAAATACTAACAATGCGGGTAGATGTCTATATGCCCACAAAGACAAACGACTACTTTGGCACCAGCGTCTTGGTCATGCCAACATGGATGCTATATCCAGGCTTTCCACCAAGAAGCTAGTGAGAGGATTGCCTGACATCACGTTCAAAAAGGACACGGTATGTGCCGAATGTGAACTAAATAAGGCAACTAAATCCTCATTTCATTCTATCAACTCTGTAAGTACTACTAGACCCTTACAACTACTTCATATGGATTTATTTGGTCCTAGTAGAATAGCTAGCCTTGGAGGCAAACTTTATGCATTTGTTATTGTTGATGATTTTTCGAGATTTACATGGGTTTTCTTTCTCGCTAATAAGAGCGATGCTATTTCTGCTTTCAAAATTTTTGTAAAGAAAGTTCAAAACAAAAAAGGCTACATGATTACTCGAATCCGAAGTGATCATGGAGGCGAATTCGTAAATTATGATTTTGAAAGTTTTTGTAATGCAAATGGTTTTGATCATGAATTTTCTTGTCCTAGAACTCCTCAACAAAATGGTGTTGTGGAGCGGAAGAATAGGACTCTTGGCGATATGGCTAGAGTCATGTTGAATAAATTTTCTCTTCCGAAATATTTTTGGGCAGAGGCTGTAAGTACAGCATGCCACATTTTGAATAGGGTGCTTATTCGTCCCATTACGAAGAAAACACCCTATGAGCTTTGGTTTGGGAGAACCCCCAATGTTTCTTATTTTAAAGTTTTTGGCTGTAGATGTTTTATCCTTAACACCAAAGACAACTTAGGCAAATTTGATGCCAAAGCTGACGATGGTATCTTTCTTGGTTATGCCGCCAAGAGTAAGGGATATAGAGTTTTCAATAAACGCTCACTTATTGTGGAAGAGTCAACAAATGTGACTTTTGATGAAGACAACAGTGCAGCAAGTACTCTTGATGATGACGTTGAGCCATCAACTTCTACTCCAATGAATACTTCAACCGAAACTAATTCTCTGGAGGGTTTGCCTAAGAAATTCTCTTTCAAACCTTCTCATCCAGAAAATTTAGTTATAGGAGAAGTTTCACGTGGAGTAACTACTAGATCATCACTAAGAGACTCCGTTGCTAGCACTGCCTTCATTTCACAAGTAGAGCCTAAAAACATTTCTGAAGCTTTTAATGATGAATTTTGGATTTCTGCTATGCAAGAAGAACTCAACCAATTCGAGAGAAGCCAAGTATGGGAACTCGTTCCTAGACCGGTTAATCACTCGATAATTGGTACTAAATGGGTTTTTAGAAACAAAGTAAATGAAGATGGTTCAGTCACACGTAACAAAGCTCGTCTAGTAGCTCAAGGATACAACCAAGAGGAAGGTATCGACTACGATGAGACGTATGCTCCTGTTGCTAGACTAGAATCCATTCGGATGCTTTGTGCTTTTGCTAATTTTCAAAACTTTAAATTATTTCAAATGGATGTGAAAACAACTGGAATTTGAGATGAGCATGATGGAAGAGCTCAACTACTTTCTTGGTCTGCAAGTAAAACAACTGGCTAATGGAACTTTCATCTGTCAATCGAAGTATACCAAGGACATGCTGAAGAAGTTCGATCTTGACAACATCAAACCAATCAGCACTCCAATGGCTACTTCAACCAAACTCGAACCAGATGAGAGCGGCAAACCCGTTGACCAACGTAAGTATCGAGGTATGATAGGCAGCTTACTTTATTTAACTGCTAGTCGCCCCGATATCATGTTTAGTGTTTGCCTATGTGCTAGATATCAAGCAAATCCTAAGGAATCTCACATGACCGCGGTTAAGCGTATCTTTCGATACCTTAAGGGTACGGTTACAGTGGGCCTATGGTATCCCAAGTCAACATCATTTGACCTCATCGGTTACTCTGATGCTGACTTTGCTGGATGCAAGTTCGACCGTAAAAGTACGAGCGGCACGTGTCATTTATTAGGAAAGGCTTTAGTCTCATGGTTTAGCAAGAAGCAGAACTCTGTCGCACTATCCACAACAGAAGCTGAATACATAGCAGCTGGGCGTTGTTGTGCACAAATTATGTGGATGAAGCAAACCCTTGAAGATTATAAGTTATCTTTCATGCATATTCCTATATTCTGTGACAATACTAGTGCAATCAATTTGACTAAGAACCCTGTCTGCCACTCACGCACTAAACACATTGAGATCAGATACCACTTTTTGCGTGATCATCAGCAAAATGGCACGATTAACTTAGAATTTATTGACACTGATCATCAGCTGGCAGATTTCTTTACTAAGCCACTATCCGAAGAGCGCTTCAATTTTCTTTGTCGTGAACTTGGAATTTTAGATGAAGCAGTTATAAATTGAAACTCACCTGCGTAAATATCGAGTATATTGTGATTCTTTTTCGAAGAATTTAGTATGGGTACAAGCCGAAAGGGTCCTTCTGACAACAAGGCGTAAAAGCCTAAGCGACACGGTGCACTAGTCCTCAGGACTACCGCTAGCTGGGATCCGGCCCCTGCAGCTAACCCATGGCAAATTTGGACTATTGAACCACAGTATATGTCCTTATTTATTATATGGCTCGTTTTCGATTTAATATTGCCTAATTGAGATTTTCTAAAGTTCATTCTGTTTTCTGAGTACCTCTCTATCTATTTTTTTTTAAATTCAACACTCTTTGTTGTCCTCAACTACCTTTTGTTTAACTCTTAAACATTTTCTTCATGTTCTTTACCTGTTTTCAGTTCTGGACCATTGATCCAGAACTCGGGCCGAACTCTGCCCCTATCAGAGTTCGGGCCGAGTTCGGTTCTTAGGTTCCAGGGTCGGGATCTGGCTCTGCCGTTGGATCAATTTTAATCCAATGGTCAATATTTCACCCGACCAAAGACCAAGCCCTACTTTATTTCGGGATTCCCTCTCTTTCCTCCCATATTTCTTTCTTCTCCACCTCTTCCATCTTCTTCCTTCCAAACCCTAACCCTAGTTCTTGATATAGAGGGCTCTATTTCTTCTCAAAATCAAGGGAAAGGGGTTTTTCAACATTCTCTTCAACTGTTTGGTATTCTTTTCAGGTATATCTCTCTTTTTCTATCATTTCCAAGTTCTCCTCTTTTATTTCAAATGGCATCTCGTTTGTCCAAACGAGGGAGAAGGACTCGACATGAGGGTGCTTCCTCTTCGGTTCCTCCTCCTCCGATTGAACAAGTAGTTGAACAACACCCCATTCATCCGTTGTTCAATCCGCCGCGTCCCGATGACCCTAACACTTACGACGACCGTTTATTTGTATCGCTAGAAGCCTCTAATGAATGGTTTAGCGATTTTAGAACTCGTCCGGTGTTTGGGGGCCATCCCATAAATTTCACTATATTTTCACAATATGAGTCATTATTCCGTGATCTTTGTTTGGATGAACTTGTTGCTTCAAATTCTGTCATCTACTATAGTGCAATTCAAATGTTTTACTGCAATTTGACTCACGATGCAACCCACATCTATTCTCGGGTTGCTGGCATTACCATTTCCTTTAATGATTCTGAGTTGGGAGACTTTCTTGCTCTCCCGGATCTTGATGTGTGGGACAAGCTTGTGGAAGCACGTCAACTTCAATTTGTTGGCGATACTTCCCTTGAAGGATTCAAGGAGGATTTATGTGCTCCTAACGTAAGTCCTCGCAAGCTAAAGGCCAAGCATCTCACCCCCTACTTTTATGAACTTCATCGCATCGTGTTCAATACTATCTTGCCCAAGGCTGGCTCAACAGATGAAGTCACTTATCTTGAGATCTCCGCCTTATATCATCTCCACTATCGTATTCCATTCAACTTTCCACGGACTATGATGGATTGGATGATCAACTGTCGGAAGAAACCAAGAGCTTTGGTTTATCCTCTCTATCTTCCTTTAGTTTTTCGTGCTTTCATCATTCCTATCCATGATTGTCCGTTCCTGTCTGCACCTGCCTTTCTATCCAAAGCACGACGCCTTCAGCCTGTCGCTGCTTCTGAGTCATCTGAGCATTCTGCTGATGAGGAGCCTGACGCCCCTCCTCTTGGTCAGGATGCACCTCCTCCTCCTGCCACTCTTGAGTCTCTTCAGACTATGCTTCGCGATCGCTTTGCTGTTAAGGATGATCGCTGGACGCAGCAGGATTACCGTACCACCTTGCAGATCAGTGCCCTTGGGAACTCTCTGCATGATATGCGGTATTCACTTGCTCGTCATCCTGATCTGCATGTGCCTATTGAGCGGGATCCAGATCGCGCGGGTCATCGTATAGACGATCCGTGGGTCATGAGGTATATGGATCCTGATGATGCTTTTGTGGACCCTCGTCGCTCATTCCCTGGTCCTTCAGATGTTCCAGGACCTTCTCGTGCTCCATGATGGAGATTGGCTTGATATGCTGCTGCCACTGCTGATGGTCTTAGTTGCCTTTTGATTTTAGTTATTTCAGTTTGTTATGGATTTATGTACTGGATTTCTGTCTTCACACCCTGATGATGTGCTTGACATTCTGGTTGGTGGATAACATTTTATGCTATTTTTCGTAGTTCTACTTTATGTCAGTGACTTGTTTTATTAGTATTATACTGTTTCTTCTCTGCTTGGTGTGGTTGGATTACTTTTCATTGTCTATACTGCTATTTCCATGATTTTCCTTATGCAGTCTATATGATCCTTTATATTGCTAACTGCCAAAAGGGGGAGAAATATGTATATCTGTCTGTGCTTGTGTTTGCTTTTGGGAAAATATTTTTATCAGGCCACAGGTTCTATGCATTATTTACGGGGGAGAGCTATTGATTCTAGCTCGGCACCGTTCACTGATTACGGGGGAGCTATCTTATTCTAGCTCGGCATTGTTTATGGGGGAGCTGTGTTTTAACCAACTGTGTCCAGGTATGAATATTGAAATATACATTTATTATTTTGTCAATTATCAATATGGGGGAGATTGTTGACACAAAGTCACAGTCAACCAAATATTGACTACATTGACTAAATAATATCTGTATAAATTCAATACGACACACGACGTCTGCATTCAGTTCAGGACAGACAACAGCTCAGTTTTCGACTCGCAGTGTATTTTCGAGTCTGTACTTTTACATTTTATTGAGTCTAGAAGTATGTACTCTAAGTTATGCTGAGCTCTTGGAACTTAGTCTATAAGCCTACCCAAAATCCCAAGCTCCACCAAAACAAAAATTGCCCACAAGTCCCACTTAGGACCACTCTGTGCTCTGGAGACAGAGTTTCGGGCCGAACTCTGCCTCCACACAGAGTTCGGGCCGAACTCTGTCCCCTAGAAATCAGGAACCCTAATTTTAGGGTTAGCTGGTTGCTAGCTGACCAACGGCCAAATTTTTGAATTTTCCTACCCGAATTCTGGCCGAATTCTGCCTCTAAAAACACTATAAATAGGGCATGAATTCTCTCATTTCAATTCACTCAATCTTCTCTTCTCTTCTCTCCTACAAGCTCAATAAGCCATACCCTTCCTATCTACTAGCCACAAGCCTCCTAAGTCTCGAGTGCTCAGCATCTCTCAGTTAGGATTCTTGTGCAAGAGTGAAGAAGTCGCTTGGACAATTCCAAGCAATCGCCACTGCGATTCTCTGTAAGAAGTTGACGTGCTCTTCTGAAGAAAAGGCACGGGTTGTAAGCTACTATTTCACAAATAGTGGATTTAATCCTGAGCTAGAGTTCTCAGGCCTGGACTAGTCCTCCACGAGGGAAACCAGGTTAAAATCGCTGTGTTTGCGTATGCTCTTCTGCTCTTCATTTATTTTCCGCACTTTACTCTGATTATTTATTGTTGGTGAAAGAGTTATTTTTAATTGGCTATTTTTCTATATAAACTCTATTCACCCCCTATAGAGTTGCCAAACTGTTCTTCAGTACTGATCCTCGCTCTCTATACAGGTACGATAGATCTGGAAGAGCGTGCTACGTAAAGGGAGGCAACGCTCATGTGTTTTGAAGCTTCGTCCGTGCATTGAAGCTTGGATCAACCCTTTTGAAGACTCCGCTGTTGAAGATCGAAGACAGATGGAGCGCCTTCCCACCATCCCAGGTGGTTTGCAATTTTGGTTGTAAAATCAAGGGATGAATGTATGTAAGGGCTATCTCATCGACGTTCACTTTGTATTGGAGTCAGTTTGTAAAAAGCCCGCGTGGCGCCCTTGTATCGAGTC